>KZ111160.1:588831-606835 GCA_002077045.2 Rachicladosporium sp. CCFEE 5018
AAGAAGTCGGTTGCAGCATCGTCGTACGCTGCGTTCTTGAGTTCGAACAGCAAGCTACTTTGCAGCTCAATGGTGATCTGCTGTAACGCTATGACAGCGACGTGATCGCCATGCTCGAATGCCTTCCCGAAGCGATTCACACCGCGTTGCTTCTCGCGCTCAATATCCTCGGGTGCCTGGTCGATTGAGTCCTCGAGCAAGCGACTTGGAGGCGCTGCGCGTCGAGCAGCGCGCTTGAGTTTGATTTTGTCGATTATGACACCGGAATCGCGGTAGGCTGAAACGAGGGCAGCAACGCAGGCGACTATGCCCACGACTTCGCCTACGACCGACATGGTTCCCTCACCTCGGTGTCGTGGTTATGGTGGAGATAAGGAACGTGCTTGGCATTACCGCGCTGGGCGGCGCAAGGATGTGAGAAAGTAAAATGCTTCAGTATGACAAGGAAGTAATGGCGGTGGAGCTTCGAGTCTTGATGCGTGCCATACAGCTGTACCTAGGCGATCGGGGCCTCGAAGCTCCCACGCGCGCGACTCACCGGCAGATTGGGCCTGCTGCGCCATGCTCGCACCAGCCCCACGGGAGGCGGTTAATGCGAGGCGGATTGTTGGTGTTGTACCATGGTACGCAACATTGCAGGAGATTCATGCATTGACGGAATGGGATAATGTTGATGATTTCCAAGACACTTCTCCGTGTCTCAGGATGTCATCCGCGATTGCACCTTCCTCCACGTGGATGCACGTGCTGTTCTTGCTGTCTGCGTTTCAAAAACCAGCTGACTCGCGGGTGAGTGCCTTCGAACCCCACCACTCAAGGGACCCCGCCAGCTCGCATCGGCAGGGCTCATGTCGTTCACGCCGAGTGACTTCACTTGACGCAATCTTCAATCACGCCATTTGGGTGTTTGCTAATCGTGACCAAATTCCGTGCATCGCAGGCGCACATTGGCCCTGACCCCTCGTAGATACCTTACATGGTAACAGGTAGGTATCTGCATCCTTATCTCGCTGTCCTTGTCACTTCCCTTTCAAGTTCGTCCCATTTCGCGTGCTCTTGATCAAACGAAAGATAGCCCAAAAACTTCCTCATACTCCTCCCTTCAGCGCTCAAAATGGCACCAGCACTCACAGAAACCGCTTCCGCTCCTCAGGCATTCTCCTACGACAAACCATCCAAATCCGTCTTCCCAGACGGCTACAAAACCAGTGGCCAATGGCCGCCAATTTACGAACAGCTCAGGCCCTATTCCGACTTCCCCAAGGAGATCACTGGCCAGACAGTCTGGAAAGCCGAAGACTACACCAACAACCCCGAGCGCTGGACGCACCGTTTCAGCGATGAAGAGACGCAGCAGCTAGGCGAAGCCGCGGATGCGTTTATGGCTTCTGGCACGCCCTTGACGGGTATCTCGAAGGAGAAGTTCCCGCTGCTGAAGATGGAGGGATTTTTGACCTCGCTGAGGAATGAGATCCTGGATGGAAAGGGCTTCTTGCTGTTCAAAGGGTTCCCAGTAACGCAGTGGGGGAACCATAAGAGTGCTGTGGCTTACATGGGCATTGGCTGCTATCTTGGGTACTTTGTCAGCCAGAACGGATACGTAAGTCATCCATATTCTATTTTGGTCCGACGTGTGTCGGCGGAAGCTATACTGTAGAACCGGTGCACACGCAATGGATCAGTGTGACTCTATGGGGAGACTTGGCCGAGGGCGAGCGTCATTTTCCAGATGGCAGCCTCTCATGGCTCTTTCAGCAAGAGACACACTTCTGCGGTCAACGTTGCAACACCTTCAGAGACTTGACTAATAAGCTGAGCAGGGCCACGTACTCGGCCACGTCAAAGACGTAGGCGCGGACGCCTCGCAGATAGACAAAGTGCGCATCTACCGCACGTCCGCCCGGCAATTCTTCCACGCCGACGACTCAGACATCGTAGGACTCCTTTGCGTCGCTCGATCCTGGGAAGGCGGCGAGTCAGACATCGCATCAGTCCACAACGTCTGGAACACGATTCAACGAGAACACCCAGATGTCGCGGAAACGCTGACAAAACCGATATGGTACTTCGATCGCAAGGGTGAAGTGAGCGTGGGTCAGGAGCCGTATACACGGCAACCGATCTTTTATATTGAGAACGGTGGGGAGGAGAGGGTGTACTGCAAGTATGATCCGTACTTTGTGAAGAGTTTGAAGAGATTTAGCGATGTGGGGGTCATTCCACCGCTGTCGGAGGCACAGGAGAAGGCGATTAAGGTGCTGGAAGATACGTGCGTGAGGTTGAGTCTGCACATGATCCTAGAAGTAAGTCGCTTCTGCATTACATGCATCACCGAAGAGCTTTTGCTGATCATATCTCAGGTCGGCGACATCCAGTTCCTTAGTAATTTATCCGTCCTGCACGCCCGCACAGCGTACAGAGACCACGCACCGCCGCTGCCAAGGCGACACCTGATGAGGCTGTGGCTAGCCGTGCCGGAGACAGAAGGAGGATGGAAGCTCGCAACGCCAGATTCGAAGCATCAGAAGCGTGGAGGTATCCAGGTCAATGACACACCACCCAAGGCATTGCTGGATGCTGAGTAGATAGTCGGATTCATGTGTCGATGACCATGCGCTGCTGGGCTCCAAGTGTAGTCATTGCAAGTACGCTGAGCTGTCAACGAGGCGACTAGACATCCAGGGTTCCAGTGTAGCGAAGATTCACTATCCATTAGGCTCCTCACATGCTGTGCTCTCGCTGAATTCCTACCCGTTCCTAAGCTGTTCGTGACAGCGCCAGCCGCGTTTCTTGTCGTGCACTGGCTGACGGAGAGCAAAGCTGTCTATGAGCTAAAAGCGATATCCGGCTCAGTCTGTACTACTTTGCAGCGCTCGTCCTGGTATGATTCGAATCTAATCCCCTGCAACGTGCAGACACCGCATATCCTCACCCCCTCTCCATCAATCCCCTCCCCACATCTCCAAGCCTCCTCAGCTCCGCTTTCTGCCTTCCAATCCTAGCCTCCAGTTCCGCGATCTCGTCCTCCTGTTCATCCACAGTCCTCTCAATATCCGGCAGCTTCTCGATCTCCCTGAGCGCCTTCCGGATCTTAGCCTTGATCTCCCCAACCTCACGCGGCAGATCTTTCGGCTCGAGGGGCTTGAGGTCTGTGTATGTGATCTCGGCTTCGGCTGGAGGCGATGGAAGAAGAGTGAGGCTTGAGGTAGGGTCTGTGGCAGGGCTGTGGTCGATGCGGGACAGGAGCTCGTGCAGGGCGGGGAGGATGTCGAAGGTTTGGGGTGGAGGGAGTGGAGGTTGAGGGGCGGAGAAGGAGGCAGAGGGGGTGGTGAAGGAGGTGGTGGCCATTGATGGTGGGTGTTGTAATTCCCGAGTATAAAGGTCTGTTTACGAAGAGCTGACTGACCTAGAGTTCAAGAATTGTTGGTGGTACCTGACTGCTGCGGGGTGACGTGGTGGGGCAGTTCAACGAGATATGAGGTCCAAAAACAATTCACATGCAATTCCAACTTGACGACAATTAAACACCAATAGATACAGCCACCATGGTTAAAGTCGAGAACAAGGTCGCTTTGATCTGCATTGATGGCTGGGGAATTCCTTCAGCGGAGAGCGCACCAGATGGCAATGCTATCCTCAATGCTGAGACACCATGGATGGACGACTTCGCCAAAGAGAAGGGCAGCAAGTACGCACAAGGCTTTACTGAGCTCGAGGCATCCTCACTCGCCGTCGGTCTGCCCAAAGGGCTCATGGGCAACTCGGAAGTCGGACATCTCAACATAGGCGCCGGTCGAGTAGTATGGCAAGATGTCGTCCGAATCGACCAAACGATCGAGGAGGGCAAGATGGGCGAAGTTGAAAATGTTGTGAAGAGCTTCAAGCGAGCAAAGGACGGCAACGGCAGATTGCACTTCTGCGGACTCGTCTCAGATGGCGGCGTACACTCCCACATCCTCCACTTGAAAGAGCTCCTCCGAGTCGCAAAGAAGACGCAAGTACCGGAGGTCTACATCCACTTCTTCGGCGACGGACGAGACACAGATCCCCACAGCGGACTCGGCCACCTGAAGGATCTGCTCGCCTTCACCGAAGAGCTCGGTATCGGCAAGCTGGCGACCATAGTAGGTCGCTACTACATCATGGACCGCGACAAGCGCTGGGACCGCGTCGAGATCGGTATGAAGGGCCTCGTGACAGGCGAAGGCGAGGACTCCACGGACCCAGTAGCTACAGTGCAGGCCCGGTATGACGCGGGCGAGACCGACGAGTTCCTCAAGCCCATCATCCTCAACGGCAAGAATGCCAGGATAAAGGACGACGACACAGTCTTCTTCTTCAACTACCGCTCCGATCGCGTGCGCGAAGTCACCCAACTCCTAGGCGACCAAGACCGTAGTCCGAAACCCGACTTTCCGTACCCAAAGAACATCGATATCACGACCATGACCCGCTACAAGACAGACTTCACCTTCCCCGTCGCTTTTGCCCCGCAAACCATGGACAATGTGCTCGCCGACTGGCTGGCAAAGCAAGGTTTAAAGCAATCGCACATCGCTGAGACGGAGAAGTACGCACACGTAACGTTCTTCTTCAATGGTGGCCGGGAAGTCCAGTTCGACGGCGAGGACCGAGATATGATTTCCAGCCCGAAGGTCGCGACATATGACAAGGAACCGAAGATGAGCGCGATGAAGGTTGCGGAGAAGATGGCCGAGAGGATCAAGGAGGGGAAGTACGAGTTTGTGATGAACAACTTTGCGCCGCCAGATATGGTTGGGCATACTGGTGTGTATGAGGCGGCTGTGGAGGGTGTGACGGAGACCGATAAGGCGATTGGTAAGGTGTATGAGGCGTGTAAGGAGGCGGGATATGTGCTCTTCGTGACTTCGGATCATGGGTGAGTTCGGCTCCCTTCCCTCGAATTGCCTAGAGGGAATCCACTGACAAAATGGACAGAAATGCGGAAGAGATGCTCACCGCGGAGAAGACTCCCAAGACGTCGCATACGACGAACAAGGTGCCTTTTGTCATGGCTAACGCGCCCATGGGCTACTCGCTGAAGAAGCAAAACGGCGTGCTTGGGGACGTTGCGCCGACCGTGCTTGAGGTCATGGGTGTCGAGCAGCCCAAGGAGATGAGTGGACATTCATTACTGGTCAAGTCGTGAGGTGAATGAGATACACATAAATGGCCGATGTGCGAGTGGGATGATACCAGAGGTTGCGCGACGCTCAATCAAGTAACACCTCCAAGTGCTCGCGTTGGTGCTTGCCTTGCTTGCTCGGACTCCGGTACAGGGGCTCGATACTGTGATGGGATGTTATCGAAGAGCACGCCCAGCCGGCTGACTGATATATGTCTTCCTTCGGACTTCTTCGTGGCCATCTTCCCAACAATCGGTTGTCCACCTGTAACTTCTCTATCTTTGCTTTCCCGAAGATACGGGATGTCGAATGCTTGCATGCAACGGGAACGTGCACCAAACGTGCATCACCCCCACAAAAGGCTAAATGACTCGCTTGCATGCAGGGTGAGCGATCATGTGGAGAGAGTTCAGCACTTGGCGGTCTTGGTGCTGCACATTCCTGTAGCGTGCGAGCAAGGAGGAGCTCCTGGCCTACTCCAGTATGGCATGGCGGAGGGTGCGAATCCGTTTCTAACGTTTCCGTCATTGTTTCGACTCTCAATCATTCCTTCCTTCCGTTCTGGATCGTGGACCTTCCATTGGCGGAGTGAAGCCCGAGGAAGAGGGGACCTATGCATTGCCTGAGCCGGACGACTCGTCGATTGATCATATGTCGGAGTGAAACCATTGTCGAACATGCCTGGTCGTACGCGACGCGTTCGCGTCATTGCACTCGCTCTTTTCAGCTTCTTTGCGATCGTGCTTTACACTCGCTCCGGATCGACGATCGAGGACTACAGGGACTATGCGGAGCGGACATTCGAGAAGAGTCTGGGACGCGGCGGGACTAAGGGCAGCGGCGTTGGCGGTGGTGCAGTGATACCTCCTGATGTCGGGTCGGAGAAGCAGTTGCGACTCGAGGATGTAGCGGCTACCACGAGCACGTTCCGGGAGGTGGTGGTCACGACGAGCACGCGACCTGTCGCACAGGTGGCGCCGAGTACGACGATGGCGCAGGGCTTACCGCAGCTGGAGGCGCTGAAGACTACGACTTCCACTGTGGCAGCATTGACAACGTCTGCCACGCCGAGTCCGACCACGAGCACGTTCGTTGGACTGCCGGCGATCACGGACGATGACTCGATTCCGGACGAGCGTGGCGAAGGTAAGGTCAACGTGGACATTCCCTATGATCGACCTTCGAGCTCTGCGATACATTGGGTGAGCATGACGGAACATTTCCCGGTCTCGTCCACGATCCAGCTCCCCACGGGTAAGGCCAGTAGCATTCCCACGATACAGCACAAGTTCGCGAAATCGGCGAACAATGGAGCGGATATGGATCGGTTGAGAGTGATCAAAGCTGCCGCAGTCCATGCGTGGTATGGCTACAGGGAGAAAGCATGGGGACATGACGAGATCATGCCACTTTCTGGAGGATACAAGAACCCCTTCAATGCCTGGGCAGCGACTCTAGTAGATGCGCTGGATACGTTATGGATTCTCGGAATGGAAGCTGAGTTCCAGGAGGCGGTCGACTTCGTGGCTACGATCGACTTCACAACGAGTCCTCGAAACGACATCCCGCTCTTCGAAACCACGATCCGCTATCTTGGTGGGCTGTTGGCAGCTTACGACATCTCTGGATCCAAGCACACCATTCTACTCGATAAGGCGTTGGAGCTAGGTGAAGTCTTGTACGGTGCTTTCGACACGCCGAACCGCATGCCGAAGACCTACTACATGTGGAAGCCAGCGTTCGCATCTCAGCCAAAGCGTGCAGAGAGTCGCGTAGTGTTGGCCGAGCTTGGTAGTCTGCACATGGAGTTCACACGTCTCGCGCAGCTCACCGGCAAGCCGAAGTTCTATGATGCCGTCGCGCGTATCACAGACGAGCTACAGGCGTGGCAGAACAGCACGCGGCTACCGGGGATGTGGCCGACGCTCGTCGATGCCAGTGGATGCGGCAAGCCAGGACAGGTGGATCATGGGACGACATTCTCAACGCCCGGCGGCGACGGCTACATGTCCACAGAACAGCCTGTCCGAGTCGACATACCCGGAAAGGTCATGTCGCAGGCCGAGGATGAGGTGAATCGGAAATTTCGGGACGCCCAGGAGAAGCTCGCTGAGGCCGGTGACGCAAGGACGGCAGGTGGTATTGTAGGCACCATCGCGAAGTCCGATGGATCCAAAGCTGCTACCTACGACAAGCCGGAGTCTGACTCATATTCGGCTGAGCGCAATGGCGGCATCGTTGGTAAGGTCCAAGTGGAAGACGATGCATCGCATAGCAATAGCAAGCGCCAGCTCGACGATGAGCCGGCTCGCGTGGGTACGCCGCCCGTCAAGAGCGTATTGCACAACATCACGAGTGACCAAGAGACGACGCGGCAGCGTTCTGGCTCGCAGCAGTCGCTATCAGGCGCTGACGTCTGCATACCGCAGGGCCTTGGGTCATCCAGCAGACACAGCTCCGAGGGCTTCACTCTGGCTGGCATGAGCGATTCGACTTACGAGTATCTTCCGAAGATGTGGCTCATGCTATCTGGTCAAGTTGACCAGTACCGCAGTATGTACGAGGCGAGCATGGACGTAGTGCGCAAGAAGCTACTGTACAAACCGATGACCAAGGACAACCGGGATATACTATTCTCTGGGGATCTGCACGTTGCGGTAAATCACTCCTCGCCGACCAAGGAAACGATCGAAACGTTCAAGGCAGTTGGATCTCATCTGGTCTGCTTCACAGGCGGCATGTTCGCCATGGCCGGCAAGCTCTTCGACCGCCCTGAGGACGTCGAGATCGGCCGCAAGCTGACAGACGGCTGTATCTGGGCCTACAACGTAACGGCAACCGGTATCATGCCCGAGGACTTCTTCCTCGTGAAGTGCGCGGACCAAAAGAAGTGCAGCTGGAATGAGACCCTCTATCATGAGATTCTCGATCCTTACCATGTTCAGCGCGCACAAGCGGCAGACCCCAATTACGAGCCAGACATGCCCGTGCTACCAGCAGTCCCTGTGCCGGCCACACCGTGGGCAGCAATACCAGCCACGCCCACGGTTCCAGATTTGAACAAACGCCAACTTAACGCTGCCGACATCCTCGTACCTGCGCCATCGATAGCATCCGTAGCCTACGACCCAAACATCCGCGAAATAGCCGGCACTTCGCCCGACAAACCGCCTCAAACCAACACTCTCCCCGAACCGCCCTACGCAGTCTACACGGCTCCGCCACCCCTGTCCCATGCAGAGTTCGTGGCTCAGAAGATCGAAGCCGAGCGCCTGCCGCCTGGATTCAAGAGTCTCACATCTCGCGCCTACATCCTCCGCCCCGAGGCGATCGAAAGCGTCTTCTACATGTACCGCATCACAGGCGAGCAGTACTGGCGGGATCGCGGGTGGGAGATGTTCACGGCTATACAGGGGGTTACGAGGACGACTTGGGGAAATAGTGCAATTCATGATGTCACACAAGTGGCGACTGAGCAGGTGGTGAGTTTCTCTACTGTGTAGTGAGCAGAAGAATTGGTGTGCTGACTTTGACATAGGATTCGGAAGAATCGTTCTGGCTGGCGGAGACGCTGAAGTACTTCTATCTGCTGTTCGATGAGCCGGATAAGTGGAGCTTGGACGAGTGGGTGTTGAATACGGAGGCGCATTTCTTCCGGCGCACAGGCTGAGACGACTTGTTGAGATGAGTGTAGCTCGTCACGTCCGCTGTTCAACGTCAGCAGTGGAAGGCAGAGTCCCAAGGTCAGCGGAGCGGGCAACGACTTAAGACTGATGCCACACAGTAGCCGAACACGCCGCGGTCGACGGATCAGAGCGCTGGCTAGTGGACGAGTACGCAGAACGGTTCCATGCGAGCTTCAGGGCGTCACTGTTGTTGCCGGCCTCGACAGTGATCCGTCAGAATCAGCATTACTCCAGGCGCGCGCCCGGCAGCTTAGCATGTGGATATGCTAGGCTGGAGGGTCTTGGGAGCAGTCGAGGGTCAGCGCGCGATGTGCTCGTTCGCGCGGTTGTGGTGGAGAGCTTGCGACCGTAGCCTCGCGTATATACGGTGCACTGGCAAGATTCTGCTGGTCTTTGGGGAGAGCAAAGTGCGCACACGAAAGCGTGTGCGGCGCAGAAGGAGGAGTAAGGAGGGTGAAGGGGAGAGCCGGCGCTTTTTGGCCGTGTTATCGTAGATGTAATCACTTCCAAGGTGTTGCGATAGCGGATAATACATCCCAGCAATCTCTGCGGGTGTGAAACAGTCATATCGCAAATGTGTCTCGATTGCTGAGCAAAGCCTGCCTGTTTTGCGCATTCCTCTTCGGCCGTAACACGATGTTGCCCCTTCGCCGAGGCCGGCATTATTATTGCAGCTCGCATACATGGAGCTTGTGCAACATGAATCTACCATCCCCATCGCCCCACACGCATGGTACATTGTCGATTTGGCAAGGAGAAAGTGGCTGTATGGGCAGTGATCGAAACCTTTCGCCTACTTGCACAACTTCCTCAGAGAACCCACGCGAATGCGAAGCATAACTCTTTCAGTCATCAGCCCGACGGAACAATAGCAGCGCGCGTTCGGCTGCTGGCCCCGAGCTTGTCTAACCCTTACGGTACATCACTCCATAATTCCATCCGTCACCGCGTTCAAGACGCTAGCCGCACTTCGAGGGGCCTAAACGCTAAACGACACGCGAGAGTCTCCCCGCTACAGCCCTCATCATGAGGCCCTATCCCTGTCCACAGACGGGCTACGCTCTTCTAGGAAGGCTATATAAGCTCGGCCGGCCATCGCGGCGTCCACCCTGCGAAAGGCTAGGCACTCTACACGCGCGATCCTTCGTTTCATCCTCTTGGGTCTGAATACAGTCAGCTTCAGCTCAGCTCTCGTTAGGCGGCTATTGTGTGAGGAGGGACTTCTGCGTTCATCTTGCTTCCTTCAGTCTCTTGTACAATTCATACTACAGCTCTCTTGCGCAGATCCGGTTCCAGACACACACTCTGACAACACAGGATGCATCTCTATCTAGGCCTTGCGGCTTGGGCTGCGACGGCCTTTGTGCTGTTCAAGATCGCCAGTTGGGCTCTGGCGAAGCGGCAATTTGCAGGTCAGTCTACCTCGACCGTGTTGTCGAGAACGACGCGGGAGACTGCAGTGTCTGCTTGCTCGCTGACATCTCAACAGCCAAAGCAACAGAGCTAGGCGCTCAAGAAGCGCCGTCATACCCAAATCAAGGCTTGTTTGGTCTCAAGCACCTACAGGTAAGTCGTCCTGGCTTCACCGCGATGCTCTAAACGCTCGCTAACGCGGTGTCGACAGTATATCATGAAGGCCGACAAAGAGCGCCTCTTCCCAGACATGCTTCTCGAGCGCCAGGCAGAGATGAGCAGAATACATGGCCGAGAGGTCTCGACGTTCTACAACACTCTCTTCGGTCAGAAAGTCTACTTCACAAGCGACCCACGCAATATCCAAGCCATGCTTGCGACACAGTTCCTGGACTTTTCACTCGGCGACGCGCGTCATGGCATTATGTCGAAGAGTTTGGGCGAAGGCATCTTTGTGCAGGTAGGCAGTCGCGTATTGAGCTCGCGGCTAGTCTGCAAGGCTGACCGTGTCTCAGGATGGCAAAGCCTGGGAGCACTCCCGCGCTATGCTCCGCCCCAACTTCGTACGAGAGCAGGTGTCGGACCTCGACATGGAGGAGAAACATTTGCAGAGCTTGATGAAGGCGAGCCTCCCTTGTCCCCGTCCTCCGGCACCAACACATGCGCTGACTTGAGACCCAGGTAATTCCCGTCGATGAGAACGGCTGGACGGCCGACACAGACATCCAAACGCTCTTCTTCCGCTTCACCATCGACAGCGCCACTGATTTCCTCTTCGGCGAGTCTGTCGACTCGCAGCTGACCGAAGCTGGGCTTGCATCATCTAAGTCTACCGCTCAACGCAGTCGCGAGGCCGCCTTCTCCAAGAGCTTCGATGCCGCCCAACGCCAGATGGCGAGCCAATTCCGTCTGGGCGACCTCTGGTGGCTCTCAAACCCAAAGTCCTACCAGGAGGACATCAAGGTCATCAACGACTTCATTGCCCACTACGTCGACCTTGGCCTGCAAAAGTCCAAATCCGAGAAGCATGGATCTGGCGTGAAGGAGCACTATGTCCTGCTCAATGCCCTCGCTGAACAGACTCAAGATCCGATTGAGATCCGTGGTCAGCTGTTGAACATCCTGCTCGCTGGCCGAGACACTACAGCATCTCTGCTATCTTGGACCTTCCACCAACTCCTCCGCAACCCCCACGTCTTCAAGAAGCTCCGCTCGGAGATCGTGGCGGATTTCGGCACCTACGAGAACCCTCGCAACCTGTCCTTCGCAACGCTGAAGTCCTGCACCTATCTACAACAGACACTCTCTGAGGTCCTTCGCCTCTGGACCGTCGTTCCAGGTAACGGTCGCCGCGCTGCGAAGGTCACCACCCTCCCCCGCGGTGGTGGACCAGATGGCGAATCCCCGATCTTGCTTGCACCCAACACCGAGATTAACTACAGCATCCACGTCATGCACCGTCGCGAGTCCATCTGGGGACCTGACGCTACCGAGTTTAAGCCCGAACGGTTCGCTGGCAGGAAGAGTGGATGGGAGTACCTGCCGTTCAACGGTGGGCCAAGGGTCTGCATTGGACAGCAATTTGCGCTTACTGAGGCGGCGTTCGTCGTGGTCAGGCTGTTGCAGAGGTTTGACCAGCTGGAGTTTGGTGGTGGTGAGAGGGATCCGGTGATAAGGAGCAATCTGACGTTGACGAGTGCGCCGGCGGAGCTGGTTCGGGTCCGGATGAGGGAAGCGAGGGATTGATCGGAATTCGTGACTTTAAATATCCGCTACTCTGCTGAATCGCTCATCGCTGCGCTATGTTCGACGTCCACTTGTAAAGCACATGGTTGCATTTGTGTTGCCAGGAGCTCCGGGCGCGTGCTTCGCAAGCTTCTCAAGTCTGCAACGGGCATCGGAAACGCCCAAAATCTTTCGTGAGCTTGCTACTGCAAAATCATGAACATGGTAGCGATTATACAGGCCGCCGGTACAAGCATGATCAAGCTCAGAAACCATTTGGGCCCGACATCTACATGTTCACATGCTATCGTCGGAATCATAGCGCGGGCTTTTGCTACTGTCGACTTCCTCTAAATAGTGTTACCAAGTAACAGTCGGACATCCTCGTGATTGCACCAGGACCCACGCCAGGCTTTGCTAAGGTATAAAAGATCGACTCAACTGCTGCGGTCTGCTCTGCAGCAGCCTCAGAGCGAGCGTAGATCTTGGGAGAATCGGGCGCAACCTACTGACCGCAATGCAAGCTGGAGTCGAGATCGCTGCGCTTACCGATGCCGACCGGTTTCGACGATGCGCATTCGTTGCATAGCACACTAATTTTTATATAATCTCTATGCCGATGTTAACACCTGCCATGCGCTGATTTGAAAGATACGTCGCTGTCTAAAGTGCCTTGGCAAAAGTCGCAGCAGGAAGGTGCGATCGATGAACAACAAGGAAGCCGCGATAGGCCAGTAAGCGCTACGTAGCCTCCTGAGGTTCGCTTCGGAGCGTACAGCTTAAGATCACATGTTGCATCCCGCGGACCATGAGCTGCGGTCTAGACACCGCGACACTACATGTACTTCTGCTATGTTCGTTCCTATGGTTTTTCTACAGTCAGATCACGTCGACGACGACACATCGACACTATGGATTACGCGAACGACTTCTGCTGATTTCTGCTAATCGTCACCTTGCTGTGAACCACATCGCGTTGGTCGGATGCGGCATCGTTCTGACAGCATCTTTCCATAACGAGTAAACGACAAGAGCCCCTTCCTTTCGTGAACCCTTCGAGTAGAGCCCTCGTCCGTGCGGTGCGCACAGCAGTCATTTCTGCAAAGAGCATAACAGGCCAAGTGAAAGCCAGATAAGGCACTAAGTACAATGCGGACCTTGTTGTAAGCTAAGCTCAGAAGCAGACGAGACCGTTCGAATATCTAACTATCCTACTCGTAGAACACCAAACACCTCACCTCAATACTCTGCCTCCCGGGCGCGTCCGCCGGTGTCTGCGGATCCTGGAACGCTGTATGCGGCGTCCTTACAGCCAACCCCTTCTTACCCATTGGCTCTCCTTCCCCATAGCTATCATAGCACTTCAACAGCATAACCTCCTCAGGCGTCATATCTTTCACGTAGAAGAACACATGCTTCTCGCTCGGAGCCACCCCCAGCGTCTCGCCCTTGACCTCATACCCCTCGGCGCTGAACAACGACGCCTCATCCGGTAGCTTCTCTTTCCCGCGATCGTCATCATCGTGCACGCTGTCGGCGCGCTTAGGGTACATGAGGTCTATGGGGATGAAGTCTGCGGGGGAAGTCGAGCGCCAGTCTACGACTGCAAGCGGGAAGTCTGAGGCCGGATTCTCGATCGGTCGCCAGACGTTGATAATCTGGTAGCGGCCTTTCAATAGCTCATCGGCTTCGTCAGGTAAGTGGCGGCGCACTCGGGCTGCTGCAGCTTCAGGCGTCTGGTCAACGTGGACTTGCTGTACTGGCTGGCGAGGCGAGTCTTTCGTGCGTCGTCGGATCGTGTGGTCGAAGAAGTGGACTTTCTTCACGCCGGAGAGGCGGTCGCGGAGCAAGGCTTCAACCTCAGGGTAGTACTCGCGGCGGACTTTCGAGTCGTCGGTGAAGAGCTTCTCGGAGGCTGGGGAGTGATAGACCGCGAAACCGGAGTTGTCTGTGTTGTACGAGTCGATCTTGTCGCGGATGTTGTGGACTTTGCGATTGTGGTCGCGCATTATGAAAGACTGGCCTGGGCCATCGACCTTGGCCCATGGCTTTGTGGAGGTGGAGGAGGAGGTGTCAATGTGCTTGAAGATTGTGGTCGTCATGTTGGCGTGCTGGCTTAGGTTGATATGAGTTGTGGCAAACAAGGACGTCAAGATCCTTGAAGATGAGACGAGGTGGACAGTTCGGAGTGGCGGGAGAAGGCGAGTGAGCATTCGTTTTCTAAGCTAATAAATAATGAAAGTGAAGCTTTGAGATGGGAAGGAACCTCTACTACCCTTATAGAACCTTGGAAATGTATACCGATTACCAATGTACCGCACGCCTTCACAGATGGACGTCACCGCGATGCTTCTAGGCGCGAGATGATGTGATGGAGTCTTTCTTCCGAGGCCGGAGCAATGGCGCAACAAGTTCGCTGGCTGAGTAAGCGCATCTCTCATTGCCAATGGACATGATTGAAGGACTCCAAGCGATCTCCCAGCATGCCGCCGACATTGTCAAAGCGTTGAGACATTCTCAAACGGTGCTGCTCAATCCAGCTCCGCAACCAAGAGTCACGCCTTGACTAATAACACCCTGATCGGTCACTTCTTCACGTAGTCGAAGTTGCGTTCTCTGCCTCTCTCATAGCCTCCAGCTCGTCCTCCTCAGCGCCAGCTACCCCATACTCCTCCGCATCGCGAGCATCCACCTTCTTTTCGACCTCTTTTACGGCCTCCAGCATCTCCTCTTCAAGCGCCTCTTCATCGGCCTCCAGTGTCTTCTCACTTTCCTGACTGACAGTTGCTTTCTCCGCCTTGTTCTCATCTATCGCAGTGGACGCCTTCGTCGCCGCTGCCTTGCCATCCACATCAGCACTGCCCAAATCCCAATCAATCTCCCCTCCCTCACCGTATCTTCCCGCCAGCCAGTCGTTCGCCTTCTTGAAGTGTCCGCACCCAAAGAATCCGTTATGCGCACTCAGCGGGCTAGGATGCACGCTCTTGAGCACTAGATGCTTCCCGCTCTTCTCCACTGCAGCACACCTCTTCTGCGCGTGGTTGCCCCAAGCCATGAACACCACGCCCTTCGTCCGCTTCTGCGCAACGACATCGACGACACGTTGCGTGAACCGCTCCCAGCCCTTATTCGCGTGACTATTCGCCGCATGGGCGCGTACGGTGAGGCAGGTGTTCAGTAGCAGCACACCGCGATCAGCCCATGGCGTGAGCAGGCCAGCGTTCTTTGGAGGCGGGCGGAAGGAAGGATAGTCATCCTTCAGGGCAATGTACATGTTCTTCAGACTTGGCGGTGCAGGCGTTGGTGGTCGTACGCTGAAGCATAGCCCATGCGCCTGGTTAACATTATGGTACGGATCCTGGCCGAGGATCACGGCTTTGACCGTGTTCAGGGGTGTGTGTCGAGACCAAGCGTAGACGTCTTCTTCGGGTGGGAAGACCTTAGTCCCAGAGCTACGCTCGGAAGCTAGGAAGCGCTTCAAAGAGAGGAAGGACGGGTGGAGTAGATCGGGGGCTAGAGCTGCGAGCCAGGTGTCGTGGAGAGTTGTAAGCTCGAGATTGAGCAGAGATGACTGCTCTGATGACAGCTTCGCGACGAACGCGTCTTTGTCGAAGGGTGTCGCTTGAGTGGCAGCTGCAGATGGGTCGGATGAAGCTTTGCTTGACGGGGAGGACTTGGGTGCGCCAAAGAAGGAGGTTATGGACGCATTGGATTTGGCTTTCTTGCTGGCGTCGCCGGCGACGTCAACTGCTTTGCGTTTGAGAGACATGCTGGATGGGATATGCCTGGTAACAGTGCCTGCAAGTTATGTGTGCGATGATGTTGGAAAGATGACTGAAGGTAATCGAAGGCACCTCGCTCTTGAGCAGTCGACGCGACTCGATGACATCACGCGTTTCAATACAAATCACTGTGCACTACTACCAATCTCTGAGAGATCACCTCGATCATCGCTCGACATTGATTCGCATTACAAAGCCTGGCTGTAGACTCAATCCCCGTTCTGATCTGTTCGAAGCTGAGCCTCCGTCTTCCTCGACCATCAGGGTGAGTTGGTCCGCAGTCTGTCTATCGTGCGCCTGATTGACAGCTCTAACCTCCTCACCCTGTCAAGATGGCGGCCTGTTGGCGTGATCCATGGCGATGCACCGCAGTATTCAACGACCTATAATCTTGCGCGCTAAAGTTGACAGTCTCCGAGCGTCCACAGCTGGGGAGGCCTAGGCAATGGCGCTAGCGGGCGCAGATCGGACAGCTGACGCCTGTAGGTGATCCTTGGGAGCGTTCAGCGACAGCAGCTTATGCCAGTAGCCCATGGTCTGCTGCTGGCAATGCCCGCGGCCATCGGACTATCTGGCATCATGGTACTCGCGGTCGATTGGATCTAGTCGATCTTCTTCCTCACAAAGTATTGCTTGATTACTTGTTCACAGAGGGCGCCGCAGTGTTCGAGAGCGGTCATATGGGAAGCAGATGGCAATCCAGATGGTAGAGAAGTTCACCTTGGGCTTGACTGTTGAGCAGCTTTGTCTTTGCTGGTGCTCCCGTGGACCGTGATCGTTTGAGACGAGAAAGCGAGTGTTAAGAGACTGAGGAAAGACGTTCCCAACACCTCTAGATCGTCACTTCTATCCTCGTTACCTTTCATGTGATGCGAGACCAGTCAACACTGATCGCAGCTTGAGGCATCTGTTACAGCAGATACCAGCGAAAGCTCAATGGTGTGTCTTTACGCAGACCCATTGACGCATTTACATCAGCCAATATGTGGTACCATTGACATCTTGCCCTCCTTTCACTTGGGATTCGGCATGTCGATTGACAAGGTGGCCCAGACGTGTGCGCAATGTTGGGAGTGGTACCTTGTGCTGTCGCGAAGGGGCTAGTGACGCTATCGGAGTCTTGACTGTAGGGAGGTCTTCGGCTGACCGAGTTTGAGTGGTACTAGGGATTTTTGAGAGCGAAAGACAGTTCAAAATGTGAGACTAAAGTATGCCCGGTGAAAGAGGTGCAGCGCCAGATACGAGGAAGGGACGATGTCGTCCAGACCGTCCCTGCCATATCCTACCATAGTCTATCGGAACGTCACCTCGTCAGTCTCTTGGTCTTCGAAGCGTGAAGGAGATCGTAGACGATGTCGCGATGAATGAGATGGACTGTAGCGCTAGCGTGGAGAGTCGCAAACACGAGTGCTCCATCTCACCGGTGAAATGGGAGCGAGGTTTCACTTTCCGTGTAGCTGTGGCGGTAAAAGGATAGTGACTCCGCGCTGGTAGACTCGAAACGAAGGTAATCCACGGACAGCGACTCGTCAGCAGAAAGCGGGTAAAGTCTGCGGCATGACACGAAGCAGGGAAATGCAGTTTTCCGCGAAGACAGCGCTGAATCATTGTCATGCCTTGCCTTGTCTCGATTAGACGCACATGCTCCTCGGTAGTGATGCTGACCCAGTAGCGCGTCCAGTGCAGCGTGGCACCCGAGCAGTGGAACGGTGGAGTCTCGAGTGGCGGTAGGAAGCCATGGAAAAGTCCAGCGATTGGAAAGCGGACGCGATAGACACTCCACAGGCAGCTATAGCTGCCGCGATACTATCAGTCCTGCGACAAACTGCAGATGATTGGAATGCCGAGTGATCAACGGCAATAAAATGCTCGGGATGAATGGTGTCATGAGCAATCGGGCTGGGCTGGATGGTGTGGAAGGTCTGCAGGAGCTTGTTGTGCACGGCCGTTTTCAAGGGAATGAAGAGATGGAAACCGCGATCCGGCGAGGTCATGTTGAGTGAGGGTACACTACTGCCGAGAGCTCTGTCTCGCTATCTCTCCTCTCTGTCCACGTCTCTGACTATGTGAAGTCTCAGTGACTATGTTATTATCACGAGTAAATCATGTCCAGCTTTCACTGCGAGCGAAAGATGAGGGCGGGTCACGGATGGGCTCCCGCTCTCCGGCCGACTCTGCGCACTCCTCACTCATCACCTCCACTTCACTGCCACGCAGCCAGCAGAAACAGGAGCCTTGCCGACGGAGATCG
>KZ111160.1:606935-626776 GCA_002077045.2 Rachicladosporium sp. CCFEE 5018
AAGAAGTCGGTTGCAGCATCGTCGTACGCTGCGTTCTTGAGTTCGAACAGCAAGCTACTTTGCAGCTCAATGGTGATCTGCTGTAACGCTATGACAGCGATGTGATCGCCATGCTCGAACGCCTTCCCGAAGCGATTCACACCGCGTTGCTTCTCGCGCTCAATATCCTCGGGTGCCTGGTCGATTGAGTCTTCGAGCAAGCGACTTGGAGGCGCTGCGCGTCGAGCAGCGCGCTTGAGTTTGATCTTGTCGATTATGACACCGGAATCGCGGTAGGCTGAAACGAGGGCAGCAACGCAGGCGACTATGCCCACGACTTCGCCTACGACCGACATGGTTCCCTCACCTCGGTGTCGTGGTTATGGTGGAGATAAGGAACGTGCTTGGCATTACCGCACTGGGCGGCGCAAGGATGTGAGAAAGTAAAACGCTTCAGTATGACAAGGAAGTAATGGCGGTGGAGTTTCGAGTCTTGATGCGTGCCATACAGCTGTACCTAGGCGATCGGGGCCTCGAAGCTCCCACGCGCGCGACTCACCGGCAGATTGGGCTTGCTGCGCCATGCTCGCACCAGCCCCACGGGAGGCGATGAATGCGAGGCGGATTGTGAGTGTTGTACCATGGTACGCAACATTGCAGGAGATTCATGCATTGACGGAATGGTATAATGTTGATGATCTCCAAGACACTTCTCCGTGTCTCAGGATGTCATCCGCGATTGCACCTTCCTCCACGTGGATGCACGTGCTGTTCTTGCTGTCTTCGTTTCAAATGCAGCTGACTCGCGGGTACGTGCCTCCGAACCCCACCACTCAAGGGACCCCGCCAGCTCGCATCGGCAGGGCTCATGTCGTTCACGCCGAGTGACTTCACTTGACGCAATCTTCAATCACGCCATTTGGGTGTTTGCTAATCGTAGCCGATTCCTGTGCATCGCAGGCGCACATTGGCCCTGACCCCTCGTAGATACCTTGCATGGTAACAGGTAGGTATCTGCATTCTTTATTTCGCTGTCCTTGTCACTTCCCTTTCAATTTCGTCCCACTTCGCGTGCTCTTGATCGAACGAAAGATAGCCCAAAAACTTCCTCACACTCCTCCCTTCAGCGCTCAAAATGGCAGCAGCACTCACAGAAACCGCTTCCGCTCCTCAGGCATTCTCCTACGACAAACCATCCAGATCCGTCTTCCCAGACGGCTACAAAACCAGTGGCCAATGGCCGCCAGTTTACGAACAGCTCCGGCCCTATTCCGACTTCCCCAAGGAGATCACTGGCCAGACAGTCTGGAAAGCCGAAGACTACACCAACAACCCCGAGCGCTGGACGCACCGTTTCAGCGATGAGGAGACGCAGCAGCTAGGCGAAGCCGCGGATGCGTTATGGCATCTGGCACGCCCTTGACGGGTATCTCGAAGGAGAGGTTCCCGCTGCCGAAGATGGCGGGATTTTTGACCTCGCTGAGGAATGAGATCCTGGATGGGAAGGGCTTCTTGCTGTTCAAAGGGTTCCCAGTAACGCAGTGGGGGAACCATAAGAGTGCTGTGGCTTACATGGGCATTGGCTGCTATCTTGGGTACTTTGTCAGCCAGAACGGATACGTAAGTCAACCGTATTCTATTTCGGTCGGACGTGTGTCGGCGGAAGCTATACTGTAGAACCGTTGCACACGCAATGAATCAGTGTGACTCTATGGGGATACTTGGCCGAGGGCGAGCGTCATTTTCCAGATGGCAGCCTCTCATGGCTCTCTCAGCAAGAGACACACTTCTGCGGTCAACGTTGTAACACCTTCAGAGACTTGACTAATAAGCTGAGCAGGGCCACGTGCTCGGCCACGTCAAAGACGTAGGCGCGGACGCCTCGCAGATAGACAAAGTGCGCATCTACCGCACGTCCGCCCGGCAATTCTTCCACGCCGACGACTCAGACATCGTAGGACTCCTTTGCGTCGCTCGATCCCTGGAAGGCGGCGAATCAGACATCGCATCAGTCCACAACGTCTGGAACACGATCCAACGAGAACACCCAGATGTCGCGGAAACGCTGACAAAACCGATATGGTACTTCGATCGCAAGGGTGAAGTGAGCGTGGGTCAGGAGCCGTATACACGGCAACCGATCTTTTATATTGAGAACGGTGGGGAGGAGAGGGTGTACTGCAAGTATGATCCGTACTTTGTGAAGAGTTTGAAGAGATTTAGCGATGTGGGGGTCATTCCACCGCTGTCGGAGGCACAGGAGAAGGCGATTAGGGTGCTGGAGGATACGTGCGTGAGGTTGAGTCTGCACATGATCCTAGAAGTAAGTCGCTTCTGCATTACATGCATCACCGAAGAGCTATTGCTGATCATATCTCAGGTCGGCGACATCCAGTTCCTTAGTAATTTATCCGTCCTGCACGCCCGCACAGCGTACAGAGACCACGCACCGCCGCTGCCAAGGCGACACCTGATGAGGCTGTGGCTAGCCGTGCCGGAGACAGAAGGAGGATGGAAGCTCGCAACGCCAGATTCGAAGCATCAGAAGCGTGGAGGTATCCAGGTCAATGACACACCGCCCAAGGCATTGCTGGATGCTGAGTAGATGGTCGGATTCATGTGTCGATGATCATGCGCTGCTGGGCTCCAAGTGTAGTCATTGCAAGTACGCTGAGCTGTTAACAAGGCGACTAGACATCCAGGTTTCCAGTGTAGCGAAGATTCAATATCCATTAGGCCCCTCACATGCTGTGCTCTCGCTGAATCTCTACCCGTTCCTAAGCTGTTCGTGACAGCGCCAGCCGCGTTTCTTGTCGTGCACTGGCTGACGGAGAGCAAAGCTGTCTATGAGCTAAAAGCGATATCCGGCTCAGTCCGTACTACTTTGCAGCGCTCGTCCTGGTATCATTCGAATCTAATTCCCTGCAACGTGCAGACACCGCATATCCTCACCCTCACCCCCTCTCCATCAATTCCCTCCCCACATCTCCAAGCCTCCTCAGCTCCGCTTTCTGCCTTCCAATTCTAGCCTCCAGCTCCGCGATCTCGTTCTCCTGTTCATCCACAGTCCTCTCAATATTCGGCAGCTTCTCAATCTCCCTGAGCGCCTTCCGGATCTTAGCCTTGATCTCCCCAACCTCACGCGGCAGATCTTTCGGCTCGAGGGGCTTGAGGTCTGTGTATGTAATCTCGGCTTCGGCTGGAGGCGATGGAAGAAGAGTGAGGCTTGAGGTAGGGTCTGTGGCAGGGCTGTGGTCGACGCGGGAGAGGAGCTCGTGCAGGGCGGGGAGGATGTCGAAGGTTTGGGTTGGAAGGAGTGGAGGTTGAGGGACGGAGAAGGAGGCAGAGGGGGTGGTGAAGGAGGTGGTGGCCATTGATGGTGTGAGTTGTAATTCCCGAGTATAAAAGTTTGTTTACGAAGAGCTGACTAACCTTGAGTTCAAGAATTGTGTGGTACCTGACTGCTGCGGGGTGACGTGGAGGGGCAGTTCAACGAGATATGAGGTCCAAAAACAATTCACATGCAATTCCAGCTTGACGACATTCAAACTCCAATAGATACAGCCACTATGGTTAAAGTCGAGAACAAGGTCGCTTTGATCTGCATTGATGGCTGGGGAATCCCTTCAGCGGAGAGCGCACCAGATGGCGATGCTATCCTCAATGCTGAGACACCATGGATGGACGACTTCGCCAACGAGAAGGGCAGCAAGTACGCACAAGGCTTCACCGAGCTCGAGGCATCCTCGCTCGCTGTCGGCCTACCCAAAGGTCTCATGGGCAACTCAGAAGTTGGACACCTCAACATAGGCGCCGGTCGAGTAGTATGGCAAGATGTCGTCCGAATCGACCAAACGATCGAGGAGGGCAAGATGGGCGAAGTTGAAAATGTCGTAAAGAGCTTTAAGCGAGCAAAGGACGGCAACGGCAGATTGCACTTCTGCGGACTCGTCTCAGACGGCGGCGTACACTCCCACATTCTCCACTTGAAAGAGCTCCTCCGAGTCGCAAAGAAAATGCAAGTACCCGAGGTCTACATTCACTTCTTCGGCGACGGACGAGACACAGATCCGCATAGCGGATTGGGCCATCTTAAGGACTTGCTCGCCTTTACCGAAGAGCTCGGCGTTGGCAAGTTGGCAACGATAGTAGGCCGCTACTACATCATGGACCGCGACAAGCGCTGGGACCGCGTAGAGATCGGCATGAAAGGTCTCGTAACAGGCGAGGGCGAGAACTCCAGCGATCCAGTGGCCACAGTCCAAGCCCGCTACGACGCAGGCGAGACCGATGAGTTCCTCAAGCCCATCATCCTCAACGGCAAGGACGCCAGGATAAAGGACGACGACACAGTCTTCTTCTTCAACTACCGCTCCGACCGCGTGCGTGAAGTCACTCAACTCCTAGGCGACCAAGATCGCAGCCCGAAGCCCGACTTCCCATACCCAAAGAACATCGACATCACGACCATGACCCGCTACAAGACAGACTTCACATTCCCCGTCGCCTTCGCCCCGCAGACAATGGATAATGTGCTTGCCGACTGGCTCGCGAAACAAGGCCTCAAGCAGTCCCACATCGCTGAGACGGAGAAGTATGCGCACGTGACGTTCTTCTTCAATGGCGGCCGGGAAGTGCAGTTCGATGGAGAGGACCGAGACATGATTTCCAGCCCGAAGGTCGCGACGTATGACAAGGAGCCGAAGATGAGCGCGATGAAGGTTGCCGAGAAGATGGCCGAGAGGATCAAGGAGGGAAAGTACGAGTTTGTGATGAACAACTTTGCGCCGCCAGATATGGTTGGGCATACTGGCGTGTACGAGGCGGCGGTGGAGGGTGTGACGGAGACCGATAAGGCAATGGGTAAGGTGTATGAGGCGTGTAAGGAGGCGGGATATGTGCTGTTTGTGACGAGTGATCATGGGTGAGTATTTCAAATGGGATTCGCGACGAGAAGATGATGACTGACAAGATGAAAAGAAATGCGGAAGAGATGCTCACCGCGGAGAAGACTCCCAAGACGTCGCATACCACGAACAAGGTGCCTTTCGTCATGGCAAATGCGCCCAAGGGCTACTCGCTGAAGAAGCAAAATGGCGTACTTGGGGACGTTGCGCCGACTGTGCTCGAGGTCATGGGTGTTGAACAGCCCAAGGAGATGAGCGGGCAGTCATTACTGGTCAAGTCGTGAGATGAACGGGATACACATGGATGGTCGACGTGTGAATGAGATGATACCAGAAGTTGCGCGACGCTAGATCAAGTAATGCCCCCCAGTGCTCCCCCTCGCCTTGCTTCCTCTGGCTCCGGTCCAGTGGCTCGATACTCTGATAGACGGTTGTCAAGGAGCCGGCGCGGCCGGCGGTATGGCACATGGACTTCTTTCGAGTTTTCGTGCCCATCGACCGTTGTCCATCTCACACTTCACACTAGGTCACTATCGCGCTCGCTCGGAGATGTGTCCAATGCAACGCGAACGTGCACTAGTACTGAACGTGCATGACCCCCAGAAAGGCTAAATGACTCGCTTGCATGCAGGGTGAGCGATCATGTGGAGAGAGTTCAGCACTTGGCGGTCTTGGTCCTGCACATCCCTGCAGCGTGCGAGCAAGGAGGAGCTCCTAGCTTGTTCGACCATGCCATGGCGGAGGAAGTGAATCCGTTCTAACCTTCCGTTGATTGTTTCCACTCTCCACCGTTTGTTCCTTCCATTCTGGATCGTGAATCTTTCATTGGCGGAGTGAAGCCCGAGGAAGAGGGGGTTTCTACATTGCCTGAGCCGGACGACTTGTCGATTGATCATATGTCGAATTGAGGGAACATTTATCATGCCTGGTCGTACGCGACGCGTTCGCGTCATTGCACTCGCTCTATTCAGCTTCTTCGCAATCGTGTTGTACACTCGTTCCGGCTCGACGATCGACGGTTACAGGGACTACGCAGAGCGGACCTTGGAGAAGAGTCTAGGACGCGGTGGGAGTAAGGGTAGTGGGGTCGGAGGCGGTGCGGTGATACCTCCTGATGTCGGGTCGGAAAAGCAGTTGCGATTGGAAGAACTGGATGCCACTACAAGCACGTTCCGGGAGGATGTGGTCACCACGAGCACGCGACCTGTCGCACAAGTGGCGCCGAGTACGACGAAGGCGCAGGGTTTACCGCAATTGGAGGCGCTGAAGACAACGACTTCTACAGCCGCGGCTTTGGCGACTTCTGCGACCCCAAGTCCGACGTCGAGTGCATACGTGGGACTGCCGGCGATCACGGACGATGACTCTATTCCGGACGAGCGTGGCGAAGGCAAAGTCAACGTGGACATTCCCTATGATCGACCGACAAGCTCTGCGATCCACTGGGTGAGCATGACAGAGCACTTCCCGGTCTCGTCTACGATCCAGCTCCCGACGGGTAAGGCCAGTAGCATTCCCACGATACAGCACAAGTTCGCGAAATCGGCGAACAATGGAGCAGATATGGATCGGTTGAGAGTGATCAAAGCTGCCGCAGTCCATGCGTGGTATGGCTACAGGGAGAAAGCATGGGGACATGACGAGATCATGCCGCTTTCTGGAGGATACAAGAACCCATTCAATGCCTGGGCAGCGACTCTGGTAGATGCGCTGGATACGTTATGGATTCTCGGAACGGAAGCTGAGTTCCAGGAGGCGGTCGATTTAGTGGCTACGATCGACTTTACGACGAGTCCTCGAAATGACATCCCGCTCTTTGAAACTACGATCCGCTATCTTGGCGGACTGTTGGCAGCTTACGACATCTCTGGATCCAAGCACACCATTCTACTCGATAAGGCGTTGGAGCTAGGCGAAGTCTTGTACGGTGCTTTCGACACGCCGAACCGCATGCCGAAGACCTACTACATGTGGAAGCCAGCGTTCGCATCTCAGCCAAAGCGTGCAGAGAGTCGCGTAGTGTTGGCCGAGCTTGGTAGTCTGCACATGGAGTTCACACGTCTCGCGCAGCTCACCGGCAAGCCAAAGTTCTATGATGCCGTCGCGCGTATCACAGACGAGCTACAGGCGTGGCAGAATAGCACCCGGCTACCGGGGATGTGGCCGACGCTCGTCGATGCCAGTGGATGCGGCAAGCCAGAACAGGTGGATCATGGAACGACATTCTCAACGCCCGGCGGCGACGGCTACATGTCTACAGAACAGCCTGTCCGAGTCGACATACCCGGGAAGGTCATGTCACAGGCCGAGGATGAGGTGAATCGGAAATTTCGGGACGCCCAGGAGAAGCTCGCTAAGGCCGGTGACGCAAGGATGGCAGGTGGTGTTGTAGGCACCATCGCGAAGCACGACGGATCCAAAGCTGCTACCTACGACAAGCCGGAGTCTGACTCATATTCGGCTGAGCTCAATGGCGGCATCGTTGGTAAGATCCAAGTGGAAGACGATGCATCGCATAGCAATAGCAAGCGCCAGCTCGACGATGAGCCGGCTCGCGTGCGTACGCCGCCCGTCAAGAGCGTATTGCACAACATCACGAGGGACCAAGAGACGACGCGGCAGCGTTCTGGCTCGCAGCAGTCGCTATCAGGCGCTGACGTTTGCATACCGCAGGGTCTTGTGTCGTCCAGCAGACATAGCTCCGAGGGCTTCACTCTGGCTGGCATGAGCGATTCGACTTACGAGTATCTTCCGAAGATGTGGCTCATGCTATCTGGTCAAGTTGACCAGTACCGCAGTATGTACGACGCGAGCATGGACGTAGTGCGCAAGAAGCTACTATACAGACCGATGACCAAGGACAACCGGGATATACTATTCTCTGGGGATCTGGACGTTGCGGTAAATCACTCCTCGCCGACCAAGGAAACGGTGGAGACGTTCAAGGCAGTTGGATCCCATCTGGTCTGCTTCACAGGCGGCATGTTCGCCATGGCCGGCAGGCTCTTCGACCGCCCAGAGGACGTCGAGATCGGCCGCAAGCTGACAGACGGCTGCATCTGGGCCTACAACGTGACGGCCACCGGTATCATGCCCGAGGACTTCTTTCTCGTGAGGTGCGCAGACCAAAAGAAGTGCAGCTGGAACGAGACCCTCTATCACGAGGTACTCGATCCTTATCATGTTCAGCGCGCACAAGCGGCAGATCTCAACTACGAGCCAGATATGCCCGTGCTACCAGCAGTCCCCGTGCCGGCCACGCCGTGGGCAGCAATACCAGCCACGCCCACGGTTCCAGATTTGAATAAACGCCAATTGAATGTTGCCGATATCCTTGTACCTGCGCCGTCGATAGCATCCGTAGCCTACGACCCAAATATTCGCGAAGTAGGCGGCACATCCCCAGAGAAGCCGCCTCAAACCAACACCCTCCCCGAACCGCCCTACGCAGTCTACACACCTCCGCCACCCCTGTCCCATGCAGAATTCGTAGCGCAGAAGATTGAAGCCGAGCGCCTGCCACCTGGCTTCAAGAGCTTGACATCTCGAGCCTACATTCTGCGACCCGAAGCGATCGAAAGCGTCTTCTACATGTACCGCATCACAGGCGAGCAGTACTGGCGGGATCGCGGGTGGGAGATGTTCACGGCTATACAGGGGGTTACGAGGACGACTTGGGGAAATAGTGCAATTCATGATGTCACACAAGTGGCGACTGAGCAGGTGGTGAGTTTTTTTACTGTGTAGTGAGCAGAAGAATTGGTGTGCTGACTTTGACATAGGATTCGGAAGAATCGTTCTGGCTGGCGGAGACGCTGAAGTACTTCTATCTATTGTTCGATGAGCCGGATAAGTGGAGTTTGGACGAGTGGGTGTTGAATACGGAGGCGCACTTCTTCCGGCGCACAGGCTGAGACGAGTTATTGAGATGAGTGTAGCTCGTCACGTCCGCTGTTCAACGTCAGCAGTGGAAGGCAGAGTCCCAAGGTCAGCGGAGCGGGCAACGACTTAAGACTGATTCCACACAGTAGCCGAACACGCCGCGGTTGACGGATCAGAGCGCTGGCTAGTGGACAAGTACGCAGAATGGTTCCATGCGAGCTTCAGGGCGTCACTGTTGTTGTCGGCCTCGACAGTGATCCGTCAGAATCAGCATTACTCCTGGCGCGCACTTGGCAGCTTAGCATGTGTGTATGCTAAGCTTGAGGGCCTTGGGAGTAGACGAGGGTCAGCGCGCGATGTGCTCCTTCGCGCGGTAGTGGTGGAGAGCTTCCGACCGTGGCCTTGCATATATACCGTGCATCGGCAAGATCCTGCTGGTCTTTGGGGAGAGCAAAGTGCGCACATGAATGCGTGTGCGGCGCAGAAGGAGGAGCAAGGTGGGCGAAGGGGAGAGTCGACGCCTTTTGGCCGTGTGATCGTAAATGTGATCACTTCTCAGGCGTTGCGATAGCGGGTAATAGATCCCAGCAATCTCTGCGGGTGTGAAGCAGTCATATCGCAAATGTGTCTCGTTGCTGAGCAAAGCCTGCCTGTTTTGCGCATTCCTCTTCGGCCGTAGCACGATGTTGTCCCTTCGCCGAGGCCGGCATTATTATTGCAGCTCGCATACATGGAGCTTGTGCAACATGAATCTACCCTCCCCATCGCCCCACATGCATGGTACATTGTCGATTTGGCAAGGAGAAAGTGGCTGTATGGGCAGTGATCGAGACCTTTCGCCTACTTGCATAACTTCCTCAGAGAACCCATGCGAATGCGAAGCATAACTCGTTCAGTCATCAGCCCGACGGAACAATAGCAGCGCGCGTTCGGCTGCTGGCGCCGAGCTTGTGTAACCCTCACGGTACATCACTCCATAATTCCATCCGTCACCGCGTTCAAGACGCTAGCCGCACTTCGAGGGGCCTGAACGCTAAACGACACGCGAGAGTCTCCCCGCTACAGCCCTCATCATGAGGGCCTATCCCTGTCCACAGACGGGCTACGCTCGTCTAGGAAGGCTATATAAGCTCGGCCGGCCATCGCGGCGTCCACCCTGCGAAAGGCTAGGCACTCTACACGCGCGATCCTTCGTTTCATCTTCTTGGGTCTGAATACAGTCAGCTTCAGCTCAGCTCTCGTTAGGCGGCTATTGTGTGAGGAGAGACTTCTGCGTTCGTCCTGCTTCCTTCAGTCTCTTGTACAATCCATACTACAGCTCTCTTGCGCAGATCCGGTTCCAGACACACACTCTGACAACACAGGATGCATCTCTATCTAGGCCTTGCGGCTTGGGCTGCGGCCGCCTTTGTGCTGTTCAAGATCGCCAGTTGGGCTCTGGCGAAGCGGCAATTTGCAGGTCAGTCTACCTCGACCGTGTTGTCGAGAACGACGCGGGAGACTGCAGTGTCTGCTTGCTCGCTGACATCTCAACAGCCAAAGCAACAGAGCTAGGCGCTCAAGAAGCGCCGTCATACCCAAATCAAGGCTTATTTGGTCTCAAGCACCTACAGGTAAGTCGTCCTGGCTTCACCGCGATGCTCTAAACGCTCGCTAACGCGGTGTCGACAGTATATCATGAAGGCCGACAAAGAGCGCCTCTTCCCAAGACATGCTTCTCGAGCGCCAGGCAGAGATGAGCAGAATACATGGCCGAGAGGTCTCGACGTTCTACAACACTCTCTTCGGTCAGAAAGTCTACTTCACAAGCGACCCACGCAATATCCAAGCCATGCTTGCGACGCAGTTCCTGGACTTTTCACTCGGCGATGCGCGTCATGGCATTATGTCGAAGAGTCTGGGCGAAGGCATCTTCGTGCAGGTGCGCAGACATGTCATTGAGCCTTCGTTCAGACTGTGAGACTGACCTTGTCACAGGATGGCAAAGCCTGGGAGCACTCCCGCGCCATGCTTCGCCCTAACTTCGTGCGAGAGCAAGTGTCAGATCTCGACATGGAGGAGAGGCACTTGCAGAGCTTGATGAAGGCGAGCCTCCCTGGCCCGGTTTACATCACCGTCATATGTACTGACTTCGGACGCAGGTACTTCCTGTTGATGAGAACGGCTGGACGGCCGACACGGACATCCAAACGCTCTTCTTCCGCTTCACTATCGACAGCGCCACTGAGTTCCTCTTCGGCGAGTCTGTCGACTCACAGCTGACCGAAGCCGGGCTTGCATCATCCAAGTCTACCGCTCAACGCAGTCGCGAGGCCGCCTTCTCCAAGAGCTTCGATGCCGCCCAACGCCAGATGGCGAGCCAATTCCGTCTGGGCGACCTTTGGTGGCTCTCAAACCCAAAGTCCTACCAGGAGGACATCAAGGTCATCAACGATTTCATTGCCCACTACGTCGACCTTGGCCTGCAAAAGTCCAAATCCGAGAAGCATGGATCTGGCGAGAAGGAGCACTATGTCCTGCTCAATGCCCTCGCTGAACAGACTCAAGATCCGATTGAGATCCGTGGTCAGCTGTTGAACATCCTGCTCGCTGGCCGAGACACTACAGCATCTCTGCTATCTTGGACCTTCCACCAACTCCTCCGCAATCCCCACGTCTTCAAGAAGCTCCGCTCCGAGATCGTTGCGGATTTCGGCACCTACGAGAACCCTCGCAACCTCTCATTCGCGACCCTGAAGTCCTGCACTTACCTGCAACAGACACTGTCTGAGGTCCTCCGCCTCTGGACCGTCGTTCCAGGTAACGGTCGCCGCGCTGCCAAGGTCACCACTCTCCCCCGCGGTGGTGGACCCGATGGCGAATCCCCGATCTTGCTTGCACCCAACACCGAAATCAACTACAGCATCCACGTCATGCATCGTCGCGAGTCCATCTGGGGACCTGACGCTACCGAGTTCAAGCCTGAACGCTTTGCTGGGCGGAAGAGCGGCTGGGAGTACCTGCCGTTCAACGGTGGGCCGAGGGTGTGCATCGGACAGCAATTCGCTCTCACCGAAGCGGCGTTCGTCGTGGTCAGGCTGTTGCAGAGGTTTGACCAGCTGGAGTTTGGTGGTGGAGAGAGGGATCCGGTGATCAGGAGCAACCTAACGTTGACGAGTGCGCCGGCGGAATTGGTCAGGGTGAGGATGAGGGAGGCGAGGGATTGATCGCAATTCGTGACTTTGAATATCTGCTACTCTGCTGAATCGCTTATCGCTGCGCTACTTTCAACGTCCACTCGTAAAGCACATGGTTGCATTCAAGCTTCCCAAGTCTGCAACGGGCGTCGGAAATGCCTAAAGTCTTTCGTGAGCTTGCTACTGCAAACTCATGAACATGGTAGCGATTATGCAGGCCGCCGGTACAAGCACGATTAAGCTCAGAAATCGTTTGGGCCCGACATCTACATGCCATCGTCGGAATCATAGCGCGGGCGTTTGCTACTGTCGACTTCCTCGAAATCGTGCTACCAAGTAACAGTCCGACATCCTCGTGATTGCACCAGGACCCACGCCAGGCTTTGCTAAGTTATAAGTGATCGACTCAACTGCTGCGGTCTGCTCTGCAGCAGCGTCAGAGCGAACTTAGATCTTGGGAGAATCGGGCGCAACCTACTGACCGCAATGCAAGCTGGAGTCGAGATCGCTGCGCTTACCGATGCCGACCGATTCCGAAAATGCGCATAGATAGAATTTTTTGATACTAATGGGACGGATAACGGCGAAGGCAAGCCTCTATATAATAACTGACGTTGAGGGCTCGTTGCATAGCACACTAATTTTTATATAATCTCTATGCCGATGTTAACACCTGCCATGCGCTGGTTTGAAAGATACGTCGCTGTCTAGGGTGCCTTGGCAAGAGTCGCAGCAGGAAGGTGCGATCGATGAACAACAAGGAAGCTGCGATAGGCCAGTAAGCGCTACGTAGCCTCCTGAGGTTCGCTTCGGAGCGTACAGCCTAAGATCACATGTTGCATCCCGCGGACCATGAGCTGCGGTCTAGACACCGCGACACTACATGTACTTCTGCTATGTTCCTTCCTATGGTTTTTCTACAGCCAGACCACGTCGACGACGACACTTCGACACTATGGATTACGCGAACGACTTCTGCTGATTTCTGCTGATAGTCACCTTGCTGTGAACCACATCGCGTTGGTCGGAAGCGGCATCGTTCTGACAGCATCTTTCCATGACGAGTAAACGACAAGAGCCCCTTCCTTTCGTGAGCCCATCGAGTAGAGCCCTCGTCCGTGCGATGCGCACAGCAGTCGTTTCTGCAAAGAGCATAACAGGCCAAGTGAAAGTCAGATAAGGCACCAAGTACAATGCGGACCTTGTTGTAAGCTAAGCTCAGAAGCAGACGAGACCTTTCGAATATCCAAGTATCCTACTCGTAGAACACCAAACACCTCACCTCAATACTCTGCCTCCCCGGCGCGTCCGCCGGCGTCTGCGGATCCTGAAATGCTGTATGCGGCGTCCTTACAGCCAACCCCTTCTTACCCATTGGCTCTCCTTCCCCATAGCTATCATAGCACTTCAACAGCATAACCTCCTCAGGCGTCATATTTTTCACGTAGAAGAACTCATGCTTCTCGCTCGGAGCCACTCCCAGCGTCTCGCCCTTGACCTCATACCCCTCGGCGCTGAACAACGACGCCTCATCCGGTAGCTTCTCTTTCCCGCGATCGTCATCATCGTGCACGCTGTCGGCGCGCTTCGGGTACATGAGGTCAATAGGAATAAAATCTGCGGGCGAAGTGGAGCGCCAGTCCACGACTGCAAGCGGGAAGTCTGCGGCCGGATTCTCGATCGGTCGCCAGACGTTGATAATCTGGTAGCGGCCTTTCAATAGCTCATCGGCTTCGTCAGGTAAGTGGCGGCGCACTCGGGCTGCTGCAGCTTCAGGCGTCTGGTCAACGTGGACTTGCTGTACTGGCTGGCGAGGTGAGTCTTTCGTGCGTCGCCGGATCGTGTGGTCGAAGAAGTGGACTTTCTTCACGCCGGAGAGGCGGTCGCGGAGCAAGGCTTCAACCTCAGGGTAGTACTCGCGGCGGACTTTCGCGTCGTCGGTGAAAAGCTTCTCGGAGGCTGGGGAGTGGTAGACCGCGAAACCGGAGTTGTCTGTGTTGTACGAGTCGATCTTGTCGCGGATGTTGTGGACTTTGCGATTGTGGTCGCGCATTATGAAAGACTGGCCTGGGCCATCGACCTTGGCCCATGGCTTTGTGGAGGTGGAGGAGGAGGTGTCGATGTGTTTGAAGATTGTGGTCGTCATGTTGGCGTGCTGGCTTAGGTTGATATGAGTTGTGGCAAACAGGGACGTCAAGATCCTTGAAGATGAGACGGGGTGGACAGTTCGAAGTGGCGGGAGAAGGCGAGTGAGCATTCGCTTGTTGATCAAATAAATTGTGGAATTAAAGCTTTGAGATGGAAAGGAATCTCTACTACCCTTATAGAACCTTGGAAATGTATATCGATTACCAATGTACCGCACGCCTTCACAGATGGACGTCACCACGATGCTTCTAGGCGCGAGATGATATGATGGAGTCTTCCTTCCGAGGCCGGAGCAATGGCGGAACAAGTTCGCTGGCTGAGTAAGCGCATCTCTCATTGCTAATGAACATGATTGAAGGACTCCATGCGGTCTCCCAGCATGCCGCCGACACATTGTCAAAGCGTTGAGACATTCTCAAACGATGCTGCTCATTCCAGCTCCGCATCCAAGAGTCACGCCTTGACTGACACAATCCTGATCGGTCACTTCTTCACGCGGTCGAGGTTGCGTTCTCTGCCTCCCTCATAGCCTCCAGCTCGTCTTCCTCAGCGCCAGCTGCACCATACTCCTCCGCATCGCGAGCATCCACCTTCTGCTCAACCTCTCGTACGGCCTCCAGCATCTCCTCCTCGAGCGCCTCGTCGTCGGCGTCCAGTGTCTTCTCACTTTCCTGACTGACAGCTGCTTTCTCCGCCGTGTTCTCATCTATCGCAGTGGACGCCTTCGTCGCCGCTGCCTTGCCATCCACATCAGCACTGCCCAGATCCCAATCGATCACCCCATCCTCCCCGTATCTACCCGCCAACCACTCATTCGCCTTCTTGAAGTGCCCGCACCCAAAGAATCCGTTATGCGCACTCAGCGGACTGGGATGCACGCTCTTCAACACCACATGCTTTCCACTCTTCTCCACAGCAACGCACCTCTTCTGCGCATGGTTGCCCCAAGCCATGAACACTACGCCCTTGGTCCGCTTCTGCGCGACGACATCGACGACGCGTTGGGTGAAACGCTCCCAGCCCTTGTTCGCGTGACTGTTCGCCGCATGGGCGCGTACGGTGAGGCATGTGTTGAGTAGCAGTACGCCGCGATCAGCCCATGGCGTGAGCAGGCCGGCGTTCTTTGGAGGCGGGCGGAAGGAAGGATAGTCATTCTTCAGGGCAATGTACATGTTCTTCAGACTTGGCGGTGCAGGCGTTGGTGGTCGTACGCTGAAGCACAGCCCATGCGCCTGATTGACATTATGATATGGATCTTGGCCCAGGATCACAGCTTTGACGGTGTTCAGGGGGGTGTGTCGGGACCAAGCATAGACGTCTTCTTTGGGCGGAAAGACCTTAGTTCCAGCGCTACGCTCGGAGGCTAGGAAGCGCTTCAATGAGAGGAAGGACGGGTGGAGGAGATCGGGGGCTAGAGCTGCGAGCCAGGTGTCGTGGAGAGTTGTAAGCTCGAGGTTGAGCAGAGATGACTGCTCTGATGACAGCTTCGCGACGAACGCGTCTTTGTCGAAGGGTGTGGCTTTAGTGGCAGCTGCAGATGGGTCGGATGAAGCTTTGCTTGACGGGGAGGACTTGGGTGCGCCAAAGAAGGAGGTTATGGACGCATTGGATTTGGCTTTCTTGCTGGCGTCGCCGGCGACGTCAACTGCTTTGCGTTTGAGAGACATGCTGAACGGGATATGCCTGGTAACAGTGCCTGCAAGTTATGTGTGCGATGATGTTGGGAAGATGACTGAAGGTAACCGAAGGCACCTCGCTCTTGAGCAGTCGACGCGACTCGATGACATCACGCGTTTCAATACAAATCACCGTGCACTACTACCAATCTCTGAGAGATCACCTCGACATTGATTCGCATTACAAAGTCTGACTGTAGACTCAACCCCGTTCTGATCTGTTCGGGGCTGACCCTCCGACTTCCTCGACCATCAGCGTGAGTTGGTCCGCAGTCTGTCTATCGTGCGCCTGATTGACAGCTCCAACCTCCTCACCCTGTCAAGATGGCGGCCTGTTAGCGTGATCCATGGCGATGCACCGCAGTATACAACGACCTATAATCTTGCGCGCTAAAGTTGACAGTCTCCGAGCGTCCACAGCTGGGGAGGCCTAGGCAATGGCGCTAGCGGGCGCAGATCGGACAGCTGACGCCTGTAGGTGATCCTTGGGAGCGTTCAGCGACAGCAGCTTATGCCAGTAGCCCATGGTCTGCTGCTGGCAATGTCCGCGGCCATCGGACTATCTGGCATCATGGTACTCGCAGTCGACTGGATAACGTCGATCTTCTTCCTCACAAAGTATTGCTTGATTACTTGTTCACAGAGGGCGCCGCAGTGTTCGAGAGCGGTCATATGGGAAGCAAATGGCAATCCAGATGGTAGAGAAGTTCACCTTAGGCTTGATTGTTGAGCAACTTTGTCTTTGCTGGTGCTTGCGTGGACCGTGATCGTTTGAGACGAGAAAGCGAGTGTTAAGAGACTAAGCAAAGACGTTCTCAACACCTCTAGATCGTCACTTCTATCCTCGTTACCTTTCATGTGATGCGAGACCAGTCAACACTGATCGCAGCTTGAGGCATCTGTTGCAGCAGGTACCAGCGAAAGCTCAATGGTGTGTATTTACGCAGACCCATCGACGCGTTTACATCAGCCAATATGTGGTACCATTGACATCTTGCCCTCCTTTCACTTAGGATTCGGCATGTCGATTGACAAGGTGGCCCAGACGTGTGCGCAATGTTGGGAGTGGTACCTTGTGCTGTCGCGAAGGGGCTAGTGACGCTATCGGAGTCTTGACTGTAGGGAGGTCTTCGGCTGACCGAGTTTGAGTGGTACTAGGGATTTCAGAGAGCGAAAGACAGTTCAAAATGTGAGACTAAAGTATGCCCGATGAAAGAGGTGCAGCGCCAGATACGAGGAAGGGACGATGTCGTCCAGACCGTCCCTGCCGTATCCTACCATAGTCTATCAGAACGTCACCTCGTCAGTCTCTTGTTCTTCGAAGCGTGAAGGAGATCGTAGACAATGTCGCGATGAATGAGATGGACTGTATCGCTACCCCTGAGAGTCGCAAACGCGAGTGCTCCACCTTACTGGTGAAATGGGAGCGAGGTTTCACTTTCCGTGTAGCTGTGGCGGTAAAAGCATAGTGACTCCGCGCTGGTAGACTCGAAACGAAGGTAATCCACGGACAGCGACTCGTCAGCAGAAAGCGGGTAAAGTCTGCAGCATGACACGAAGCAAGGAAATGCAGTTTTCCGCGAAGACAGCGCTGAATCACTGTCATGCCTTGCCCTGTCTCGATTAGACGCACATGCTCCTCGGTAGTGATGCTGACCCAGTAGCGCGTCCAGTGCAGCGTGGCACCCGAGATGTGGAACGGTGGAGTCTCGAGTGGCGGTGGGAAGCCAAGGAAAAGTCCAGCGATTGGAAAGCGGACGCGATAGACACTCCACAGGCAGCTATAGCTGCCGCGATACTATCAGTCCTGCGACAAACTGCAGATGATTGGAATGCCGAGTGATCAACGGCAATAAAGCGCTCGGGATGAATGGTGTCATGAGCAATCGGGCTGGGCTGGATGGTGGAAGGTCTGCAGGAGCTTGTTGTGCACGGCCGTTTTCAAGGGAATGAAGAGATGGAAACCGCGATCCGGCGAGGTCATGTTGAGTGAGGGTACACTACTGCCGAGAGCTCTGTCTCGCTATCTCTCCTCTCTGTCCACGTCTCTGACTATGTGAAGTCTCAGTGACTATGTTATCATCACGAGTAAATCATGTCCAGCTTTCACTGCGAGCGAAACATGAGGGCGGGTCACGGACGGGCTCCCGCTCTCCGGCCGACTCTGCGCACTCCTCACTCATCACCTCCACTTCACTGCCACGCAGCCAGCAGAAACAGGAGCCTTGCCGACGGAGATCGCACATCCCGTGAGTATATTCCATTTACCCTGCTTCTCTCACTCCGCGGCTACGGCTGGAATCTACACGGGATATCACATGACTGTATCCATCCATCGCTTATCAGGCGGGCGCGTGAGACGACGGGGCCATGCACGCCGCCTTAGCAATGCGCGTCGCGCGTCTGTTTTGATGATGCGGCGAATGCTCTGTCAATGGATGCCGATGAGCTATGGACCGACCGCGCGCTTTGTGATGACTGCAGCTAACCATGTTTGCGCGCTTAGCCCACCCGACCTCATCGACCACGCTATGCACTGCGGCGCCGCCCTCATTAATCCGCGATGAACAACTCCATCTACAGCACCCTGCCCAATGCCAACCACTATGACCTCGGCGGCAACGGCTCGCCCTTCCAGCCGCAACTGCGGAATGGCAATCAGAACTTGACTCCGGCCTTCTCTAACCAGACCTTCCAAACGGCCCCAACAATACCTCAGAAGCGCGACCACAATGGCATGCCCTCCGGGTCTCCCGCACCTGTTCAGCAGTCGCAACAGTTCTCCAACGCGCCTAACCCATACGCACACCTTCAGCAGCCAGGATCCGCACAAGCCACGCCTTCCCCGACTATGCAGAACCAGCAGTTTCGCCAGCCCTCGCAGCAACCGCGCATGCAAAACGCCTCACCTAGTCCCTTCTCTTCGCAACAGCCGACTGGGTATGGCCCGCAGATGTCGCCTGCGCCTAGACAGAACAACGGTCAGCCTGGGAATGTTCAGCCCAACGGCGCAATGGCCAACTTCAATCCCCAGTATGGCATGGCACAGAATGCGCAGATGCAGCAAGGTATGCAGAACCAGATGAACGCGCAAATGCAGCAGAGGCAATACCAGCTGCGACTCCTGCAACAACAAGCAGCGATGCGACAACAGAATGGCGGCATTGTCCCTCCCCGCACGGCTACTGGACAACCTGGAGGGATGTACAACGCTGCTGTGGCAATGCAACAAGGTGGTCAACAGATGCCCAATGGCCAAGGCGGAGGCCCAGTGCAGAACGCAGCGACGATGCAGGCTCAAGCGAAGCGAAAACAGTTCCTGCAGCAGTGCCAATCGAACTCAATGCAGCAAGGACGTCAGTTCAACCCGAATCCCATGATTGGTCAGAAGGTAGTGGACCTCTATCAGTTGTTCCAGGTCGTGGTCCAGATGGGTGGGTCGACGCAAGTGGAGCGGACTGGGCAGTGGCAGACAGCGGGTGCTAAGCTTGGCTTCATGGGACCTGGATACGAGAATGCAGGCGAGCAGCTCAAGATGCTGTACCTCAACTCGGTCCTCGGATACGAGCAAATGTGGCATCGGGCGCGGCAGAATCAGAAGATGGAGCAAGCCCGACAACAGGCACACCAGATGGCTGGATACGGACCGACTGCGCAGACCTCGCCTACGAAGACTATGCAGCCACCGCCTCAGCAGGCTCAGATGAATCAGTACAGTCAAGCTCAGCAAGCGCAGCTCGTACAGCAGATGCAACAGAATCAGGCCCTGCAACAAGCGACGCCCACACAGTCCAATGCGTCGTTACCACAGAATGGAGTGTCGACACCTCAGCAGACAATGGGCGGACTCGGCACGATACATCATCGACGCAGCGGTAGTATGCGCAAAGGCGATGGAGCACCGCCTGCATTCCCTGGCTCCAATGTGCCTTCGCCTGGGCAGAAGGTGCAGCGCTCTCCATCCCTCAAGCAGGAAGCTGTGGGTGCGGTAATGAAGAGCGAAGAGCCGCAGAGCAGCAACTACGAACCGCTCACCAAGACTGTGGAAACAGACGGCGGGCTGGATGTAGCAG
>KZ111160.1:626876-643012 GCA_002077045.2 Rachicladosporium sp. CCFEE 5018
TCATGTTGAGTGAGGGTACACTACTGCCGAGAGCTCTGTCTCGCTATCTCTCCTCTCTGTCCACGTCTCTGACTATGTGAAGTCTCAGTGACTATGTTATTATCACGAGTAAATCATGTCCAGCTTTCACTGCGAGCGAAAGATGAGGGCGGGTCACGGATGGGCTCCCGCTCTCCGGCCGACTCTGCGCACTCCTCACTCATCACCTCCACTTCACTGCCACGCAGCCAGCAGAAACAGGAGCCTTGCCGACGGAGATCGCACATCCCGTGAGTATATTCCATTTACCCTGCTTCTCTCACTCCGCGGCTACGGCTGGAATCTACACGGGATATCACATGACTGTATCCATCCATCGCTGATCAGGCGGGCGCGTGAGACGACGGGGCCATGCACGCCGCCTTAGCAATGCGCGTCGCGCGTCTGTTTTGATGATGCGGCGAATGCTCTGTCAATGGATACCGATGAGCTATTGACCGACCGCGCGCTTTGAGATGACTGCAGCTAACCATGTTTGCGCGCTTAGCCCACCCGACCTCATCGACCACGCTATGCACTGCGGCGCCGCCCTCATTAGTCCGCGATGAACAACTCTATCTACAGCACCCTGCCCAATGCCAACCACTATGACCTCGGCGGCAACGGCTCGCCCTTCCAGCCGCAACTGCAGAATGGCAATCAGAACTTGACTCCGGCCTTCTCTAACCAGACCTTCCAAACGGCCCCAACAATACCTCAAAAGCGCGACCACAATGGCATGCCCTCCGGGTCTCCCGCGCCTGGCCAGCAGTCGCAACAGTTCTCCAACGCGCCTACCCCATACGCGCACCTTCAGCAGCCAGGATCCGCACAAGCCACGCCTTCCCCGACTATGCAGAACCAGCAGTTTCGCCAGCCTTCGCAGCAACCGCGCATGCAGAACGCCTCACCTAGTCCCTTCCCTTCGCAACAGCCGACTGGGTACGGCACGCAGATGTCGCCTGCGCCTAGACAGAACAACGGTCAGCCTGGGAATGTTCAGCCCAACGGCGCTATGGCCAACTTCAATCCCCAGTATGGCATGGCACAGAATGCGCAGATGCAGCAAGGTATGCAGAACCAGATGAACGCGCAAATGCAGCAGAGGCAATACCAGCTGCGACTCCTGCAACAACAAGCAGCGATGCGACAACAGAATGGCGGCATTGTCCCTCCCCGCACGGCTACTGGACAACCTGGAGGGATGTACAACGCTGCTGCGGCAATGCAACAAGGTGGTCAACAGATGCCCAATGGCCAAGGCGAGGGCCCAGTGCAGAACGCAGCGATGATGCAGGCTCAAGCGAAGCGAAAACAGTTCCTGCAGCAGTGCCAGTCGAACTCAATGCAGCAAGGACGCCAGTTCAATCCGAACCCCATGATTGGTCAGAAGGTAGTGGACCTCTATCAGTTGTTCCAGGTCGTCGTCCAGATGGGCGGGTCTACGCAGGTGGAGCGCACAGGACAGTGGCAGACAGCTGGCGCCAAACTTGGCTTCATGGGTCCTGGATACGAGAACGCAGGCGAGCAGCTGAAGATGCTGTACCTCAACTCGGTCCTCGGATATGAGCAGATGTGGCATCGGGCGCGGCAAAATCAGAAGATGGAGCAAGCACGACAACAGGCACACCAGATGGCTGGATACGGACCGACTGCGCAGACCTCGCCTACGAAGACTATGCAGCCACCGCCTCAGCAGGCTCAGATGAATCAGTACAGTCAAGCTCAGCAAGCGCAGCTCGTACAGCAGATGCAACAGAATCAGGCCCTCCAACAGGCGACGCCCACGCAGTCCAATGCGTCGTTACCACAGAATGGAGTGTCGACACCTCAGCAGACAATGGGCGGACTCGGCACGATACATCATCGACGCAGCGGTAGTATGCGCAAAGGCGATGGAGCACCGCCTGCATTCCCTGGCTCCACTGTGCCTTCGCCTGGGCAGAAGGTGCAGCGCTCTCCATCCATCAAGCAAGAAGCTGTGGGTGCGGTAATGAAGAGCGAAGAGCCGCAGAGCAGCAACTACGAACCGCTCACCAAGACTGTGGAAACAGACGGCGGGCTGGATGTAGCAGTGCTTAATGAGCTCGGAACGCACATACAACGAGCGATGCCGCAGATGCCTAGCGTTGACGAGATGGGAGTGATTGACACGCGAGCGATTGCACTCAGTCTTGCATCTGGAATCCATGCTGAGGTGCGATACGCGCTGGATGCCCTTGCTATCGTCTCTATGGATCAGCGAATCATGTTCGATCTCGAAAAGTGCGACGATCTTACCGACATTATCATGGACTGCGCAGAAGATCAGCTGGACCTACTTTCTGATGAAGCCGTCGAGGTCTCCGACGCAATCGATCTCCCATCCTACGAGTCCATTCTGCGAGACTCCAAGATCGAAGCAGACACCCTGCAAGATGTTCCTACGTTCGGCACGCAAGCTTACGAGCTTGAAAGAGCAGCAGACAAGCTCGTCGCGATCACGACAATACTGCGAAACTTCTCATTTTATGAGCACAATCACCGTTTGCTTACAACACCGTCGCTCATAAACTGGCTTAGCAACACGATTCGCCTCATAGGTACTCGGCACATGCTGCTGCGCACTCATCTCAATACCCAAGACTTCTACAAAGACATGATCATATTCTTGTCCAACATCACGCAGTCCCTCGAGCTGCCCTCGCGAGACGACGCTCTGCACTTGCTGCACTTCCTACTGGCCTTCGCCCCGCAGCCCTCGCCCTCCTTGACCGCAGAGTCGGAAACATCCACCGGTAATTCGACGAATCTTCGCTTCCCGCCGTTCGTCCCAGCAGTCCACCGCTACCTCCCTCCAGCGCTCGACTGCCTCGCAAAGCTCTTGGCACGTCAAGAGCCAAACCGATCCCTCTATCGCAGCCTTTTTCAACCTACCTCCACCTTCCCATCCTCGAGCACTCCACCACTGGACCTCTTGACACGCGCCTTCGCGCTTGCCATCTCAGTCCTTCCCGACCGCTCCAAAGCTCCACCCGGCAATACGACTCAACTCCGCATCGTCGAAGCTAGGAAAGCTTACCTTACACAAGGCATGCTAGCAGCCGACATCCTCAGCTCACTCGCGCCTGCCAACGACGCTCAGCTCGCGCGATCATGGCTTGAGAGCGAAGACGCGTGGGCGGGAAGCCTCGTCTCCCTCGCCTCCCTGCTCTCCGTAGAGCCACCTCCCCGCAGCGCACCTGGCAAAGGCGGTATGGTGCAGCAGCAGCAGTGGGATGTTGACAGCTTCCGACTCATCGCCACACGGGCACTTACGATGGTCAGGAGGCTGGCAGAAAGGGCTGGGAGGACTGGGACGTTAGGGAACGGGTATATAGATCAGGAGGATGGGGAGAACGGCAGTGAAGACAGCAAGTCGAGGAACTGGGATGGCATCCCGCAGGGCCATGCGGTGATAGGGGCGCTGATGCTGCCGAATTGCGATAAGGTTAGTTTGGGGTTGTTGTGTGGGTTGCATGAGATGGCTATGCGTGAGTGAGTAAGTTCATTGTCATGGTACTAACACGGACGCTGCTAGGATGAACAGCCTAGCGAAAGGCAAGAGGTTGAGGCTTGGATTGCTCGCGCGGTACTGCGGCGGAGCGTGTCGAGTGTACAGGGGAGTATTGTAAAGTACTTGTACTAGAAAGTAGAGCTGTGCATACCACTGCCAAACGCCTTTGCTGCCAGGGTCATCTATGTGTATCATGCTATAGAAGGTACTCATCTCACTGACTAGGCCAACCCGCTACCCCTGCAGCTCACTCGCACCATTAGCATGATGACACGTCCCCGTCGCAAAGCTGCTCAACGGGCTCGCCAGGAAGACATAAGCCGTGCCAATCTCCACTGGCATACCCGGCCTGTTGATCGGCGCCTCGTTGATCCCCAGACCTTTCATGGCATCGGCAGGAAGGTTGTTAGTAGCAGGCTGCAGCGGCGTCCAGATCACGCCTGGCGCTACCGCGTTTACGCGGATGCCGTGGGGCGCTTGTTGTTGTGCGAGAGCGCGCGTAAAGGAGACTATGGCGCCTTTGGTGGAGGAGTAGTCTACTAGGGCAGGGTTGCCCATGTCTGGATCATTGTCAGTACCGGATTGCCTATTCAGGAAGTGAGAAGGGCACTTACAGCCGGCTACGGAAGCGGTGTTGATTATGTTGTCGCCGCGCTTCATGTGTGGTAGTGCGTATTTGGCGAGTGCGATCATGGGAATGATGTTTGTCTGGAAAGTGGCTTGGACAACGTCAAGGTCGATCTTGGAGTGATCCATGCAGGCTTCTTGCATGGAGGCTGGATCTGTTGTCAGCATCTACTCGAACATGGTTGTTCTCTTCGGCATAATGTACCATTGTTGACGAGCACGTTCAGCCTGCCATGCACCTTCATATGCTCATCGATAATACTCTTGCAAACTTCCATTGACTTCAGATCTCCCACGATGCCGTGAGCTTTGCGACCTTCCTTCTCAATCTGCTTGATCGTCCACTCGGCATCCTCCTTCTCCTCTGCCAGGTAGCAGATCGTGATGTCAGCTCCCTCGCGAGCCATGAGTATCGCAGCTGATCTGCCTATCCCCGAGTCTCCTCCAGTGATCAAGACAGCCTTGTCCTGGAGCAGGCCGCGGCCCTCATACTCCTTGAGGTATGGCTTCCCATCTTTATCCCAGAACTCAAGCTGGGTCCAGGAGGCCGGAGGGTTGAGGTGCTTCTCGAGGCCAGCGCTGCCACTCTGATCTTGAGGCTCGAGGAAGGCCGTGTAGGCAGTGGGTCTGTGTGTGATATGAGTACATCAAACAAGGAACAAATGTCCGCGAGTTCTTACGCGAGGTCTTGCTTAGACATGTTTTCGGTTTGTGGGAGGTATGGTACGATATGCTTTATTGGGTGGCGAAAGTAACGATCGAATTGTCAGAGCGAAAGGAGAGGACGAAGAAAGCAATACCACTACCATCAGATTGAGCCTTAGATTCTTTTACCAGTCTAGCGAAATGCCCAACAACAAGCTCATCGATGGCCGTCAACGTGACGTAACTCGCGTGCCCAGCGCGTCCATGGGGCACTCCGCTTGTCTGCATGGGGAGCAATCCCGTGGGAGGTCGTTGAGCCTGTAGCCCACGGACGGTGTTGGTGCGGTCACAGGAGGCGTGGCGAGCAGTGCCATCTGAGGGGTTGCAGTTCGAATCAATGTAGTGAAGGCAGCAACGGATTCAGATGACTCCACGCAACTCATGCCTCGACGATCCGAGGTCTTCGACTGGCCCAAAGCTGTCGCGTGCGCAGATGTGACATTAGCGGAGAGCTATGTTGAAGGCCGTGATGTATGAATTCCGACGAGGCATGCAGAGAATTAAAATGGTGCTATGAGGTGGAAACATGGCGGAAGTGGCAGCTTGACATGAGGCCGTCGGGCATTCGGGAGACTTTCGTCCGAAGCACAGACATATGCATGACCATCACTTCGCCTGCGAACATGTAAAGTTCCTTCAATCACTCGATCGCATCTCATCATGTCCTGGTTCACGCCCACCTCTCCCTCTTCCACTCTGGCCAACCCTAAGGCCAGCGAAGACGGCGGCTTCATCGCGCCAGACAGGACCGCGCGATCGCAATGCTGGGAGGGGCGAGATAGCTTCTTCGTATGTCTCGAGAAGAACGGGATAGTAGATTCCGTCAAGGAGGATGCGAAGGCACGGGAACATTGCGCGCCAGAGCTAAAGGATTTTGAGAAGGTGTGCGCGAGTAGTTGGGTATGTTCTGGCGATGACAATGATGGAGAAATGCAGAGCAGAACAGCACACTGATCGTTGCAGGTCACATATTTCAAGAAGCGACGAGCGATGGAACATCAGCGAGATTTGACGATCAAGAAGCTGGCTGCTGAAGGTGCGACACCGATGGAGGGCTCAAGCGCAGGTGGAGCCGGTGCTGCTGCTCTGAGAGGCAAATGAGCAGTGTCAGCTCGCTTGTCATCCATGGGCGATTGTACTATGACCCAGCCGACTCGCTCTCATGGATCTCACCCTATGCACCGCCGGAAATCTCTGACTGTCATCGAATGGACCACACGACCGCCCTCGATTTCGGGTCTGACTGTCCCGCAGGCGCGCCCCGTGGCAGTCAATTTGCGACTGTAAAGATTTGAGTACCGACGCACCAGAGGGCTTCTCAACCGTCACGACTCCTTGCAGTCGGCCCTCGAAGCTCAGCAGCTTGCCACAGAGATGAGCGTGACAGCGAATCCAGCTCTGCTGAGATTTGATCGGAGACTGACCGTGGCCTGCTCGAAATATGAGGCGGTTGATGAACACTGTAGGATATCGAGCCGTGGATGGCAGCTGTGCACGATAGGCGTTTGACACGCCATATGTACTGTACAAGACGTGCTGCCTTGCAATAGCACGAATGACAGTATCACTTGCACTAAGGTCTCTCCGTATCTAGAACAGTAGCGATCTGCAGTGCGGATACCGCGATTCGTAAAACCGGAGCTGCCAATGGACAGCGTTGTGATATGACCAGTGCTGCCATCGTCCGCTCCATCTGTCCTGTCGCAGAAGCAGCTTCGTGTCCGAGGCACGTATCAGTATGTCATTGGCGTGACTGCAAATGGACGTGCGTGAAGATGACTGAGCCACTACTCATCTTGAATACCTGGCCTGGTCACGGTTTCATAGAAGTACCGGCATGGAGTATGGCAATTCGAGCTCCCCCATACGAGCGGCAAGTGCGGAAGCTAGCACCACGCGCTACTGGAGCATATCTACATCGACGTGTACACGTCGTGATCACTCATGTAATACGTACATACCGGACCTGTTGGTTGAGGAGGAGGAGAGAGTCGCGAATATCTGGACAGGCGCGGCGCATTAGGAAGCATATCTCGTGCTGAACGAAAGCCGTATTGCCGACTTCACGGGATCTCATGTCAACGACTCTAGGATCGTCTCCGTTCTAGTAATCGGTTACACATGACGGAGAGGCCTCGAGTTTCCCGCAAGCATACATCGGATCGAAGCGTCTTCCCAAGCGTAATTACTGCACGACATATGGGCGCGCGACACGGGATCGAGACCAACATCCGCTGGCCAGACCAGCACTGAACGCCGGAGCACCTCGACTCCATATATCTACAGCAGTGTCGCGAATATGAACGGCTATCAGTATGGAAGCACTGGCTATGGTACCAACGGTGCTCCGGCCGGGGGCGCCTCAGGCGGCGGCAATATGTTCAACATGGCGCAAGACGGCATGACTGGGGCGATGGGAAGTGGACAGACCTTGGACGACATCGTCAACCAGAACGCAGACGTCATGCGGCGGCAATCCATGCCGCCGCAATACGCCGGGGTCAATCAGGGCGACTTCGACGAGAACATGCGCAATATGTCTGGGATGATGGAGTTCAATGGTGGGTCGCCAGCCGGGCCCATGACAGGGTACCAGTTCGACCCCAGTCTTGCGATTGATGCTGGAGAGTCGACAGCAGTCGCAGCGGCGATCGCACCACGGGCGAGAACAGGCGATCACAGTCGGCGGCAGTCTGGCGTGGACATTGCTCTGAACACTTCATTCCCAAATATGCCCCAGGACTACAGTGGGATCATGTCTGCCAACGCTGCGTTCTCATCTCCAGCGCATCAGCAAAGTGCGATGGACTTGGGCATGGACAGCCCGTATGTTGCGCCGGCCATGGGTGGGCAGATTGATTACGCCGTTGACCCTAGCGGAGTGCCAAACCCGGCCGGTGCGGAGACGATGCACATGAACATGTACAGTCAACCGCAGTTCAATCAACGAATGGTGCAGGCATCTCTGGGACCGCCATCACAGACAAGTAACACCGCACACACACCTTCACGTGATCCGGGTGGTGGCACGCCTTATGGCAACAGACCTGGCGTAAATGCATCGCGCCACCCATCTCGCACGCAGAGCATGCGTCTCGGCGATACGTCTAGCCCGCGACCGAAGCTTAATACCCCACGTTCCTCGACGATGGGCGGCACAACTCCTACACAGCCCCAGCAGCCGCGACGGCGGGAGTCCAGAGACGAAGGGTTTCCTGCGCAGCCACAATATCCCGTGAAGGACTCTGCGCAAGACCGCGGAGTGAATACTGTTAGTCAGTATGACGGTGTGAATGGACCTATCCCGATCTCGAATCAGAACTACAACCCGAACAACCAGGGCTTCGCCTGGGAACCGCGGGAAGGAGGATGGCCTTCAACATTAGCAGGCAAGCCGCATTCGCAGACTTCGTATCGAGGGGCGTATTCCTCGACGGGGTTTGACATGCTTGGCGTTTTGGTGGGCACCTTCAGACCAAGCTCTAAAAGGAACACAATGCTGACATCGCGTAGATGCGGGTGGCCACGCGACCGAACCCCAAGATCAACATCGGCTCTGTCGATCTGTCATGTGCATTTGTGGTATGCGACGCCAGCGAGCACGACTTCCCCATCGTGCACATAAGTACGTCAAAGCCTTGCGATTTGTTTGAATGATTCCACCGCTGACAATACAAAGGCGACAACTTCGAGCGCTTGACCGGCTACACCAAGCATATGATCCTCGGGCGCAATTGCCGCTTCCTCCAGTCGCCTGACGGAAACGTCACAGCAGGCGTTCGTCGGAAGTACGTCGACGATGACTCTGTGCTGTACCTGAAGAACATGATCAATATGCGACAAGAGTCGCAAATCTCACTCATCAACTATCGAAGAGGCGGACAGCCGTTCATGAATTTATTGACTATGATTCCGATCTCTTGGGAAGATAGCACCCAGGTAAAGTACTTCGTCGGGTTCCAGGTGGATCTGGTCGAGCAGCCCTCAGCAGTCACAAATAAGAACCCCGATGGAACTTACAGCATCAACTATCAGAGAGGCATGTCGATGCCGCCATACGTGCTCAATGCGCCTGAGATAGCTACTCAAACGGAACCAGGGCAGACAGTGCCTCGTGATGATGTTTCGACAATCCTGAGCACGATAGGCTCGGGCGAGTCAGAGTATGCGAAGCGCATGTGGGACAAGGTGGGTTGTAATGCACGATGCATATGCGTTCGCGATCTAAACGAAGTAGCTGCTGACCAACCAAACAGGTGCTTCTTGAAAACACGGACGATGTCGTGCATGTCCTTTCACTCAAAGGTCTCTTTCAATGGGTCTCGCCATCATCATCGCGAGTATTGGAGTACGAGCCTAGCGAGCTCATCGGCATGGCTTTGAGCTCTGTCTGTCACCCCAGTGACATTGTGCCTACAACTCGAAGTCTGAAGGACACCTCGACCGGCGCATCGGTAGACGTCGCGTTCCGAATACGACGCAAAAACAGCGGCTACATGTGGTTTGAAGCACACGGCTCGCTTCACACCGAGCAGGGTAAAGGTCGTAAGTCGATCATCATGGTCGGCCGTGAGCGCCCAGTCTACACACTCAGCAAAAGCGACATCCTTGCGACCGGCGGCATCGGCGAAAACGAGCTTTGGACCAAGATGTCCACCTCCGGCATGTTCCTCTTCGTCTCCTCGAACGTGCGACAGCTCCTCGACCGTCAGCCGGAAGACATGGTGGGCATCAGCATTCAGTCCCTGACCCGCCAAGAGTCCCGCGGTGACTTCAATCGCATCCTCGAGCACGCTCGCACAGGCAAGAAGGCCTCAGTCAAGCATGAGATGATCAACCGTCGCGGCCAGGTCTTGTCGGCCTACACAACCCTGTACCCTGGCGACGCCCTGGAAGGCCAGAAACCGACTTTCATCGTCGCGCAAACCCGCCTGATTAAGTATTCCCGCGGCACGCCCTCCATCAGACCGCCCATGTACTCCAAAGATGACCGCGGCTCCAACGAGTCCGGCCAGTCCGCCATCTCTGGTATGACTGGAATGACCGACTCCCGCACCCACCGTGGCGACAACACCCCCCAGTCCTCCACGAACGGCGGCCGCTATATGAACACCAATGGCTCCGCCATAACGTACAGTGGCCAGAACGGTCTGACCATAGGACGGCAAGACGACTCCCTAGCTTCTGAAGACAATCTCTTTGATGAGCTGAAGACCACGAAGCCTTCGTCCTGGCAATACGAGATCCGACAACTGGAGAAGAAGAATCGCATGCTAGCTGAAGAGGTGCAGGCGCTAATTGCGGCTAAGAAGAAGAGGAAGAGGAGGAAAGGGGCAGGGAATCAGCAAAAGGATTGTGCGAACTGTCATACGAGAGTTACGCCGGAGTGGCGGAGAGGACCAAGTGGGCAGAGGGATCTGTGTAATAGTTGTGGCTTGCGGTGGGCGAAAGTCGTAAGCAATCCCGTCTACTCACCCGCAAGGCTTACACAATTCTAACCATCAGCTACAGAACGGGAGAGTCTCCCCGCGCACCTCCTCTCAACATTCCGCCGGCGGCTCGGACAAAGCGTCCAAGACTTCCGCCTCGCCGCGTCACACCTTTACGAACGCGCCTGCTGGTGCCGGGGGTCCTTCGTCTGCCGCGCCTGGTGCTGGGGGCAGCAATAGCGCGACGTCCGGAATTAAGCATGAGAGTCCAGGTGTGCAGAACACGTCGGCAAGTGGCAGAGAGAGTCCACGCGCGCAGAGACCGCCTGACGGGCACTCGGCGAGCATGGAGGGCGCTAGTGGGGTGCCGGATAGTATTGATGAGGGGGTGGAGCCGGATTGAGCGCGCTACTGCGTGCGATGGGTGTGATGATTACGCGACTTGGTGGGCTTCACTTGGCTACTTGAGTGGGGAGAACTACTTTGCATAGCTGGTGTGTTGATACCCAAATTTGAGAAGTCATGACTCGAGTGCGTTCCTGGCGTGCACGATGTGTCAGCTCGAGTCAGATATGAGCGTGCCATGGAGTGATAGAGCTAATGCTATAAGTGATACCCTCACGGCGAGATATCTGAGGCAATGGAAGCCGACAGCTGCAATCTTCCTGACTGGCTGGAGCTTATGATCAGCATATAGGGCGGGATGAAAAGCAGAGCTAGACGTGACAGGAAACTGCTGTTGTGCATATCCCAATCCCTTGGCTGTTCATGATTCCTGTGATCCATGAACGAGCTCTTCCGCCTGTGGCCATGCGTTCCTGCATGCGCAGCAAGCACTGGGAGATATCCTCCTTGCTCTAGGCTATCTATATCGGAGCAGTCTCGAGGCCTCTCCATACTTCACCATCGCTCCTCCCCCATGCTGGCCTTGTTTCTCATCGCTTACATCGCTTTCACATCACCCCGGTAGTCGGGTGCCACCAAGCATGCAGGATGCAGATCTCCCATCCTCCAACCCCACCAAAGCTCCACTGCCGAACAAACAAGCACCCAACTGCTACTCGCCTCGTCGAATCACAAGTTTGCCTCGGTTCTTGCTCGTCTCTGCGCACCACTCGGATCGCGAGCGCAGCAGACTTCACGGACAAACGTCCGGCATTCGGGCAGCAAGCCACGGGCAAGCCATGGAGCTATTCCAAGATAGTACCGTACAGCCAGGCAAAGTCAATTACGACTCCAATCGCCATTCTCCTTTCCCCTACCGCATCCTTGACTAGCTGAATAGTAAGCAGGCGATTTTGCCCAAGTGCACCCTGGAGAGCGTTCCGGGGTCTGTTCATTCGCTACTCTACGTACATACTTTCTTTCACTGGGCAGGTTGTACACAATCATCACATATCGCATCCTGCATCCTTCGCTCGAGGTACCACACTTCTGCAGATCATTCTATCTGAAACATCACGCACCGAACGACGTCTGTGCGAATTCCCGACAACTCGGTCGCAGAGACGCACGACATTGGACTTATATCGGCGCTACCGTATAGTGTTGTACAGGTGGTTGGTGTGACGCCGCGCAAATAATCGCGCGCGAAGGCGCTTCTTTGCGCGCTCACCGGAAAGCAGAAGCGCAGCTGCGAGGTGAAGAGACGGCTTTGGCGCAAAGATGGCAGACGCAGGCATGCAGAAGATCAGTATCACTGTGTGCGGCGACGGCGGGTGTGGTAAGAGTTCGATCACGCTGAGGCTTGTGAGGAGTCAATGGACGCATGAGTATGCCCTCCCTTTTCCCCCTCTTACACGATCCGCGCATCCGCTAACATGATAACGAAAGATACGACCCCACGATCGAAGACTCCTACTCCGTAACCCGCACCCTCGCCGGCACAACCTACGCCCTCTCTCTGACCGACACAGCCGGGCAGGAAGAATACCGCTCGCTTTGGTCCAGCTCAAACCTCTCCTCAGACGCCTTCCTACTCGTCTACGACATCACATCCACCTCCTCTTTGGCGGCGCTAGACTTCTACGTGAATATGCTCGAAGTTGAACGCGACAATCGGGCGGAGCTGGGGCGCACGCAACCGGTGGGGATTGTTGTGGGGAACAAATGCGATTTGCAGGGACTCAGGGAGGTTAGTTCGAGGGAAGGAGTGGAGTGGGCGAAGCAGAGGGGATTTGGGTTTATGGAGACGAGCGCGAGGGAGATGGTTAATATTGAGGAGACGTTTGCTAGTGCGTTCCTTCCTGCGTCCCCCACATTGCCGGCGGCAAGACACTGACATGTAGCGCAGGCATCATCCGCCGCGTGGTAGAAGCACGCAAGAATGCCGCCGCTGGGATTGTGCCGGAGCTCCCTTCGAGTACAGCACGAACCACACCTCTGAGTCCTATGCCGCTGGATGAGAAATTGGCTGCTGAGGAGGCGGCCGCTGCGGAGCAGAGGCGGAGTATGGGCGCGAAGCCGAGAAGCAGGTGGAAGAGCGTCTTTACTGCGCTGAAGTGTTGTTGAGGTGTGACGCCATGAGTGGGTTGTAAAATATGTGCTGCGTTTTGAGCGAGGGAAGGGCGTTGTGGAAGTGGCATGTGTGTGAATACAGAGGTTTCTGGAGGTGTTTGGGTGATGTTTGTATATCTCGCAAGAGAACATTGCTAAACCCTGCAAGAGTCCGCAAGCTGCGATGACACACTCCCAGAGCGCGTCCCTCCGCCGTCTTTTAGCTCCGTTGTCTATTTCCGCGCCTGCTTCTTCTCGAGCAAAGGGCATGCTGTGCCGCGCTTCCTACGGGTATCGTGCGCAATCTCAAAACTCCAGTCGGGGCACCTAGCCATGGCCGGTATACCACGTGTCTGCCTCCCAGCGAAACGCTCCTGAAGACTCCAGTCGATGCTGTTCTTGCGAACCTCTCGCAAGTCTTCGTTATCTTCAACGCAGAGCATATATCTTTCAGCCACCGACCCACCACAGCTCCACGCCCACAACCCCAAACCCCCTCCCCTCCTCACTCAACCCCTCGTTCCCAAACGTCAAGCTCGCCTCGCTGATGCCAGTCCGCAAATCCTGATCCAGCCATAATCCGTACTTCCCATCCTCCCCTCCCCCAACACTCAGAAACTCCGTCTCACAGTAAATACTAAAATCATTCAACCCCGTATACGGAAACGCCTTGAACCTTATCGCCTCACTCGGCGTCGCCGTCCCACTTCCACTCGGCGTCAGCGAATTCGACGACGGCGTCCGCGGCAGCGCGCCAATAGTAGTCATCCGCACCGCGTGCGTGGTATCCTCGCTCGGCGGCGGCGGCAAGCTCGACAGATCTGGCAGCGCAGGAAGCCGAAATGCGCGCCAGAGGAAGCACTCGCCGCTGCCGTAGTAGGAGGGATGTGGCCGTGGGGCATCGGAGAGGTATGCGCCGAAAGTCCCCTTTTGGGCGTCGCGGATCACGAGGACGAAGCCGCCACGTTTGCCGCTGTGGGAGGAGCAGAGGGCGTAGAGGGTTGAGAGGGCGGAGCCGTGTTGGGCTAGGGAGTAGGTTAGAGACCAGGTTGAGAGGAGTTGGAGGCGCGGGGGGAGGAGGAGGCGGATTTCTTCCGCGAGGCTTTTGGAGAGGAGGCGAGATTGGCGGGATGTGGATGCTGTGTAGCCGGCTAGCGTCAAAGGTGTGAGAGGAGGCGGTTGGAAGGGCGACAATCGCCGCGTTGTGGGGGGAGGCGGTTGGTAGTAGCCTGTTGAGGGGTCTGTCATGGAGCCATTGTAGTTTGCGCTTAGGGCACGGGCTAGAGGCGTGGGAGCTTCGTCTATGGACATTCTGCGCAGGACACCCGAGACTGTGTAGGAGACTGGTTCGGTGAGGTAGTTGATGGCGGAGGAGAAGGGGGAGAAGTTGGAAGATTGCCGTTTTGGCCCGGGCGGTGGGGTATGGGAGATGGTGGGCTGGTCGGGGAGTTGGGGGAAGGAGGAGGACATGATGGGTGTTTGCTAGCTTACTAGCATGAGCTGATCGCGTGCATCGAAAGGACGAGCCGGATAGGGTGGGGATCAACTAGCTTACGTTGCTGTGACGTGAAGGTGGAATGTGGTGTTTCAAGCCAGCTTGAAGCAGTGGATGAGAGACAGGGTTCCCTTTTGTGCCTGACACGGGCCGCCCAACCTTCAACCTTGAAAACGCCATGCATATGATGTGCATTGGAGGTGCATGCCGTGTATCGCGATGCTGGAGAGATGCTGGAGCAGCTTCACAAACGACTGCAGCATCGTGCCCTGAATATTGGAGTCGTGCAGGGCCCACGACATTCATGATCATTGTAGGCAGACCATAGTGGAGCATACAGCACGGGGGAAGCTACAACGCTCGACACTACTACGGAGCATCACATCATGAATTGCAGCACACTTGAATCTAAGTAACCGTCTGCACGCCGCGCTGCACCTCCCACCGCAGGCCTGCTGAATCTGAGCTTCCGCGACTTCGCAGATGCTACAGGTTTGGAGGGCCTGGCCAGCGGTGGGATTGCCAACATGGGTCGGGCAGGTGAGACACGCAACATCTGCCAGGCTGTGCAACGTGGTCGGCCTCTCCCAGGCTGTCTCGAAGCAGGCTGTGCGTACTTGACCACACTCTCCCCACTTAGTTCAACATGCTTGACCCTCGAGATGCTATGCAAGGATTTGACTGATCGCAATCATTGCATCTCTATCTGCAGGATACATGTATTGCCTGAGCTCGATTCGGAGGTGGAGTGAAGCGTCGTAAGGTCCGTACGTCACTTTTGATGTTGATGCATGAAACACCTGCAGTGCGCAGTACATGTACAGCATTCAAGAGTATATGTCTTTGCGCATCTAACACAGCACCTTCATGTCTCCAACTGATCCTCGATACAGAGATACTGGACTTATAGATAATGGCTGACTCAAGTCACAGCTACTTCTCATAAGTAGAAGCTCCGAACATCATTGACCAGCAACACAAACCGAAACAATCGAGCATAGCCTTGCGTGTACAGCCATGGCCTACCAATATCAGCAAAGCTCCAGCATGAGCGCAACATTCGTCCCAGGTGGATTCGATGACTTCTACCAACCTCCACCACCGCCTGAGCTTGTCGCGCCAGAGCCCCAACGACACATGCCCGAGATGTCGACAAACATTCAGCAAGGCATTCAGAACATGTCCTTCGACCGAGAATCGACACCTGGACCTGTGACTTATGACTACAACCAGCACGCCGCCGCGATTGAAGTGCCTCACCTCTCACCGTTCCCGAAAGTCAACACGACATCCGCGAGCGTACCCCCCAGCGACGATGAGCTCGAGGCTACGCTTGAAGCTGCCCGTGTGATGGTGCTGAACTCAAACGATCCGGAGATGCAGCTTGCTTGGGCAGCAGACGTACTGGTCTACGTTGGAGTAAGTGCGGACAATGCGGAGCGCGAGGCTGCGATCAAGGCACTGAGTGCCAGACCAGCCACACCCAGGATTGAACATCAGCTGAAAGAGGATGCGAAGAGCATTGTCACCTTTCTCGCGGATCAACACCATCCCAAGGCTGAATTCTTGCGAGGTATGTGGCTGGAGTGGGGACGTTTCGGGGAGCGGGAGGATAAGAAGGAGGCGTTCAGATGCTACTCGAGAGCAGCGGACAGAGGATACGCGAGGGCTGAGTACCGCATCGGTATGCTATATGAGAGTTACAACGATCCAGCAAAAGCACTTAGACACTACAACCGCGGGATTGATGCTGGAGATGCAGCGTCATGCTATCGCCTCGGCATGATGACGCTGAGAGGGCAGCATGGACAACCGCTCGACCATGCGAAGG
>KZ111160.1:643112-654097 GCA_002077045.2 Rachicladosporium sp. CCFEE 5018
CCATGTACTCCAAAGATGACCGCGGCTCCAACGAGTCCGGCCAGTCCGCCATCTCTGGTATGACTGGAATGACCGACTCCCGCACCCACCGTGGCGACAATACCCCCCAGTCCTCCACGAACGGCGGCCGCTATATGAACACCAATGGCTCCGCCATAACGTACAGTGGCCAGAACGGTCTGACCATAGGACGGCAAGACCACTCCCTAGCATCTGAAGACAATCTCTTTGATGAGCTGAAGACCACGAAGCCTTCGTCCTGGCAATACGAGATCCGACAACTGGAGAAGAAGAATCGCATGCTAGCTGAAGAGGTGCAGGCGCTGATTGCGGCTAAGAAGAAGAGGAAGAGGAGGAAAGGGGCAGGGAATCAGCAAAAGGATTGTGCGAACTGTCATACGAGAGTTACGCCGGAGTGGCGGAGAGGACCAAGTGGGCAGAGGGATCTGTGTAATAGTTGTGGCTTGCGGTGGGCGAAAGTCGTAAGCAATCTCGTCTACTCACTCGCAAGGCTTACACAATTCTAACCATCAGCTACAGAACGGGAGAGTCTCCCCACGCACCTCCTCCCAACATTCCGCCGGCGGCTCGGACAAAGCGTCCAAGACTTCCGCCTCGCCGCGTCACACCTTTACGAACGCGCCCGCTGGTGCCGGGGGGCCTTCGTCTGCCGCGCCTGGTGCTGGGGGCAGCAATAGCGCGACGTCCGGATTCAAGCATGAGAGTCCAGGTGTGCAGAACACGTCGGCGAGTGGCAGAGAGAGTCCACGCGCGCAGAGACCGCCTGACGGGCACTCGGCGAGCATGGAGGGCGCTAGTGGGGTGCCGGATAGTATTGATGAGGGGGTGGAGCCGGATTGAGCGTGCTACTGCATGCGATGGGTGTGATGATTGAGCGACTTGGTGGGCTTCACTTGGCTACTTGAGTGGGGAGAACTGCTTTGCATAGCTGGTGTGTTGATACCCAAATTTGAGAAGTCACGACTCGAGTGCGTTCCTGGCGTGCACGATCTGTCAGCTCGAGTCAGATATGAGCGTGCCATGGAGTGAGAGGGCTAACGCTACAAGTGATACCCTCACGGCGAGATATCTGAGGCAATGGAAGCCGACAGCTGCAATCTTCCTGACTGGCTGGAGCTTATGATCAGCATATAGGGCGGGATGAAAAGCAGAGCTAGACGTGACAGGAAACTGCTGTTGTGCATATCCCAATCCCTTGGCTGTTCATGATTTCTGTGATCCATGAACGAGCTCTTCCGCGTGTGGCCATGCGTTCCTGCATGCGCAGCAAGCACTGGGAGATATCCTCCTTGCTCTAGGCTATCTATATCGGAGCAGTCTCGAGGCCTCTCCATACTTCCCCATCGTCCCTCCCCATGGTGGCCTTGTTTCTCATCGCTTACATCGCTCTCACATCACCCCGGTAGTCGGGTGCCACCGAGCATGCAGGATGCAGATCTCCCATCCTCCATCCCCACCAGAGCTCCACTGCCGAACAAATAAGCACCCAACTGCTACTCGCCTCGTCGAATCACAAGTCTGCCTCGGTTCTTGATCGTCTCTGCGCACCACTCGGATCGCGAGCACAGCAGACTTCACGGACAAACGTCCGGCATTCGGGCAGCAAGCCACGGGCAAGGCATGGAGCTATTCCAAGATAGTACCGTACAGCCAGGCAAAGTCAATTCCGACTCCAATCGCCATTCTCCTTTCCCCTACCACATCCTTGACTAGCTGAATAGTAAGCAGGCCATTCTGCCCAAGTGCACCCTGGAGAGCATTCCGGGGTTCGTTCATTCGCTACTCTACGTACATACTTTCTTTTCTCGGGCGGGTTGTACATTATCATCACTATATCGCATCCTGCATCCTTCGCTCGAGGTACCACACTTCTGCAGATCATTCTATCTGAAACATCAACGCACACGAACGACGTCTGTGCGAATTCCCGACAACTCGGTCGCGGGCTGCACGACATTGAAGGTATATTGGCGCTACCGTATAGTGTTGGACGGGTGGTTGGTGTGACGCCGCGCAAATATTCGCGCGCAACGGCGCTTCTTTGCGCGCTCACCGGAAAGCAAGAGCGCAGCTGCGAGGTGAAGAGACGGCTTTGGCGCAAAGATGGCAGACGCAGGCATGCAGAAGATCAGTATCACTGTGTGCGGCGACGGCGGGTGTGGTAAGAGTTCGATCACGCTGAGGCTTGTGAGGAGTCAATGGACGCATGAGTACGCCTCCCCTCCTCCTCCTACATATCTTGCGCACATCCTGATAGAACCCTCCTAGATACGACCCCACGATCGAAGACTCCTACTCCGTAACCCGCACCCTCGCCGGCACAACCTACGCCCTCTCCCTAACCGACACAGCCGGGCAGGAAGAGTACCGCTCGCTCTGGTCCAGCTCAAACCTCTCCTCAGACGCCTTCCTGCTAGTCTACGACATCACATCCACCTCATCCCTCGTAGCGCTAGACTTCTACGTCAACATGCTCGAAGTGGAGCGGGACAACCGGGCGGAGCTGGGACGCACACAACCGGTGGGGATCGTGGTGGGAAACAAATGCGATTTGCAGGGACTCAGGGAGGTCAGTTCGAGGGAAGGAGTGGAGTGGGCGAAGCAGAGGGGATTTGGGTTCATGGAGACGAGCGCGAGGGAGATGGTCAATATCGAGGAGACGTTTGCTAGTGCGTTCCTACCTATGTTCCCTACATTCTCCTTGACGAAATACTGACAGCGAGTGCAGGTATCATCCGCCGCGTCGTAGAAGCGCGCAAAAACGCCGCCGCGGGCATCGTGCCAGAGCTGCCTTCGAGTTCGGCGCGGACTACGCCGCTGAGTCCTATACCGCTGGATGAGAAGCTCGCGGCTGAGGAGGCTGCTGCTGCGGAGCAAAGGCGGGATATGGGCGCGAAGCCGAGAAGCAGATGGAAGAGCACCTTCAGCGCGCTGAAGTGTTGGTGAGAGCCTGTCAGATCTGACTGGCTGGACGAAATGTGTTGAGACGAGTACTGAGGTGTAACTATATCTGCTGCGTTGTGAGCGAGGGGCAGGGCGTTTGAGTGAGGGTGATGGATTGATGATAGAAGTGTCTGGAGTCTTTGAATAGATCGTGTATATCTCGCCAGAGGACGGTCTTCCTGGTCGAAGTGAGCCGCGTCACAATGCGTTGCTTCTGAAGAAGCTCGATCTCGCTCTCTCTATCTTAGGCTTCGCCGTTTGTAGCTGCGCCTGTCAAACCAGGAGCAATGCCATGCTGTGCCACTGAGCCTTCGGGTATCATGTCACAAACTCCAACGCCCGATATGTGGCCCTTCAGAGCCGAAGCGAGGCCGGATAGGACGTCGCCACTTCACGGCCTCCCATTAGCCGCATATGCTCTTCAACAATGTTCCCTTCGCCTAGAAAGAGCTGCTCACTTAACGATCTCGTTAGAGCCATTGTTGCGATCTCTCACCACGTCAAACCTTGATCGCACCTCCGCGTTCATCCCCCAATCCACCACAGCTCCACACCCACAACCCCAAAACCCCTCCCCTCCTCGCTCAACCCTTCATTGCCAAACGTCAAGCTCGCCTCGCTGATGCCAGTTCGCAAATCCTGATCCAGCCATAATCCGTACTTCCCATCCTCCCCCCCCCCAACACTTAGAAACTCCGTCTCACAGTAAATACTAAAATCATTCAACCCCGTATACGGAAATGCCTTGAATCTGATCGCCTCACTTGGCGTCGCCGTCCCGCTCCCATTCGGCGTTGGTGAATTCGACGACGGCGTCCGCGGCAGCGCGCCGATAGTCGTCATCCGCACCGCATGCGTCGTATCTTCGCTCGGCGGCGGCGGCAAGCTCGACAGATCTGGTAAGGCTGGCAGCCGGAATGCGCGCCAGAGGAAGCACTCGCCGCTGCCGTAGTAGGAGGGATGTGGCCGTGGGGCATCGGAGAGGTATGCGCCGAAAGTCCCCTTTTGGGCGTCGCGGATCACGAGGACGAAGCCGCCGCGTTTGCCGCTGTGGGAGGAGCAGAGGGCGTAGAGGGTTGAGAGGGCGGAGCCGTGTTGGGCTAGGGAGTAGGTTAGAGACCAGGTTGAGAGGAGTTGGAGGCGCGGGGGAAGGAGGAGGCGGATTTCTTCGGCGAGGCTTTTGGAGAGGAGGCGGGATTGGCGGGATGTGGATGCTGTGTAGCCGGCTAGCGTCAAAGGTGTGAGAGGAGGCGGTTGAAAGGGCGACAATCGCCGCGTTGTGGGGGGAGGCGGTTGGTAGTAGCCTGTTGAGGGATCTGTCATGGAGCCATTGTAGTTTGCGCTTAGGGCACGGGCTAGAGGCGTGGGAGCTTCGTCTATGGACATTCTGCGCAGGACACCCGAGACTGTGTAGGAGACTGGTTCGGTGAGGTAGTTGATGGCGGAGGAGAAGGGGGAGAAGTTGGAAGATTGCCGTTTTGGCCAGGGCGGTGGGGTGTGGGAGATGGTGGGCTGGTCGGGGAGTTGGGGGAAGGAGGAGGACATGATGGGTATTTGCTAGCTTACTAGCATGAGCTGATCGCGTGCATCGAAAGGACGAGCCGGATAGGGTGGGAATCAACTAGCTTGCGTTGCTGTGACGTGAAGGTGGAATGTGGTGTTGCAAGCCAGCTTGAAGCAGTGGATGAGAGACAGGGTTCCCTGTTGTGCTGTTGTGCCTGACACGGGCCGCCCAACCTTCAACCTTGAAAACGCCATGCATATGATGTGCATCCGAGGTGCATGCCGTGTATCGCGATGCTGGAGAGATGCTTGAGCAGCTTGACAAACGACTGCAGCATCGAGCCCTGAATATTGGAGTCGTGCAGGGCCCACGACATTCATGATGATTGTAGGCAGACCATAGTGGAGCATACAGCACGGGGAAGCTACGACGCTCGACACTACTACGGAGAATCTCATCACAAAGTGCAGCACACTTGAATCTAAGTACCCGTCTGCACGCCGCGCTGCACCTTCCACCGCAGGCCTGATGAATCTGAGCTTCCGCGACTTCGCAGATGCTACAGGTCTGGAGGGCCTGGCCAGCGGTGGGATTGCCAACATGGGTCGGGCAGGTGAGACACGCAACATCTGCCAGGCTGTGCAACGTGGTCGGCCTCTCCCAGGCTGTCTCGAAGCAGGCTGTGCGTACTTGACTACACTCTCCCCACTGAGTTCAACGTGGTTGACATTGACCCTCGAGATGCTATGCAACGATTTGACTGATCGCAATCATCGCATCTCTATCTGCAGGATACGTGTATTGCCTGAGCTCGATTCGGAGGTGGAGTGAAGCGTCGTAAGGTCGGTACGTCACTTTCGATGTTGATGCATGAAACACCTGCAGTGTGCGGTACATGTACAGCATTCAAAAGTATATGTCTTTGCCCATCTAACACCGCACCTTCATGTCTCCAACTGATCCTCGATACAGAGGTACTGGACTTATAGATAATGGCTGACTCAAGTCACAGCTACTTCTCATAAGTACAAGCTCCGAACATCATTGACCAGCAACACAAACCGAAACGATCGAGCATAGCCTTGCGTGTACAGCCATGGCCTACCAATACCAGCAAAGCTCAAGCATGAGCGCAACATTCGTCCCAGGTGGATTCGATGACTTCTACCAACCTCCACCACCGCCTGAGCTTGTCGCGCCAGAGCCTCAACGACACATGCCCGAGATGTCGACAAACATTCAGCAAGGCATCCAGAACATGTCCTTCAACCGAGAATCGACACCTGGACCTGTGAATTATGACTACAACCAGCACGCCGCCGCGATTGAAGTGCCTCACCTCTCACCGTTCCCGAAAGTCAACACGACATCCGCGAGCGTACCCCCCAGCGACGATGAGCTCGAGGCTACGCTTGAAGCTGCCCGTGTGATGGTGCTGAACTCAAACGATCCGGAGATGCAGCTTGCTTGGGCAGCAGACGTACTGGTCTACGTTGGAGTAAGTGCGGACAATGCGGAGCGCGAGGCTGCGGTCAAGGCACTGAGTGCCAGACCAGCCACACCCAGGATTGAATATCAGCTGAAAGAGGATGCGAAGAGCATTGTCACTTTTCTCGCGGATCAACACCATCCCAAGGCTGAATTCTTGCGAGGTATGTGGCTGGAGTGGGGACGTTTCGGGGAGCGGGAGGATAAGAAGGAGGCCTTCAGATGCTACTCGAGAGCAGCGGACAGAGGATACGCGAGGGCTGAGTACCGCATCGGTATGCTATATGAGAGTTACAACGATCCAGCAAAAGCACTTAGACACTACAACCGCGGGATTGATGCTGGAGATGCAGCGTCATGCTATCGCCTCGGCATGATGACGCTGAGAGGGCAGCATGGACAACCGCTCGACCATGCGAAGGCCATTGAGCTGATCAGAACATCGGCACAGAAGGCAGACGAGAATGCCGCGCAAGGTGCGTACGTGTATGGCATGCTGCTGGCCAGACAGCTGCCTCAGCTCGAGATCCCAGAGTCCGTTTTACCGTTCAACGAGTATCAGGCCCGGGTCAACATAGAGAAAGCGGCGTACCTGAAGTTCGCAAAAGCGCAGACGAAGATGGGATCGGCTTACGAGCTGGGCTCGCTGGGCTGTCCTTTTGATCCGGCGCTGTCGATGCACTACAACGCATTGGCGTCACGACAAGGGGAGGCAGAGGCAGATATGGCGCTAAGCAAGTGGTTCCTCGTTGGACATGAAGGGCTGTTCGCGAAGAACGAAGAGCTCTCCTATACCTACGCCCAGCGCGCAGCGCATCTTGGTCTTTCAACGGGCGAATTTGCACTTGGCTACTTTAACGAGATCGGCATGTACGTGCCTGTCGATCTCAACAAGTCACTCGAATGGTATACGAAAGCCTCGAACAACGGCAATGAGGATGCGAAAGGGCGCATCGAAGCGCTCGCACGCAAACAAGTGCTGTCACGGAAGGACCACGAGACGGTGGCGATCACGCGAATCAAGTCACAATACGGCTCACAGCACGGCGTTCGACCGGAGAGGTTCAAGCAAGCACAGCCGTCACGGCTGGCGCAGTCGATGACAGCAGACGGGAACGGCGCCTCGTACAGTCAGACTGAAACGGTACAACAGCCACCTCCGCGAGCTTCGTCGATCACCCCATACCCAGTCGAAGACGGACCACCGACAGTGCCAGGCGGTGTGCGCCCAGCATCAATTGCGCCCTACCCACTCGAGGATGGTCTACCACCACATGCTTCCTCAAGACTCGGCCCAAGCGGAGGCTTCTTCAATGCGTCTCACCCACCCCGACCAGCGACGACCATCAACGCCGACATGCGACCAAGCTCTGCTTTCCAGCTGAGTCCAGATCTGCGCAGTAGTTCGACTCACTCACTCCCGCAAGTGCCAGTGCATCAACAATACCCAAACCCTCGACCTCAGCAACCGCCTATTAACAGCGGCTACCCACCAGCCCGGCCAACGACAGCACTCCACTCACCCGATCCTCGAGTACGGCTAGGAGCAGGTCAGCGCATCGCTTCGGGGCCAGCGAATATGCAGCCATACCAGCAGCAACGTCCGCCTCCGCTCTCCGTGCCATCAACGCCACAACCCAGCCAGCTGCAACAATCGCAATTTCAACCTCAATCCCCCGCGCAAAGACTAGACATCGGCTTCGTCGCCCCGCCCGATGACCGCAGGGCAAGGCAGTACGGGCCACGTCCTTCGCCTTCTCCTGCGGTCACGTCGCAAAGCGGCAGATTACCCATGCAGGCTGAGGCACAACCGGCGAGTACGAGCTCGAGACTGCCTGCGCCGCCGCCTGACACCAGAGTGAGTCCGAAGCCCAATGCCGCTAATGCTACGCCGCCGAAGCTCCCGGTCAAGGACACTACGCCGTCAAAACCTGCAGGCGGTGCAGGGGCTGGAACGGCGAAGCCGCCTGGGAAGGGTCCGAAGACATTTGAGGAGATGGGCGTGCCGGCTAGTAAGAAGGAGGGGGAGTGTTGTGTTATGTAAAAGCAGTTGAGTGAGGGATGTAATTGTAATCTGAAGATGTAGGATCGAATGAATGAAGCACTGATGGCATTGCCTTGCAAACGCAAATTACCTGGCTCTAGCACCTGCAGATATCTTCTCTCGGTCGCACGGCAGAATGTCATCGTCAACCCTCCTACATTACCTCACACCATGGATGGTCGAGCAGTAGAGTGCGATGATAGGTCTGGCGCTTGCCGCAGCGACAGGCAGCACCGAAGAGGTAAGTGCACACTGCATTCCGCAACGATGCAAGCACTCGACACGCTCCGCTCATGCCATACATTCCCCAAGACGACCATTTGTCATACACATCTACGCATCCTATTCCTCTCGCGGCCCACCATAGTCTATCACAAGTTGCAGAGCCAGCATCTGGATAAAATCGGACATCTTAGCTCGGACCCACAACATAGCTTCCCAGCATGGCTACAGGTGCATGTTCAAGCGGCTTAATCGTCCCACGCGCTCTGTTGCTCGCAATGCTAGCGCTGCTCGCATCTCTCGCGCACTCCTGGCCACTCGACTTGCGACCTGTCGCACCGGCTCGTCTCAGCGGTACGACTTCGCAAGACGTCCTTGTCGAGCCGGGCGCCGTGAAACAAATACCACATACACCAGCGAACTTCGATGCAGCCCCAAACTCCGTCGGCCTGCTCTTCACTACCTCCAACGAAGACGACTTGACGCACGTCTGGCTGCCTTTGGGTCGCCGCATCTACACTCGTACGTCGTCTTTGCGCTCTTTGATTGTCGCAGAGCTGACACGGTCAATGCAGGCGACGATCCCCGCCTTCCCTTGCACCCCCAATCCGCCCGAATCACCACACTTATCCGCTCCTCTCCCTCCCTCGCAACACTAGAACATCTGGCTAAGATCCGGTGCACGATCATCCCCGTTGTGAACGGGACGACGCTGGCGGAGCGAAGGTGGGACGCGAGGTTCGGTCTGGTGCGGGCCAGCAGACAAAAGCAAAGCGAGAAGGCGCGACAGGGTCTGCGGTTTGGTAGAGAGGATGGGCTAGTGAGGCTGGCGGAAGCGGGGAGTGCGTTCTGGTTGGGTGGAGGGGAGGTGGAGGCTTATGAGTGTGCTTAGAGGAGTGGTCGGACGTTGTAAGGGTTGCCTGAGTGCTCAGGGTTGTTAGTGCTCAGGGTTGTGAATAGCCGCATCCTAGAGGCCAGAGGTGTGTTGCGGGTCGCGGACTCGTCTCCCTGGGGTTACTGGGGTCCATCAGGTTGAAGGGCATGCGATATAGCCAGGCTGGCCTACCCAGGTGTGTACAGAATTCCGTGATCCTCTCGTATTCAGCCCGTGCCATCCCTCCTCCCCATCTCCACCATCTCAAAGTCGCCCTCCATGCGTTCTCCACTGGCTCGTGTCAGCGGTTCCGCTTCTGCACTTCCTTGTGGCCTCGCAGGATTCACGATCTTCGCGCCAAAAGCCATGGGCTGTAGTTCCCGCCACTGACACGCCCACATCCCCAAGAACACCATCAAAGTCGCCGAGGCAGCCTGGACGACCCACCAGTAGAGTGTCGTGGGGATCGCTCGAGAGTAGAGCGACGTGACGATCAGATGCAGGCCGTGGATCGTGATCGCGAAATCTGGGACTAGTTTCGATCGCGCGATGAGAAGCAGAATCGGTATTACCCTGTTCACCCAGTCAGCCGATGCCCTCCCCCTGTATTTCTTCCTTCCTACAGCGGCAAACCTACGTAATCAAACTCCCCAACATCCAACACAGTCCCAGCGTCCACCCCGTCGTAACATCCGCCCTCAGCTCCCGCCAGTCGAAGAAAAGTCCGGGATCTGGATGTCGACCCGCGACAAAGGTGGTGAAGATTATGAGGATCAGGGAGGCGGCGTAGTAGAAAAGTTGCAGCAAGGCGATCTGGGTTAGGATGCGCAAGGGGGAGAGGTCGGCGAGGGCGCCGGGGCGAGGGGGACGGCGGCGACGTGCCATGACTGCTAGGAGAGGGGCTATGGGGCGGGGCAGCGAGGTGGAATGAGGTCCATGATGGACTGGAACAGTTGCCTACATGTCGACAGCATTACGCGTGGACAGGCATCTCGCGATTCGTTGTCCACGTTCACGGACCACATTGAAAGCTGACCTCATCAATGCCCTTGTGTGCTCCTCCGCCTTCACCTTACACTCCACAAGCTCGTGGAGTTCCACCACGATCCGTTCAACACTGACTCTGGTCGGTGCCCAATCAAGATCATGGCGACTGAGGCAGGAAAATACCACAACGCTGCAGCATGGGCACTTAAGCCTGAGTCTCGACCTCTTGTCGTCTCATCGGCACCATATACCTCACCGCCCCCGGGCCATGTAGTAATAGAAGTGCACAGCGTAGCAGTCAACCCAATCGATCACATAATGCAGGATAGTGATCTCTTCCACATCAAGTACCCTGCCATCTTCGGCGGCGATATTGCTGGCCACATCGTCGAAGTGGGCGACAAGGTCTCTGACATGAAGGTCGGCACCAGGGTGATCGCGTATGAAGCACCGAATCTCACCAACTTCTTGGCCATGAACTAACGATAGCTGCACAGCAACGGCAGCGTCTACGGCGCCAACAACCCAGCCTACGGTGCCTTCCAGAAATATGCTCTAGTCCACTCCACCTCTGTTGCCGAGCTGCCCTACAACATCCCCTACAACATCGGCGTGGTCCTGCCCCTAGGAATCTCCACAGCTTCAGCCGGTCTCTTTCAACCAGACTTCCTCGCCTTACCTCTCCCAGTTCCGACTCCCAAAGTCGACGCCACTGCTCCGCGTGTCCTCTTGATATGGGGCGGCAGCAGCTCAGTGGGTTCCTGCGCCATTCAGCTCGCGAAACTCTCCGGCTTCAACGTGGTGACGACAGCGAGTCCGGCGAATTTCAAGTATTGTCTAGACCTAGGTGCAGACGCAGTGTACGATTACCACGACTCCAACGTCGAAGACCAAATCGTCAA
>KZ111160.1:654197-664384 GCA_002077045.2 Rachicladosporium sp. CCFEE 5018
CGAGCTTCGTCGATCACCCCATACCCAGTCGAAGACGGACCACCGACAGTGCCAGGCGGTGTGCGCCCAGCATCAATTGCGCCCTACCCACTCGAGGATGCTCTACCACCACATGCTTCCTCAAGACTCGGCCCAAGCGGAGGCTTCTTCAATGCGTCTCACCCACCCCGACCAGCGACGACCATCAACGCCGACATGCGACCAAGCTCTGCTTTCCAGCTGAGTCCAGATCTGCGCAGTAGTTCGACTCACTCACTCCCGCAAGTGCCAGTGCATCAACAATACCCAAACCCTCGACCTCAGCAACCGCCCATTAACAACGGCTACCCACCAGCCCGGCCAACGACAGCACTCCACTCACCCGATCCTCGAGTACGGCTAGGAGCAGGTCAGCGCATCGCTTCGGGGCCAGCGAATATGCAGCCATACCAGCATCAACGTCCGCCTCCGCTCTCCGTGCCATCAACGCCACAACCCAGCCAGCTGCAGCAATCGCAATTTCAACCTCAATCCCCCGCGCAAAGACTAGACATCGGCTTCGTCGCCCCGCCTGATGACCGTAGAGCACGGCAATACGGTCCACGTCCTTCGCCGTCGCCTGCAGTAACATCGCAGTCCGGCAGACTTCCGATGCAGGCTGAGCCGCAACCTGCAAGGACGAGTTCGAGACCGCCGGCACCACCGCCTGACAGCAGGGTGAGTCCGAAGCCGAATGCTACTGCAGCTGCGCCGAAGCCGCCGGTGAAGGACAGCATGGGTAGTGGTACGCCGCCCAAGCTTACAAGCAGTGCGACGGCAAAGCCGCCTGGCAAGGGTCCGAAGACATTCGAGGAGATGGGCGTGCCGGCTAGTAAGAAGGAGGGGGAGTGTTGTATTATGTAAAGCCACGTGGGCGAGAAGATGTAATAGTAGCGGGTTGTAAGATCTAATGAGAGATGTATCACAAGCATCGCAAAACGCGTACGGGGCACTGGGCTTCAGCAGCAATAAATTGTCACTGTTGCCGCACACGAGGTCTACTACCTGCGGCTAAAGCAAGAACTCCTGAGTCGAAATCGCAGTGCTGAACGACGTCCTTGCCATAGCGACGAGAAGTCCTGCGACATGCAAGTGCATGCTGCATTCCGCAACGATGCAAGCACTCAACACGCTCCGCTCATGCCATGCATTCCCAGAGACGAGCATCTCTCGTATACATCTGCGCATCCTATTTCTTACGAGTGCTCAAGCGGGAACACAGTCTATCAGCAGCTTCAAACAGCATTGCATTACGGAAATCGCAGGAACCTCATCGGACAGAAGTAGATTGGCTCGATCTCCGGACTCGTCCGGCATGGCTTTCGGCGCATCTTTGCACAGCATGATCCTCCCACGCGCTCCGCTCCTTGCCGTCATCGCGCTCTTTGCATCTTTTGCGCACTCTTGGCCACTAGATTTGCGACCCGTCGCACCGGCCCATCTAAGCGGCACGACTTTGCAGAAAACCTTTATCCGCCCAGGCGCGGTGGAAGGAACAGCGCACCCACTATCGAACTTCGATGCAGCGCCCAACTCAGTCGGGCTGCTCTTCACAACCTCAAATGAAGATGATCTGACGCACGTCTGGCTGCCTTTGGGTCGCCGCATCTACACTCGTACGTCGTCGTTGCCCTCTCCTATCATCGCAGAGCTGACACGGTTCCTGTAGGCGACGATCCCCGCCTTCCCCTCCACCCCCAATCCGCCCGAATCACCACACTCATCCGCTCATCGCCCGAGCTCGCGACACCAGAGCACCTGGCTAAGATCCGGTGCACGATCATCCCTGTTGTAAACGAGACGACGCTGGCGGAGCGGACGTGGGATGCAAGGTTTGGCCGGGTCCGGGCCAGTAGGCAGGAAGAACGGGCTAAAGCGAAAGAGGGATTGCGATTTGGTCGGGAGGATGGGCTGGTGAGGTTGGCAGAGGCGGGGAGTGCGTTTTGGTTGGGTGGAGGGGAGGTGGAGGCTTATGAGTGTGCGTAGAGGTGGGTTCGGGCGTCAGAGAGGGTTGCCTGAGTGCCTAGGGTTGTGGATAGCCGCATCCTAGAAACCAGAGGTGTGTCCGGGGTCGCGGACTTGGGCTCCTGGGATTTAGGGGGACCATCAGACTCGAGGGCATGCGATATAGCCAGGCTTGCCTACGCGGTTGATTTTTGTGATCCGCGCATGTTCAGCCCGCACGACCTCTCCGTTCCATCTCCACCATCTCGAAGTCGCCCTCCACCCTCTCTCCGCTCGCTCTTGTCAGCGGCTCCGCTTCAGCGCTCCCCTGCGGCCTGGAGGGCTTCACGATCTTCGCGCCAAACGCCATGGGCTGCAGCTCCCGCCACTGACACGCCCACATCCCCAAGAACACCATCAGAGTCGCCGAGGCAGCCTGCACAACCCACCAGTAGAGTGTCGTGGGAATCGCTCGAGAGTAGAGCGACGTGACGATCAGGTGTAGTCCATGTATCGTGATCGCGAAGTCTGGTACCAGCTTCGACCGCGCGATGAGTAGGAGGATCGGTATCACCCTGTCCACCACGTCAGTTCCTGCCATCCCACCTGTGTCCCTTGACCTACAGCCAACCTACGTGATCAAACTCCCCAACATCCAACACAGCCCCAACGTCCACCCCGTCGTGACATCCGCCCTCAGCTCCCGCCAGTCGAAGAAAAGTCCGGGATCTGGATGTCGACCCGCGACAAAGGTGGTGAAGATTATGAGGATCAGGGAGGCGGCGTAGTAGAAGAGTTGCAGCAAGGCGATCTGGGTTAGAATGCGGAGGGGGGAGAGATCGGCAAGCGCGCCGGGGCGAGGGGGGCGGCGGCGACGTGCCATGACTGCTAGGAGAGGGGCTACGGGGCTGGGCAGCGAGGTGGGATGAGGTCCATGATGGACTGAAAGAGGTGCCTACACGTAGACAGCATTACGCGTGGACAGGCATCTCGCGATTCATTGTCCACGTTCACGGACCACATTGAAAGCTGACCTCATCAATGCCCTAGTGTGCTCCTCCGCCTTCACCTTACACTCCACAAGCTCGTGGAGTTCCACCACGATCCGGTCAACACTGACTCTGGTCGGTGCCCAATCAAGATCATGGCGACTGAGGCAGGAAACTACCACAACGCTGCAGCATGGGCACTTAAGCCTGAGTCTCGACCTCTTGTCGTCTCGTCGGCACCATATACCTCACCGCCCCCGGGCCATGTAGTAATAGAGGTGCACAGCGTAGCAGTCAACCCAATCGATCACATAATGCAGGATAGTGATCTCTTCCACATCAAGTACCCTGCCATCTTCGGCGGCGATATTGCTGGCCACATCGTCGAAGTGGGCGACAAGGTCTCTGACATGAAGGTCGGCACCAGGGTGATCGCGTATGAAGCACCGAATCTCACCAACTTCTTGGCCATGGACTAACGATAGCTGCACAGCAACGGCAGCGTCTACGGCGCCAACAACCCAGCCTACGGTGCCTTCCAGAAATATGCTCTAGTCCACTCCACCTCTGTTGCCGAGCTGCCCTACAACAATCCCCTACAACATCGGCGTGGTCCTGCCCCTCGGCATCACCACAGCTTCAGCCGGTCTCTTTCAGCCAGACTTCCTCGCCTTACCTCTCCCAGTTCCGACTCCCAAAGTCGACGCCACTGCTCCGCGTGTCGTCTTGATATGGGGCGGCAGCAGCTCAGTGGGTTCCTGCGCCATTCAGCTCGCGAAACTCTCCGGCTTCAACGTGGTGACGACAGCGAGTCCGGCGAATTTCAAGTATTGTCTAGACCTAGGTGCAGACGCAGTGTACGATTACCACGACTCCAACGTCGAAGACCAAATCGTCAAGGCCATCAAAGGCCGTACCTTCGCCGGAGCCTATCACGCCGTCGGAGCCGACGGTGCAGTCGAGACCTGTGCCCGGATCGCAGATCGCAGCCAGGGCAAGGCGATTGTCGTTACTGTGCGAGGGGTGCCTGAGAAAGGTATCCCGCGTTCGGTGAGGGTGAAGTCGATTTCTGCGGGGAGCATCTTCGCGCCGGGGAATGGTGTTGGGCCGTACATATGGCGGAACTTCTTGCCTGGTGCGCTGGCGAACGGAAGGGTGAAGCCGTTGCCTGCAGCCCTGGTGGTGGGTGGTGGATTAAGGAGTGTGCAGCATGGCTTGGATGTGCAGAGACGGGGGGTGAGTGCGAGGAAAGTCGTTGTGGGGGGTATTGATGGGGATGCTTCGAAGGAGTAGTGTCCATAGTCATGTTGATAGCAACTGGAGGGAACACAATTCGACCTGCAGAAGTGTACTTCATTACTTTACATAGCTTTTGTACGAGCCATGCTGACACTCCAAACCACCCCTTCTGCGAACGCCGTTGCCGCCCAACTCCCACCCATGACCTTGTCGATTACAACATCTACTCGTCGAGTATCGTGATAGTCTGCTTCTGGATGACGGCGAAGGTCTTCTTCGGGCTTAGACGGGTGTAGCAGTCCGTGTAGGCAGTGTAGCCACTGTGAAGAAACGCACGTCAGTATTCCAGCGCTGTTGTAAAGATACGACGCGAGACTCACGTCGCGTTGAAGAAGTTGCACATGTCGTTGACCAGAGGCCGCACGCCGCCGAGCTCCTGGAGCGAGCAGCTTCCGGATCCACCGAGCGCGGGTGGGAACGCGCACTTCTCGATGATGGGGCTGTAGGCGTCGTAGTTCGCGCAGTGGCAGGCGCTGTTCGTCACATTAGCATTGGACGGTGGGGCCATCGAATGGAGGCATGGCGTACAAGTCATCGTAAGCGCAGCCATCACCGAGATTGGCATTAATCTGGCATTGCTTCAAGCAAGACGGCAGCTTCTGGACCCAGTGAAGGGTGTCCAAGCAGCGGTACTTCTGGAGGTTGCCGTCCGCGTAGGCTTGCGTCTTGTTGAAGATGAGTGCCTCTGAGATGGCTGGGAAAGCGGCCGCGAGGGCGACGACGATGGATGTGAACTTCATGTTGACTGCTGGAAAGACTTCGAAAAGAGTGACTGAAGGATAGTATTAAAGGAGTGTGATTTGACTTGAGGAAATGTCGACGACCGAGTCAGAGAGAGGCAGAAGGCAGCGCTGGGGGGCAATAAAGCCTTTGTACTATACTCGTACCTCTTCGGCCCCCTTCCCTGGGTAGCGAACACCAGATCAGGACGATCCTCGTACGCCCAGCCAGCCAGCCGGTTCCCAACTCCGTACCACCAACACAAAACCTACACATTCATCGCCAACACCCGGCACATCCTACCTCGAGCCGCGCCCCGCGAACCAAGATCCCTCGCCCAGCAGAACCGCCCACGTTGTGCAGCGTGCTTCGCCAGAGCGATCGCATGGCCAAGCTAGCTTGGAGGGTCAGCTCAAGCCACACGCGCGCGGTACCTGCATAAACGGGCATGATATTGCCAAGCAGCACCTCCAGATGCAGCCCCGATCGCTTCGACGCTCCAATTCGCTCGCAAGCCCTGCGCGCCATGGGTGAGCCCACGAGGGAGGAACGGGGGAAACGGGCGTGGTCAGCCCTGCCGCCAAGGAGGAAGCTGAAGTCTAGATTGGGGCGGGTCATCTCCAATCTCCACAAACAGACGAACGCGGAGATTAGATGAAGTGCGGTGCGACCTGCGGGTAAGATCGACCTGCGGAGCCGGGCAAAGCTTAACTTTGTCCTTCGTTCTAAGGTGTGCTGTTTATATTGAGACTATTCGGCCCCAGAGCTGTGGTAAGATCGTCAAGGAGGTTCGAAAGTTTGTTGCACTTTGAGGATGCGGTGGCGGGGCCGACGGCGCTTACAAGCAGAGCCCAGGAGGAGTGTGAAGTGATATACTGTGCAAATTTGTGCTGCGCCAACGTCCCAGGGCTTGGATAGAGATGGACGACGGCAAGAGTGAACGCATTGTGACCTACGGCGGGCACACGTATAAAGATGCAGTCCACATATGGCAAATAGACGGACAACAATGTTGAGACGCTCGTGACAAGTGGTATGGTAATGGCTCGATTATCCCTTTGCTTTACTACACATGCCGAAGCAAATCCTGATCCCCGTCAACGCCTCCATGCAAGGTCAAGAAACTCACGCGGCGTCACCCGTGGGTGCCGTGTTGCGAGATCAGGTCCTAGATAGCAAGCTGCGCGATCATGTGCTCAATAGCACTTCCTCTGTATTCTGCAAAATGCTGCAACTGTCCAACTGCCTCTAGCTTTTCACATTTGCCTAGCTTACAAGAGGATCATGCCCATGCCGGAGACCATGGCCACCACAACGAGCGAGCCTGCTTGCCACATGCCGCTGGACGACCCAGGAGCAGAGATGGAGAAAGCACCAGCAGAGGACGAAGCAGCGCCAGCAGAGCCAGACGCGCCACCAGATGACCCACCGCTAGCAGCACCAGTGCCGGTAGGCTGGCTGGTGACAACACCGGTGCCAGCAGTGCCGGCCTCAGCAACGAGGCTGGAGCACGAGCCACCAGCAGAAGTAGCAGCTTGGGTTGTAGCGGATCCACCGAAGTTGCAAGCAGAAGCCTGGTTGGAGCCTGATTGGGCATTGTAGTAGGCGTTGAGAGCAAAGCCGAGCTGCTCCTTGGCGCTGCACATGCCGTAGGCACCGAAGTCACCGGTCGTAGCGTTGTGGGCGATGCCGTTGCACTGAGAGCCGTCGCCAGTGCCGCAGACGACGCCGAAGAAATTGCCATACTCGGTGTCGCTGACGCTGGGAGCGGGCACGCAGGACAGTGTCTGGTACATGCAAGAGCAAAGCTCGGCATTGGGCGTAGGTGGCAGAGGGCTTGACTTGGCAGCCCAGTCGGAGCCGGTCGGGCAGGCAGCTGCGCTATTGGTTGGGCTGTAGCTCGCAGAGTTGACACCAGTGGGAGTGACCTTCGCGAGCTGGCTGGAGAGGTTGTCGAAGTCGGTCAAAGTGCTGACAGTGTTACCAGAGACTGAGACAAGACCATAGTTGTTGGCCTCCTGGAAGTACATGTAGACAATTCCACCAGACCAGACGCCAGTCATCTCGGAGCCGAAGAGCGCGCCCACCTCAGTGAACGGGCGCGGCTGGACCTGATTGCAGCCGTACTCGGCGAAGAACACTGGCACGGAGTAGGTGGAGAATTCTTTAGTGCGGACATCGTAGCCAGAGTCGTGGAATGACGAGTCACCGCACCACGAATAGATGTTGTAACCCCAGAAGTCAATACTGCTTGCAGCATCGCCACAGTTGAAGTAGTCAGCCATGTTAACACGGATGTCGGCATCATCGTTGGTAGCATAGCCCACACCGATGGTCCGGTAGTTCTTCTGCTTGATGTATGCCTTGGTGTCACGCACAGCCGCCTTGACGAAAGCCGATGCATCAGTGTTGTTGGGTGCGTTTGAAACTTCGTTGCCAGCAAAGAAGCCAAGTGTGTTCGAGTAGCCTGCCATCGCGTCCACGACCGCGGTGTAGCGTGTGTAGAGTGCCTCGTTCCATTCTGGTGCATCGCGGTTGATCGACTGGAGAGGCTCCGAGAGATCGGCCACAACGTAGATGCCAGCTGCTGCGAGTGCGTTCATGCAAGCATCGTGGTTCGCAGTGGGGTCGAGCGCGTATACTCGGATGGTGTTCGTGCTCAGTCTTGTCATGTATGGGATGTCGCGCGAGCAAGCCGACTTATCAGCCAGGGGGTCTGAGTATTGTGTTGTGCTGCTGTTGCCAGTGCCCATCGAGCCACCGCCTGTGTAGTCTTGCTGGTATGCCACACCTCTCATGAAGCTGCCGCGAGTTAGCCACAACTTCGCCACTCAGCTTGCTGCTGCGCGATACTCACAATTGTGTGCCATTGGTCTTGTAGAAGAACTTCGACCCTTTGATGACAATGGGGTCTACCGTCGTCTGTGCAACAGCTCCGCTCGCGAACAGTGTCGAGGCGATGACTGCCGCCGCAGCGGCGCCGAATCCCGATGTAAGCATGATGATGCTGCTGCTGTCGTGTGATGTATTACAATGATATCAAGTATGCCTGCAATGGATGGCGAAGCGTTGAGCAAGGGCCCAAAATGTGAAGAAGCTGAGGGCGCAATTGATGTGCACCTGCTGAACGAGCGTAAGAACTTGTGTGTGATGAAGAAGTTGCGAGGCTGGGCAGAATCCACAAGCAACTGGGTTAAACAAGAAGAAGGTGTTGATATGAAGCTTGTGTTTGCGTTTCAGGAAGGGAGTTGTTGTAGCGCGCGGCGTTGACCCTGGAACACGCGTACCGCCACTAAAATTGTGTAGCGCCACTCATTGGCTCGGATGCTGATGGGAATTTGACGGGAAAGGAGGATCTACTATCTCCTAGCGGCGAAGTCGGACCGTTGGCCATGGATCTCAAACATTCATGTTAACGATGACGACGACGCTACACGTGGGATCCTGTACATCTAGTGACCCAACGATGAAGGACACGACAGTTTCATGCTGTACAACGATCGTGACGGAGTTGAAGCCATATGTGACGTGCCAGCTTCCAACGGAGATCGCAGCCGATCTCGGAACTGTGCAACCAAACGGGCAAGGATTCTTCCTCACTAAGTACTGTGCCATGGTCGTGCAGTCATCGCTTCGCAAGCTGAGAGACAAGCGCCTTGTCGACAAACGCGATTGCGAGCAGCATGTTCGGGCGTCAGTATTCGACCACTTCTACAAATAATTGGAATCGCTGGCAGACCGGCACTCTTGCGTTGCTATATCTGTTTTCCGACAGTATTCCGACCAGCTAATGCAGGTACCGGTGGGGACTAGGCACATTTATTGCGTAAGCTTGTGTGAACACTCAAGTACTCGTACGGTATGCTTAGCTTGATGAGTTGCGGTGCAGTATGGCTGGCCTCCGCTCTCTCTTCAACGGCTCAAGGTGCTCATATCAAATTCGAGGTAACCACAACACTCACAATGTAGATCAAGGTGCGATGGAGCGTCGCGGGCGGGTGTGAGTTGCTGATTCTGCTGGGTGCGCTCCGTGGCAACGATAGCGATAAGACACTCAAGTCAACGTCTGCCGGAGCACATGCGCGGTATGATAGCAGAGATTGTGCTGAACGATGCAATGGCCCTAGGGCACGCCCAGCTTCCTCAGAGTCAAGACGAACCGGGCAGTCTCCCGCGCCATCGTCGCTGGACAGGTGAAAGACCTCTGTGGAGGACTGCTGTATACTTGTGAACGGCAATCAGTGCTTTGGGATCATCAATACATGATATGCATCCAGCGGCAACAATAATGGGTTCGGTCAAGAGCTTCACGACCAACCCGCAAGCGAGAGCACATATGGCGGCGCGCGGCACATATGCATATTGCGATGAGGCGCAGTTTTGTAGAGGAGGTGTCGTGTTTCAGGTTTTTGGGCGCGGGTCATGGGCGGATGCTGAGAGTCCAGTTACACTCCCTCTGCGCCTCTCGGATGCCTGCAGACAGCGTATCTTGGTAACACGATTCTCGGCGGCAACAAATATCATGGCATGGGAAAGGTCGTGTGCAGCATAAGAGGGTTGCCAGTCTCTTGCGAGAGTCTGTGTGAAATACTTGTATCGTCAACAATCTCGTCCAGCCCTGCAATATCATGCATGGCACTCTACCCGAAATAGACGTTCGCCACATGAGAGACACAACAGCCGTGAGCTTGGCAGACTGCGCAATGCACCAGTGGCTGATCGCGTAGTAGATCAGGCAATTGATCGAGCTTGTTTGACGCTTCCCGGGCCACAGAAGACTCAGAAGGCCACTTCAACGAATCACCGTGCCGTAGTTGCGCATCGGAGCGTTGAGTTGGTGGGACATTAGTACATGATAGGAAAATGTCAGGTCGGCGCTAGCGGGGCCTGCGCTGCCGTCTCCTGTGATTCCCTGTCAATACGCCGGTAGTCAGCCAAGTAATCGAGACACTTTTGCTGCTCATCCTTCACTTCTTGCACGTAGTGTAGAGTCTGGTCACATCCCTCTTCCACTGCCTCCTCCGACACTCGTTCACGTCCTCATCAGGGCGGCGCAGCGCGAAGAAGGAGCGTACAGGATCACGGTTGCTGCATCGGCTCACGGACCAATCGCTGCAAAGCCGGAAGGAGAGCCAGCATTGGCAGAGCAACACGCGTACACAGCACCTGCATCCTGCTTTCCTACACCACCACCTTCCAAACACCACCTCTCCGCCC
>KZ111160.1:683874-702194 GCA_002077045.2 Rachicladosporium sp. CCFEE 5018
GCTTGGACGATCAATACGACCACGACTGACGTGAGCGTAGGCTCGATCAGTACCTCTCTTCAATCCCTTCAGCGTCCATGGCCGAGTCTTCTTCTTCAGCTGGTTTGGCTTCATGATCGCCTTCTGGTCATGGTACGCCTTTCCGCCGCTGCTAAGCGATGTCATCGCCAAGGACATTGGTCTCACGACGGTACAAATCTCAAACTCCAACATCATCGCCCTGCTTGCTACATTGCTCGTCCGTCTGGTTGCCGGCCCGGCTTGCGATAGGTTCGGACCACGGTATACCTTCGCGGGCTGCTTGCTCATCGGAGCTATCCCAACGTTCCTGTCTGGAACGGCGTTCAATGTCAATCAGCTCTATGCTCTCCGCTTCTTCATCGGTATCCTTGGTGGAAGTTTGTAAGTTGCTCCTCGAATCTACTAAGATAGCATGAACCACACTGACTCTCTACAAGCGTCCCCTGTCAGGTATGGACAACGGGGTTCTTCGACAAGAATATCGTCGGCACGGCAAACAGTCTCACAGCTGGTTTCGGGAATGCCGGTGGTGGTATTACGTACTTCGTGAGTCTCGGTCCCGATGGAGTATTCTTGGAGAGAGCGGTGCTGACAGGTCGCAGGTGATGCCCGCCGTGTTCCACTCGCTCGTCAAGAACCAACACCTGAGTACGCACGTTGCCTGGAGAGTATCATTTGTCGTCCCGGGCATTCTCATTGTCAGCGTTGCCACCTTACTCGTGCTTCTCTGCCCTGATACCCCGACCGGCAAGTGGGCCGATCGCTTCCAGGCCGCCGAGAATAACTTGCGCGAACACGGCGTGTCACCCGCAGTGGTAGACATCCCTGGTGGCGTTAGTGACAAGCCGGCGACGGACGGCACTTCATCTCCTACGACCTCGGACGAGGAGAAGAAGCTTGATGACCACCGCGGCACGTTCGGTGACCATGAGGCTCAGATGGGCGAGCAGCAGATGCTCGATACCGCACGCGGCGAAGTCGTCGTCAAGCCTAGTGCTAAGGAGATGATGCACGTCATCTTCTCACTCCAGACCCTCGTCACTGCGGCCTGCTACTTCTGCTCCTTCGGTGCCGAGCTCTCCATCAACAGTATTCTAGGCAATTACTACACGGCGAAGTTCAAGTATCTCGGTCTACAGGGCTCCGGCAACTGGGCTGCTATGTTCGGCCTCATGAACGTTGTTTGGCGGCCACTGGGTGGACTCGTCTCGGATTTCGCATACCGACGCACGAAGTCTGTATGGGCGAAGAAGATCCTGCTGCACACTTACGGTGTGATCATGGGTGCCTTCCTGATCGCGATCGGTGCTGGCAACCCGAAGTCGCTCGGTGCGGTCGTAGCTCTTATTGGCGTCGGTCTGGCCTTCTTCCTCGAGGGTGCTAATGGGCTGAACTACTCGCTGGTGCCGCACGTGCACCCACACGCCAACGGTGTGGTCTCGGGTGTCACTGGTGCTGCTGGTAATTTTGGCGGGATCATCTTTGCTATCATCTTCAGGTACAACGGACCTAAGCAGTACAGCAAGTCGATCTGGATCATTGGAGTCATCACGATGGCTGTCAACCTGGCAGTGTGCTGGATCAAGCCGATTCCCAAGGGACAAATCGGTGGACGATGATTCTAGGTCGAAGGATCACGATCAGAGAAAGGAATGTATTCGACGTCCACAGTTTTAAATACCAATTAGAAAGCCTTCGTGTTTGCATCACTCTGACTCTGCTTGCTCATGACGCTCCCTGTGATCGTCTTGTCGTCGGTGGCGCTACTAGGCACGGCGATGGCTCCATTGCCTCCGATACCAGACTTTAATGTATGCGTCGAGTCCTCACCTAGGCTCCGATTGTCATCGACTTCACCACCCTGGTCACTCACATCGTCCCCATTACTCGCGGCACTCCCGTCGCTGCCATCACTACCTTCGCTGCCCTCGCTACCTTCGCTGCCCTCGCTTCCATCGCTCCCCTCGCTGCCTTCACTCTCAGCTTCACCGTCTCTACCCTTCCTCGCCATCCTGCCCTTTGACCTCTTGGCCATCTTCTTCACTCCGGTCACACTGGCTCCATCTGTCTGACTTCGTTCACCATCGGTCGTCTGCGAGACGCTATCTGATGATGCCACACTTTCCTTGCCAGTCAATTTGCCCTTCAATCGCTTGGGCACTTTTGCACTCACGCCTGCGTGCTTGTTCTTCCTGATAAACTCGTCAGTAGACTCTACTAAGTAGGTGCCAGCGTTCAAGGGGATATGTTGAGAATCATGACCGACTTACCACATGCCGCCATACTTATATCCATCTCCGACCTTGTCAGGCACGCCATCGACGACTCCTCCACTGACGCTCTTCCAGCATTTGCCCGGGCAGACGAAGTGCCATTGACCTGATGAATCGATCTGGCAACGTACTAGAACGTCTCTCGGGGTTTGGCAGAGTGTGCACTTCTTTTGGTGTGACAGAGCTAGCTCTTCCTGAGATGGCCGGGGCATTTCGCACTTGGAACAGTAGGTAGGTTCAAGACGAAATTGGAGTGTCACGAGCGAGGATCGATCATGTTCATTTGTTGCTGAGAGCGTCATCCGTGACGGAATTCGGTCTTTGCCACCTTATGCAGCAAGTGATGTTGTTGCGTCTGCATTTCTTACATCCATATAGGATCGGTCGTGTCGACGACATACACCTGCTGAATTACTGTGCCATCGCTCACGACGTTCTACAATTGTTTTAACATTGCTCGGGCGCAGTGCAATACAGCGCGAACATTAATCTACGGACGTAGAAGACCATGACCAAGCAGACAATCGCCGGCTTTACGTTGAGTCCAGATCGCGAGAGACCGAGGGACAAACCTTGACGGTCAGTGTCATAGACATTATGTACAGCTATATAGCTCCTTTGTATTGCTTGTCGTTGTGCCTTGTACTTCCGGACAGCACAAATTTGACGTTAAACGCAGACACATATTATCTACCGTCGGATATGTCTTCCACAAATCCACAGATCAAGACCCTTACCCTCTCCCTGAATAACTACCTCCACGGCAGGTCCATTCTCCCCATCCTTGCCGCCAGCTTCGATGCGGTCACCACCCCAGACATTCGTTCGCGCTTTGACAATCAGCCCTTCGACGTTATGCCCACAGATGCAAACCTCCTCACCGAACTCCAAGCTAATGTCAAGTCCGGGAACTACGATGGCGTACTCATTGGCTGGTGTCTCCGCGGCTACCCCGAGCGAACAGCATTGTTCGAAGCAATAGTCAACGCTGTCGTTGAGAGCAAGGACGCCAGGACGAAGCTGATGTTCTGTACTGGGCAGGAGGATCTGGGGAAAGCTATTCTGCGGACCTTTGGCTCGGAAGCGTTGGTTGACAACGAGTAGGCGACAAGACGGCGATTGGTGTGAGCTGCTGGGTAACCACTGTGAGAGAGTGGTAATGTTGTCGTAGAATGAAGATCATTTCCCGCAGGTACCCTAGCAGTTAGCAGAGAGCAGGATATATACAACAGTGACCGTCCTGTGGTACGTCTGCACCATCGTCCTGTGGGCAAGTGCCACGTGTGACCATCAGTCCCTGTTACCGTCAGGCTCCAACGGCGCGGGAGTCTGATCATGCTCTTCAACGGCAACATCGGTAGAGCTGAGAGCATGTTCCTCGGGTGCGTTTCAAGTGCTCAGCGGGAGAAGAAGAGTCCGTAGCAGTACTGAGACGGTGGCATAGCTCCGCGTAAGATCGTCACGTCTCGCGACGCTTATTGTCATGCATATGCGATCCAATTACGCACGTGACCTTTGCAAGGGCAATGGTGAGCGTGCAAGAATCTGGCAGTGTCTGATGATATCCCCCTGACCAAGCCCATTGCTTCTCTCGTCGAAGTGATATCATCAGCGTAGTGACAGGACGCTCGAGAGACTGAGATCTGTAGGACCATCGACGATGGCTCAACTGTCCCACAAGACCATCCATGAGATATTGAGGTCCAGGATCAGCTTCCATGCACTTCGTCGATAGTCTCAGTGACCAGGACAAGGTTGTGCGAACAGACTGTATTGAGATGTATGCTCGTTACGTCTCGTGTCGACGTGGAAAGCGCAATTGCTGGGTGGCAATCGCTGAAGTCACGATGCAGCGCGAGGATCGATAATGGAAGTGGCTGGTGCTGACGAGAGCTCGGGACGGAGCTCATCGGATAGAGCTGTCGTCAGCCCTGCAACTCGCAAAGCATTGCAGATCACCAGCCATCGCGAAGGATGTTGTCAATATTCCTCCCGTAATACCACCGACCGGTGAGAGATCGACATTATGCTCACGTGTGTACGAGTGTCAAGCGATTCCGCTGCGCTTCCCCGCTACGACATGGTACATGCCTAGATGGTCTGATGTGGTCCCGTTGTGAGACACACCCGCATACGAAGTCGCATCGGACGCTGATAGCTCTTTCCGTCCTGCGCAAAGATGAGGAAGCAGGCCGAATGTGTCCGGATGCGAAAGTGCGTTTGCCATGCAGTCGAAGCACGTTGTTCCGCGTTGGCCGAAGTCTGTTTCTCGTCCCGACTCAGGAAGCAGCTTTCGGGCGTTCTTGCTTGACACAGCTCCTGCAATGCACAACCTACTACAGCAAGGGCTGAGCAGGTTGACGAGCAGGCACATTCGTTTCGCATTCAGCAAGCCCTTCTACGGTTGCTCCGGCCTGATGTGAGCGTCACTCCTCGGGTGACTTGCCTGGCACAACATGCTCATGTGTCCTGCTCCTTGATATCCTCATTCCGGCACACGTCTCGGTTCGGCAACACACGATCTGCTTGCTCCTCGCGCATGGTCTCGACATCACTGCCTACAATGCCGAGCTGCGCTTCCCGATGCCGCAGGAACCACTGTATCCGATCATCTCGTCCCTTGGACTGCACCTCCTGCTTCACCTTTCGCAATTCCTTCGCAGCCCGATCATGCACCATGTCCCGCTGCTCGATGTAGTACTGCCCGGCATCTTGCGCGCGGTTGTAATTCGCACCGCTGCCCATGAGCGCAAGTACTGCGATAAGCACAACGAAGTACGAGTTCCCCATGTACAGTGGTGCTTGCTGCGCTTGCCGTACGCCGGCTGCAGAGTGATCGTGGCTTTCTCTCCACTTCTCCCAGTCCTCCCAGGTTGCGTTGTTCCAGACGGGGTCAGATGGACTGCTCCAGCTGTGACTGAATGGTCCCGGCTGCCCGCGAGGATGTGCGTGCCATTCGTTGCGTTGTCCCAAGTCTGCCTTTCCGTCCCAGCCTGTGCCGAAGCGGTCGTAGGCGGTCCGCTTCACTGGATCGGAGAGGATGATGTTGGCGGCTACGACAAGTCTGTAGCGCTCCACGCGAAGATCATGGCTGTGGCCTGTGCTGACCCGGTCCGGATGGTACATCTTGACGAGCTCATAGAAGCGTGCCTTGCTGTAGACTTCGTTCTGCCTGATCGAGAAGATCTGATAGGGCGTAGGGCTCGTGCGGCCGTTGAGTGGCTCCGGCCAGGTGTGCTGCGGATGGCTCTCGTGGTTGATATGGTCGTCTGTCAAGGTGGCATAATTTGCTGGCCTGTGTTGTGGACTCTGCTGCTGTCGTGTGCTCCGTCGAGGCCACGGTGATGACGTGTATGACGGCGCCGTCCATTGTGTTGGATGAAGAGTCGCTGCAAGGAGGGGACACTTCCGGATCAACATGGTCTCCTGTGGCAGCGGCTGGACATGATGTTCAGATGCTTGGAAAATGCTTGGAACACGACAGCGCATGCTAATCCATCACGCTCAATCGCACTCATACTCGACCTAGATTGCCGAGATCGCCGCGCTAGGACAATCGAAGCCCCGCAAAATGAGTTCTTGCGCACGTGCATTCGTGTCTTGACCGCGAAGCCATAACTTCTGGGAACGCGTCCTCCAGTTTGATCACCTTTCTATCGCGTCCCAGTCCGGCAATGTCGCTCAATCGCAGCTCGCACACATGATCCGCGTTTATCTATGAGCCGCAATGCCAAACGCGTCGCAATGGGACCGAGATTCCGGGCTTGTCTTTAGCGAGCAGATCGTGCGTCAAAGGCGCAGTGATCGCAAGGCCATCGAGTTCGCGACTGCGCGAGAGCCACCACGCTATACTCCTCTCACGAGAGGCACGCAGACCCTCCGCGAGATAGCTCAGCGATGTCTGCTGCACAACTTGCACCTGCTAGATGATGCGTCGCTCAGCGGTGTATCTGAAGACACCCTAGCATCTGTTTGGACGGTCATAGTCAACTCGTAGGTCGCATCGGCACTCCAACCACTGGATGATCCGCTGATCGTAGGTAAGAAAGCTTGACAGTCTGCACGTGTGGAAGCTTTTCATTGCTTCATGCGTTGGTAGGACTCTGCTACAGAAGACATGGACTGTAGACCAGGACCACTTCCGACAACATGCATTTGCCAGCATCGTTCAACCTCTCACAATCTTGCCTGCTCTGTGGACTACGCACCTGACCGTGGCGACCTCCCTTGTTTCCAACAGTGAGGTAGTAAGCATCTCGAGTGTTAGCGGACTGCAGTCACTTCGTCTTGATGGCGAGGTCGTGTCCATCGGTGCGACATACCGATCGTTGACAGACAGCACGTTCCTATCATAGCAGGCTCTTGCTATCGAAGGCAAGGCATTTACGCAACTGCGAAACATCTTAATGCGTGGCTATCCTGAGTTGTGCCACAGGACTCTGCACTGTCTCGCCGACTTCCCTGCTCTGAGTTCGGTTTCCACGTATCGATGCGGTGCCAGCGAGTGGCCACGACTTCGATGCCCCTTGTGGCAACAGCAATCTAGGTCAGCATGTTGCAGTGCTGCGTTGTCTGGTGAGATGACTGACTCGAAACAGTTCCGAGGCATTCCCTGTCTGCACCAAAGCAGCAGTCGACGCCGGTCTCAGGGCAGACAGGTCTCAGTTGCGCACTACCTGGTCACAACTGACTGACGAGTGGTCAAGTCACTTTCGTGAGAACAGCCCCAGCAACCAACCGACACTTGATGCGAGGCTAGGACATCCACCTGAGCATCTTCCGGAGCGAGATCAGCAAGTGGAGCTGGAACGCATCGTATCATTCACGCGGTCAAGCGACTGTGGTACATCATGCGACCTCGACGGGGCTGCGGGCCAGGGGTCCGAGCGACAGCCAGTCAAGAAGCGTCGACTTCTAGACGGTCGAAGTCATGCTTCGAGTGGCATGTTTGACAGCATGTGAGCATCGATGACCACGGAAGGAAGGCAGCGAGAGGGTAAGCCTAGTGTTCACGTGCTCGCGTCCAGCTGCAGCTCGATGCGGCACGAGCAAATGCTTAGGCAAGACAGGCCCGTTAAACATGAAGTACAAAACTCGCAGGTAAGTCATGAGATATGTGTGGCAGTGAGTACAGCTTATATTGACTTTCTAGGTTCTGATAGATGCCTTCAGCACTTGACAGGCCTTTGATCAAAGCCTGACGTCCATATACGGTTTCCTCCCATGAGACAGAATTGACTGTCCTTGCTGCTCATGATGATGCTCTAGTGTTCCAATGTATCCGATGCTATGCTCAATGGTATATTGCAAACAGCAGCATTTACATGCAGGCGGCGCCATCGATGCCGATGACCTTGCCGTTGATCCACTCACCGTCCTGGGACGCGAGGAAACCGACAACGCGGGCAATGTCGATGGGCTGGCCGACACGGTTCAATGGCGACCAAGTCTTGGCGTACTGCAGAGTTTGTTAGCATCATGTCGCGAGAGGTAGAGAGTCAGGAAAACATACCTCGTCAACCTGGTCATCGGAGAGCTTGTCACCACCCGGAATGTACTCGCGGCACACAGCGTGGTACATGTCTGTCTTGATGCCACCGGGGGCGACGCAGTTGACAGTGATCTTCTTGTCACCAGCATCGATAGCCATGCAGCGCACGAACGTCTCGATCGCGCCCTTGGAGCCAGAGTAGACAGCGTGCTTGGGCACACCCTTGGCCTGGCCAGTGATGGATCCCATGAGGATAATGCGGCCACCAACAGACAGGTGCTTGTACGCCTCGCGGGCGACGAAGAACTGTCCACGGGTGTTGATGCGGAACACGCGGTCGAACTCCTCCTCAGTCACATCCTTGAAGTGGCCGAAGGACACAACGCCGGAGTTTGAGCTGACGATGTCGAGCTGACCAAAGTGTGCTACGGCGTCCTCCATCAGCTTCTTAGTCTGAGCGGTGTCGCCGACATCTGCCTTGAGGGCGATGGCCTCGACGCCGTGCTCTTTCTTGATCTGCTCGACGATCTTGTTGGCGGCTTCGCTGGAGTTGGCGTAGTTTACGACGACCTTGGCACCACGACGAGCGAGCTCGAGGGCCATCGCTGCACCGATACCACGGCCGGAGCCGGTGACGAGGGCGACTTTGCCATCAAGGCGGGATGTGTCGACGGAAGGCATGGTTGTGGTTGGTTTTGGTGGGGTAGTAAATCTAGTTGTTGGGTAAGAAGAGAAAGAAGAGTAAGGTAGGATAATTTTGTTGCTAGACGATGAATCTACTCCTCTCCAAGCAAGAGCGGTGAGAGCAGACACGGGCTATATACCAACCTACATAGACTTCCCACACTCTGCATCACCACCCGGTGCACCCCCGTCCTCGCCCTTTGCAGCAGAGCGCGAGCACCGAGCTGCCATGTGCGTTAAGGCACCCCGTTCACAAGCCAATGCTTCACAGGGCGTCATGGAATCTGCGCTCGGACGAATGAGAGAAGAGCGGTACGTGTTCTTGCTGCATGCAGGAACGGCAATCTCACCGAAGCGATCTAGAGTCTATCACTTCTACTGCGTGGTAGATTCTCGAGGTACCTTGAGCGGCTCCGCTTGGGCCGCTGCATTGAATACTCTCCGAGATGATGGCGGCATGGCACAGAATCCACTACTGCTCCACAGCAGAAGCAGCTTCTGATTCTACGAGACGATCAAGCGGACTTCAGCCCCTCGGCGCAATCGGGGCGCGAGGGTGAGATTCCTATCGCGTATCATCATCCCACCAACAATCGATAGCGCACTACTATTTTTCTGGACTTTCAGCTGCAGGGACAGGCGGACTTGGTGCAGGTACAGAGAAGGCAGTGCCGGATTGCGATCTGTGCTCAGCGCATCTCGGTGCTGAGCCGGACTTGTGTGGGGAACCTGCTGTGCTGTTTTTGGTGCGTGAGGAATATGAGCGCGAGGCCGAGACCGTGTGTTGATGAAGAACTGCTATGTACTTGATCACGATCGTTCGCACATCACACAAGGCCGTGTGTTCCAACGGGCGGATGGTGCAGATACGACTCGACAGCTTGAGTAGATTCACGCAGATACCTGAAGCGTCGCACCTATTCACTTCTCACGTCACACCAACGATGCCAGCGTCGCGGACTTGATCTTACTGTCGTTTACCCAGCAAAACGAGGCCTCGATTCCGGACACCACCCATCAGCATCTTCCAGCATCGGATGCTGCCATGAGAATGAACGCTGCTGAATGACTTCGACGCCATGACCCGCTGCCGGTGAATCGTCGTCGGAGTCGTCCTGGCTCATATGCGCAAAGTCCTCGAAGCTGCCTGCAGGTGCCTGCTGCACGAAGCCATGAGTTGTAGGAGGTGACATTGATTTCGATCCTGGCGGCGATGGACCCATGATCGGCTGGTCAAAGTGCTGAGTTCGTGGTCGCTCTGCCGTAAGAGGCGGCTTGCCTTCCGGTATGCTGGTCATTGCATCTTTCGGGCTCGCGGGCTTGAGCACTGGTTGAATCTGATGCGGGCTCCCTTGCGCAGCGAGCGGCAGAGCTTGGCCCGTCTCGCCATTGATCTGCATTGTATGTGGTGGCATCGCGGTCAACCCCTCGGGAGGGACGACGAGACCCATCCTGTTTGCATTCTTGGATGACCTCCTCGTCGGCCGCAGTGTACACCTCAGATTCCTTCCTGCACATCTTGAACAGGGGAACTTCTTATCACACTTGGTCTTTGTCTTCGCGCAGTTGCTGCAGGCAATGGGTGTGCGCCCAGCAGACTTAGGAATCATGCCATTGGCTGCGGGTATCTCTTGCTGGTTCTGATCCTTGCCATGGACGGTATAATGCCTTTGTAGCAGATCCCTAGAGTCAACCAAGTCAGTTGAAGCACGTCCCGAGACAGCAGACAGGCAGGACCAACCGTCTGGCGAACGACATGTGACAGGTGAAGCACTTGAATGGCTTGACATTGGTGTCTGGAATGGTGTCAGCATCCCAGGTCACGAGTGTCTCTGCAACCGGTGAACGCCTGTCGCAGCCACATACGCGTCAAGATGTGTCGCTCAAGATGCTCGTCTCGAGTGAAAGACTGTCCGCAGTAGGTGCAGAACACCATGGCGGCGGTGGTGTTGGGTGTCCAGGATCCTCCTCGTTGGTACAGTCGGTTCTCAGCTTCGAGTCACTACAAGTGCACGACACACGAGTAAGCCAGCAGCGCGGAGAGCGACAATCCGAATAACAAATGTTATCACCTCTGCACAGTGTCTGTAAGGTAGAGACGACGGTGTCACTGCAAGGCGGGACAACGGCGAGCTAGGGATGGCTGGCGATAAGTTAATAATTCGCCGAGTGCTTAAGCTCGCGTCTGGGTATTTGTGTAATCAAGTAGAGCGGGAGCATGTAGGACACGCAGTGTGGGAGCTTGATAGTTACTGATAGCTAGCAGGGAACCAGCTGAGAGCGCATACAATCGCGCATACGAAGCATACCGTACTTGTCCGCACTACTATGATACCTTGTTTGGCAAGACGCGAGCGCCTGGCCCTGGCGGCCTACCCTGCCCTCCAGGCTGACCAGGCCATGCCGGCAGGATGTGGCGCATTGGTGAGGACATAATCCCGAGCGATCCTGTGCGGGATGTCTGACCAGCGACAGTGCGGCACGAGCGTGCCGCAAGCACGGAATCGGGTATGTGGTCTGTGGTGAGGAGTGTGTCGATAGCCTTTGTGTGGGCGCACTGGTAGTGATCCACAGGGTACCACTTCGGCCACGCCATCCCTCGCGCGCGCAATCGGGGATTTTTAGCGGCTGCCCACCTTGGTGGATCTTGATGCATGCAGCACAGGGCAGATACATGGCAACCCTGTAATCTCGACATGCCTGTACATTCGCCAGATCAATTGCCCAGTACCAAAGGCACCACACCACTGCTTGCCATACGCAAGCGTTCGTAACGCACGCGGCAACGGTGAGCATGCAGTGGCATGATAAGACGAAGGATCTGCAGAACCACCACGCCACACTGCGGTTCTGCATCTTGGAATCAGGCTCCGACAGGCATGAGATGGTCAAGCATCACGTCAGGAGCGCCTAATATAGCAATAGTGCCAAGCTCAACGAACCTCAAACCCCTGTCGTGCCTTGCAGCACTTCTGGTGTGATCGACGGTGTGCCATGCAGCATATTTCTCGTTTCTCCGTACCCACTAGTGCCGTATTGGGCCATCTCACACTTGTCGCACCCTCGCTGCATCAATCAGCATTTGACGCAGTGTCATTCTGGGGCCAAGACTGCTGCTAGATGTCAGCGAGCAGCCGCAAGAAGGTTGTGATCGTTATCTGTTCCCGCTGCCGACCTTTGCACCACCGTTGGAGCGTCCCGCGAGAGTTCAATAGGTACCCAAATGTTGGAGCCACTGCCGGTCGAACCGGATACAAGCTTGTGAAGTTCTCGAAACCCATGAACCCTGTGGGATCGAGAAGTCCCCGCAAAACGCCCGATCTCAATGGCATTAGTGCAAGATACTGTACTATAGCATCTCCACAGCGGGCTGGGGACTTTTGCAGTAAGCGTGCATGCTACTATTGCTCTCACCGCGCGTGCAGCTTTCGTACATGCCTGGACAACAAACCACGTTTCGCAATTGTTCGAAGCTTGCGTAGTCGCTGGTCGACAATGTTGTCGGGTATCTGCTGAGTCTGACTTGCGGCTCACCCTCGAAGTTGCGGCGAAAGATCGAGATATGCCTCGTGGCCGCTAACAGCACAATGCTGCTCAATCTATTCGCTGTCGTCACGACTATTGTAACAAGGCTCGGCATGCCTCTAGAGGGTGTGGCTTGTTGACTGTACATCTCAACAATTTCTCAATGGCCAACCTGTCCCGAGTTTCGACTCGTGATGAGCCGCGTTCGCGGAGCCAGGTCCATATCGCTCGGAGCTTTCTTCCAAGATTGTCGAGTTCACATCGCGGCACACGATAAAGATGAGCTGAATGACGATCACACATATCGCCTTGATGTAAGGCTGCTAGTGGTGCAGGTGCCGCGTTGGCAAAGGGGTGGAAAACACGAGCCTACCTCTTACCTTGCGTTCGTTGAAGGATCGCAACTCAGGTGTTCATGTGCAAATATATCGCACATGGTTCGACGACGCTTCCCGATCCCGACTGATCTGGGCCTGAAGTACACGTCACACATTGACAGCACACATTCACGATCGAGCTCAGGGGATAGCACTGTAGTGCATCAATGGGCAGTGCCATCAATATCTCCGCGTCATCACAATCTCCACGGCGGCACCTAGTCATGAAATGAAGCTGCGTTCGTAAAGCTCCCGCTGCAAAAGCCAGATCCACCTCCTGTACCATCTATACTTCACCAGGGTTAACAAGCTTCAAGATGGTGGACTGAATAGATGTCGTTGAGAAAGACAGTATCGAGTCATGTCGTTCAGCCCGCGAGGTGTGCGCTCTCTCGATACGGTCACTGCAGAATTGGAAATCGTGGTTTGGCGCGTATCTGTCTATGCCTGGGTAGTGTCCGATTTGTCCCTCAGGCTCCGCAAGCGCGCAGGAAGGTTGACGACATGATCCAAGACACTGCAGTCGTGGCGTCGATTTCTGTATGGAACGTGGGTCCAGAGCATTTTCCAATCCCTGTGCGGAGTTTCAATCCGTGTGCAAGTGTCAAGCACGGCTATCTCTTCCGCGTCGCGACCTGTATAACAATGGCGGTGATTCTCTCCGTGAGAGACGGCTCGGCGAACTGTGCCAGGCTGCGATCAGAGATGAAGCTTCTGTGGCTGATGGCCGCACAAGATCTGGACCAGCTGTGGCACCTTCCAACCTATTCGATACAAGCCCCAATGATGCATGGCCGGCTCGGCTGCTGACTTCGTGAAAGACGAATGCCTGGGTGAGATTGCAAAGCTTACTGCCTGGCCCCAAGTGCAATCTTATCATTGATGTGTGGAGGATGTATCCCGCAGGTGCTCAGGAAGGAGTGCGCCCCTGGACAGCTACCGGCCCAGCGCTGAGGTGAGCCCGTTCGTTCACCGGTCACATTGCTGAAGGCTGAAAGTACTGTATTGATGATTGCCATACGGGGCTTGGCATAGCGTAAGCCATCGTGAGCACAAACGAGACAACACGGATCATTTTGGCGACGATGCTCGTCTATCAGCGCCAGGAAGCGATGCTATCGATCACCTGAGGCATCACTACCCCTGGTCCTGATCTTACTCATCCTTATCGCAACCACATGCGGTAATGTCTGATGCATCGAAGCGAGGGATCATCAGCGTGTGTGGAATTGCCTCCATCACTGACCGATGATCAGTTTCTGTGGGACGCGCTATCAAATGCAAGCTCCACGCATCGTCCCAATGCAGTGTGCGTTACGAGCGATCGACGTGGCATGCAGGACGAGGCACTTTGCCCGCTTCCTCAATTGTCCTGTCACCTCACGCTCCAGCGACACGCCGGATGCAACCTCAGCAGATAGCGATGGCGGTCGCAGAAGCTCGCAGGTCGGCTGACGAGCCAATGTGTTACGATCGCGCGTCGACGGTTGGGGCTACGAGCCTACCAGAGCTCAATCTTGGCAAAGGACCCTGTATCGAACACTGTCGCTGGGCATCGGAGAATTTGCAAGCCACATGCGGGGTGTCTTGCGCTTGCCAGTCCCGATCCTCAGCCAGGGCGTGGATTGGGTTCTCGCGCCGCTGACGAGTGTCCCAATGCTCTCGACTTCACAAACTGGCCCAGCCGGATTCAGCAATCAGCCACATCTCGCCTATGGTCTACGATGGCGGCTATGACGACTAGATGGGGATTTGCGCAGAGCACAACCCCGTGCGGCTGGCTGAGCGCGCCCGCGTCGTGGTACAGCAAGTGAATACACCCTTCTGTCGCAAAGCACACGATGACCGCATGACGACGCCGCCTCATCATCGTCAGCCCTTGGAGCCAGATTTGGACATGCTGTAGCGTGCCATCGCTCCAGCGGCAGGCCGCGCGCCCAAAGCAGCTCTCGCTACCTGATAACGTTCTGCCGGAGCATTGTTTGCCTTTCCTGTAGCTACCCGCCTGTCAAAGCCACGGGAGTTCGCGCAACGGCGTGCTATGGAAGCTCTTCTGTGGGCGCTAGAATATGTTGTCGCACGTTGCACGACGTCGGCAGTATGCCTCTCGCCAAGTTGCACGATGCATATCGTCGATATTCCGACGTCTCGGGAGCTGGTAAGTCATGTGAGGCTGTACCACGCGAGCTTCCCGATGGTGGGTATGCTTTGCGTGTCGTACAGCGAGATCGCAAGATTGGCGACGCATGGGTATACAATGTGTCACTGTGAATGTACCGAGAGTGTGGCGAAGTCTCAAATGAGCCAGACATCAGCGCTCTTTCCTGGTGCAGTGGTTCGAGTCTGGTCCCTCTCAGAGTGCTCACGTCGCGCTCTGTCTCGAGTGTTTTGGATAGGAGCGAACCTGGAAGCCTCTGCATCTCCCACCTCGTGTGACATCCCTTGCCCAGACTCCTGGATTTGCGGCATTGCCTTGGAAGGGACGCTGCAAGCACTGAACTGCACAGCCTAGGAAATCCTCGGCCCGTACACCTGCGCGCGACGGAACCGACTTGTTCGGACAAGAGAAGTGAGCGGCAACTGCTGATCACCGAAACATGCCAGCGCGTGAGATCTCGCGAGCAACCGATTGAAACTGGTCTGCAGGGCCCGCTACCTTTGAGAACACGCCTGCGTCCCGACATTACTGCGCTGTCTCTCAACACAGATGCGCGATAGTCAGGTGGCCTACGATTTGATATCGCACCCAAGCCATCGAGACGCCGTCGTCTCGAAGTAGAGAACGCAGTGGTGCGATAATAGCCGTCCAGAGCTGGTCGATATCTCACTACCCGAGCGTACTGCAAACCAGGGAGCAGCACTGACTAGATGCTGACCTATCCGTGAGCACGCAAATGGTAGGCTGGGCGGAAGTAAGATTCAATCTGGACCGTCCTGAAGAGCATGAATGTTCAGATGCTTGAGGCTTACGACATCTACTGTAGCGTTGCGTATCCCTCAGGACCGGTTTTTGCGATTATCACGGAGCAGGGGGTGTGACTCTACCTCGGATGGACCAAGATCATGGAGTCGGCTTTGCAGATGCGAACGGAGCGGATACCGTTGACTTGTCTGCGACGTAGCCAGCATATAACTGTGCTGATAGCGTTCACCTTGACGGAGTCACGCTTTTACATTCAATGCACATGCTGCGCATTAAAGCAATTACATTCAACACCTTGATGCGTCAAGGTCGAGTTGCACGGATATGAATGGGCCACCTTACCATAGAGACCAGTCGCATGTATCAAGGCTGATTGTACTGTAAGTGTGGCCCGACTATTACAACTCTGGCAAAAGTGCTCCTGTGGTCTCAACGGCGGCCGAAGCAGAATACCACGCGAACGTTGGATCTTGAAGATCAGCGGGAGCCAATCTTGGATGCTTGTACAAGATCCGCATCAAAATCTTGCGCAAGGACTTGACTTCCATGTCATTGCATCATGATCAATTGTGGGTCTCCCAAGTCAAGGTGCTGCACAATCTGGAGCAGTATCCCTGCTTCATTTCGTCGCACAAGGCAAGAGTTCTCAACGTCGCTTCAAGGCTCCCATACGAGCGGCAAGAATTTCGCACAAGCTTGAATCTTGCGATATCTCCGTGCTATGTGGATGTCTCGAGGAATCGGTCTCCGTGCCGTGGCGCTTAATTGCGCCGATGCGGTACATAACGGGAGGCCTGAGAGGCTTGGCTTTGCTTCCGTAGCAATCTTCCGGTCATGCTCTGTCTGCGTTCCCAGCCACTCGATCAAAATTGTAGGGAGCATGAGAAATCGGCTTCTGCTGATGCTCGGTGATACATCTCACCATCGAATCCACTACCAGCCGCGTTTGACACGTGAAGAAGACAGCATCAAGGTTTGCATGGTTTGCTGCGCGATAAGGTAGATCAACGTATGGTCGGAAGTAGAAGAGCTGGTAATTGCGGGTTCGATCAACGTCGTACCGCTGAACATGTGGGAGCGGCCACAGTCGGGGCATTGCAACGCTTGTTCCAGGCACTCTTCACGGCGCCAGCCCCGAATGCGAAGTCACCGTCATGCCCTTGCTCGTTCAGCTGACGGAGCCTTACCGTGGGACGAGATGTGCAAAGAGGAGCTCGACTCGTGTCACGATCGGTGGCGAGACTGTGGTCTGGCGCTCACTACGTCAGTTGGCACGCGAGCGCCCCACCGTGTATGACCTGAAAGATCGTTGGTACGGAACAAGTGGTAAACCTCGTTCAGCTAGTCAGGCTGTACGTGGTTCTGCGTGGCATGAGGGTGGACTTTGTAGGATTGCCCCAGCCTACTACTGTACACTGCCACACCTTGTAGGATTCGAGGGATTCGTAGCGACAAGTCTCAAATTGGCGCAGGTACGGGGATACCTCAATTCAAGCTTTTGCGGGCGGAGGTATCGAGCACACCTAGTCGAGAAACCCACTCTAGGATTCGACACAATCTCACACAATTTCACAATTTCCCGGGCGGCAATCCTACGCCACCTATTTCCAGCACTCAGATCCGATTGCGCAGATACGCACTCTAGCGAAGGCGATCCATCTCGTTTCGTAGTCATCAAACATAGGCTAGAATAGCAGACTGGTATCTCAACGGTGGTCTAAGCATGCATCCGACAGCCGGACATGGCGCATGTTATCTCAGCCCTGGACGACTTCATTCCTACGGTACAATCATGCCAGGCTGGAAGCCATGCCGCAAAATGACAGGCTACTCGGGGAGAAGCCGCATAGACCTTGCCATCCGAGCATAGACATGCCAGTCGATTCTGTTGTGCGCGCAAGAGACGTGTAACGTCCGATGAGGTACAGTGCGACAACTTGAAGTCGTCACAGACCGCTGATGATCCTCACAAGAACTGAAATCACCATGTTTCAACGAAACGATGACACGCGACTAGACAAGATACTCGGCAGTATCCGCAGTATAGCCTTTGCGCCGCGCTCGTTTCCCGGCTGTGCTCACACTTCCGCTTTTGGACGCAGGCACGGGCGTCATGGAGGAGAGCCGGTGTTCTTCACTTCCATGTCCATGCTCCATAGTCACTCCGCGCTACTACACCCTGAAATAGAGCCGTACCGGCGCTGAGACGGTGGCAGATCGCAGGAGGGGCCAACTCCTGCACGCAATCGCACTGCTCCGTCAGGTTATGCCCTAGTGCGATAACCTCACTAAACCGTCGCGGGAGCCCATTTCGGACCTCCCCAGGGACGAGCACTGACTCTTGCTCCAGTGCTCAGCACGATCCATTGCCGGGGCTGTGAGTTCATGGCAGGCAAGCCAGGGGTATGATGCTGCAACGGCAGTCCGATATAATGGTCCACAGAGTCCGTCCCAAAGTCACTTCGCCTTTCCCATCTCTAATCCGACTTTCCTTGTGTGCCCAGGTTAGCCATCTGTGCCTCATTCTCCTTTCGTATCTTCCTCTCATAGATCTCATTATCTACGAAGTCCACTTCTAGCCAAGGTGAACTTACTGCTGTCTCTAATCGACCAGACCCTCGACTCTCCGACCTTCTACTTCTGTGACTAGCCACCACATACGATACTGGACAGTCCTGCATATCACGCGTGATTCAGCATCCCCACATCGACCAAATAATCGTCAATACAATAATCAAAGACCTCCGATCGACCCACGCCATCATGTCGAACGTACTCCTCTTCGGCGACCAGACCGCCGAGCAATACCCCCTCCTACGCCGCGCAGTGTTGCGAACTGGCAATGCTCTCCTCAGCAACTTCTTCGAGCGCTGTGTGCCCGCATTGCGAGAGGAGATCAAGGCCCTGCCTCGCGTACAGCGTGTGGAGGTTCCGGACTTCCTCACGATCAACAACCTGGTCGATCTGTACTACGAGCGAGGGCTCAAGATTCCCATGATTGAGTCCGCGTTCGTCACGATCGCCCA
>KZ111160.1:707173-734177 GCA_002077045.2 Rachicladosporium sp. CCFEE 5018
GTCTGAGCGGTGTCGCCGACATCTGCCTTGAGGGCGATGGCCTCGACGCCGTGCTCTTTCTTGATCTGCTCGACGATCTTGTTGGCGGCTTCGCTGGAGTTGGCGTAGTTTACGACGACCTTGGCACCACGACGAGCGAGCTCGAGGGCCATCGCTGCACCGATACCACGGCCGGAGCCGGTGACGAGGGCGACTTTGCCATCAAGGCGGGATGTGTCGACGGAAGGCATGGTTGTGGTTGGTTTTGGTGGGGTAGTAAGTCTAGTTGTTGGTAGGAAGAGAAAGAAGATAAGGTAGGATGATTTTGTTGCTAGACGATGAATCTACTCCTCTCCAAGCAAGAGCGGTGAGAGCAGACACGGGCTATATACCAACCTACATAGACTTCCCACACTCTGCATCACCACCCGGTGCACCCCCGTCCTCGCCCTTTGCAGCAGAGCGCGAGCACCGAGCTCCCATGTGCGTTAAGGCACCCCGTTCACAAGCCAATGCTTCACAAGGCGTCATGGAATCTGCGCTCGGACGAATGAGAGAAGAGCGGTACGTGTTCTCACTGCATGCAGGAACGGCAATCTCACCGAAGCGATCTGGAGTCTATCACTTCTACTGCGTGGTAGATTCTCGAGGTACCTTGAGCGGCTCCGCTTGGGCCGCTGCATTGAATAGTCTCCGATTATGGCGGCATGGCATAGAATCCACTACTGCTCCACAGCAGAAGCAGTTTCTGATTCTACGAGACAAACTGCGGACTTCAGCCCCTCGGCGCAGTCGCGGCGCGAGGGTGAGATTCCTATCGCGTATCATCATCCCACCAACAATCGATAGCCCACTACTATTTTTCTGGACTTTCAGCTGCAGGGACAGGCGGACTTGGCGCAGGTACAGAGAAGGCAGTGCCGGATTGCGATCTGTGCTCAGCGCATCTCGGTGCTGAGCCGGACTTGTGTGGGGAACCTGCTGTGCTGTTTTTGGTGCGTGAGGAATATGAGCGCGAGGCCGAGACCGTGTGTTGATGAAGAACTGCCATGTACTTGATCACGATCGTTCGCACATCACACGAGGCTGTGTGCTCCAACGAGCGGATGGTGCAGATACGACTCGACAGGTTGAGTAGATTCACGCAGATACCTGAAGCGTCGCACCTATGTACTTCTCACGTCACACCAACGATGCCAGCGTGGCGGACTTGATCTTACTGTCGTTTACCCAGCGAAACGAGGCCTCGATTCCGGACACCACCCATCAGCATCTTCCAGCATCGGATACTGCCATGAGATTGAACGCTGCTGAATGACTTCGACGCCATGACCCGCTGCCGGTGAATCGTTTCCGGAACTGCCAACGCCGATAGAAGTTGACTCTGAGGAAGACCGCAACGTCCAAATTGGCGGCCCGAATGGACTCGAGATTGCCATTGACATATTCCCGTAGCAGCAGACTGCGTTGGAGTACCAGAGCAGTGTCTCGATACGCAGACAACGCAGACGCTCCTGCGTGGACACGAGGTGCCGGACTTCCATCAGGCGACGCCACCCTTGATGCTCAATTGAGAGGACATTCGCTGTCGACTTGATGTTGTTCGCCCTCCGACTGCGAGGCCCTCGTCGCGTCAGGTCGGGACTCCGAAGACATGCACAGTTGACAGACTATGCAGCACTCTGTGCCATCACAATCGCGCAACTGCTCTCAGTGGACCTTCAAGCTGCGTCGTATCGAGCTGGTCGCACCATCCATGTTGGAAATGCTGTAGGTACTCGGCAGGAATCATCTGTCTCTTTATCCATGACGATGGTGAGAAATCTACGGCGCACACCAGTGCAAGGCCGTGATTGCCTTTTGAGCAGGTGTTCGGCTCCGCTCCTGCTGGCGACGCACTTCACGAGACTTTGTAGACGTCGATATGACATGGGAATGCTCCCTTGTTGCAGAGGTCCCTGCTGTCTCTGAAAGCTAACGAAAATCGCATGCACGAGCGTTTGTCTGAAGCAGACATCAATCGCCTTGCAAGATCGCCATCTTGATCTTTAAGTTGACGAGAGCTGGTTGATGAATAGTGGACACCGCGGGATCCATGTGTGAGTACCAATGGTGGCGTCGTCCCGCAACTGCGATGCATCCCAGAGCAACACACAAGGACAATGTCCATCCACATCTCAAGCAGAGAGGATACAACAGCAGCGGGTAGTCTCGAATTGAGCGAAGGTTCATTACATTTACTCGGTTGCGTACCTTCCTAACCTCACGATCACATCTCCATTTGTTTTTCCTGCGCGTCTTGAGCGGTCTGTGAGGAATCTAGCCGTGGATGAAATCGCTGTCCGGCTAGATCTTACTCTACTGCACCTTCGGCACCGAGATCGCACTTCGCAAATCCAGCACAGACCTGGATATCGTATTCAGGCTCCCCATCGACGTTTCCGGCACACTGGAAGATTGGCCACTACTCGCGAATGCCTGTGTAAGATCACTGGCGGCCCTAGTTGTCGCTACCGCGCGTGGAGAAGAAAGTAGATCGACTGAATTGCATTACATTGATTGCTCGTTGCTATCGCGCTCTATATTCATTGCCATATCGTGTTCCTGCCCTTGGTCATTGTTCAGGCTTCATTCCCTTCCACTATCATCTGTACAGTTCGAGGCCGTCAAGATTAGTGGTGCTCATCCCGACCAACTATCCTCCACTGACCCAGGTGTATTTCGCTCAATCGCAAGAGACCGAAGAACGCCGAAAACAAGCACGCCGCAACCACATTCGTATTGCAAAGCAGAGGCAAGACCTCGAACTTCGAAGACCGTAGCTACTGACTTCCCCACAGAAGCTGCTATGCATCCCATGTTTTAGCCCGTAAAGGTGGGGTGGAGTGAAGTCTGAGTGGCCAGCTTCAAATCAGCAACGGATCGACGCTCCGTGCTCACCCTCCAACGGCACATATGGCACGAGACCCAACGATACTTCACATGCCATATGTCATCGACTCTCAGCAGCCTCTGGAAAGTCTATCAAGTTTCGTTCGGATCCCATCCGAGAGTCGCGACGATGCGCCTTCGTCGATGACTTCGACGCAGTGTTGCAGAATAGGGAACGAACGATCGATACCAAGTTGAGAGCCGTCGCGCTTAGTGACGCATGGCAAGCCTTCGCGTTTCGTGAGATAGCGGACGATGAGAGGGTGATCCGCTGGTAAGGCATCGATGGCGAATGACGGGCCTGGGACTGGGAAGAGACCATTTGCTGACGGCGGAGGCTGTGCGCCGTTGTGGGCCAGGCTGTCAGTCCAGAGCGTCAGCGCCGCACGGTAGATGGCGGCTGACCACCATGGAGGCCTGATGCCTCGGGGCATTGTACGGATCAGTCTGAGGACTTGGCCACAGTGGAAGACAGCCTCTTCGACGTCGGAGATGCAGCGCTTGTGCAACCACATCAGCTGCTGGTAAGTGCCATCGCTGTTCTCGCGACGTGCCAGACGCTCGATCTCGGGGAAATTGGTGACGGCGTTCAAGCTGATGAGGTGAAACATTACCAGATTGGTCTGCATCATGACGCACATCGGGTTGGCCTTCAGATACCGCTCAGCTAGATCGAACCATCGCTGGAGCAATGATTGGATCTCTTCGAGGCGGGCGCGAGTTGACAGTGCAGTGATGGCGCGAGTACTTGCGCTCCGCGACGACAGAGAGTCCGAGAAGCAGCTGAGCAGCTGACTGTACTGACAGACGAGCGACTGCAGTGGATGCAGCAAGAGTCTCATCTGTAGAGGTGTCATCTCGATGCCCAAGGTTATCATCTCATCATCGAGGAAGTGTCGGAACAAGTCTTTCAACGACAATGGTCGTGCGCCTGAGCCGACCGACGAGTATCCGCCGGAGAACTCGTGGACTTGTTCGAATATACTGGACCACTCTGCCGCGCTCTTTGCATTCCAAAGCCTATCGGCGTCTGGCATGGGTGTGTTGAACTCCGTGACCGAGAACAGAGGCGCAGTGTCGTGGAACAAGGAGATGTCCTGGTCGACCATTGCCCAAGAATACACTAACCGACTGCGACTCTCGTTCTGTATCCACTCACTCCAGACATAGTCGACATTGTTGCGTTGCTCAGGCAGAGGTGGTGGGGAGGGTCGAGCATCAAGGACGCCGGAGTGCCTTAGCATGGCGAAGTACATGCCACGCTGGCCCATGGCGATGTCCATCTGCCATTTGTCGCCGCTCCATGCTGCCTGGACGATGAATAGGAGTGCCGAGTGCAGCACGATGGGGTCGCCAGACAGAATGATGTTCTTCTCGATCTGGTCGAATAGAGAGATGCGACATGCCTCAGTGATGCCCCCGGTGAGCCATCGCGCCTGGGCGTCGGGAATGTTCATGGCGCCTTGGGCGATCATCATCAACACCAGCAGACTGGACGCCCGGTCGTTGTAGCAGTGCATCAACTCGTTGGCGTCCAAGATACCTCTCGACGTGAGCGGATAGTACCGCTCGAAGCAGTTCGAGTAGGATCGGAGGAAGTACTCCAGGACCCGCGCTGGAGGTAAGAGCACGAAGTTCGACCCACTGTTCGAGTTCGGTGTCGGGTGACCGGTCGCTTGGCCAGGGTAGTGCGATGTGCTATCGCGGTGGATGTCGAGCGCCTTGTGCAGGAAGCTCTGGGTGATGGCCAGCAGCTTATCCCTGGTGCTTTCGTGCAATTGCATGACAGTCAAGTGGTCGCCTCCAGCAAAGTCAGCCTCATCCCAATGTGGACTCCAGGTGCTCCAGCCTTCGTGGTTCTTCAGGCTTTGCTCGAGTCGCTCAAGGTTCATGCGGGCTGTCTTCGGACACGCGCTGGACGGCACGATTGGTGTGCAGCGGAATACTGACCAAGCATCCTGTGCAGCAATGATGGCGCCCATGTCGTTGCGAGGCTCCGACCCAAGCGACATATTCCTGCGTGGGTTGAACATGGCCGCCGAGCTACCGAGCTCGAGATCTGAGAAGGACCGCTCAACTTTTGGCGTCTCAATAGGGGTGATAAGAGGAGCCATGCCAGTTGCGTCTTCTGCAATGATGGGAAGCATGGCATCGTGGCCGGGATGTGCCATGTGTAAAGCATGAGGGTCGAACGCGACATCTGGCTGCATAATGATCTCCGGCTGGACGACACCCTCGAACCCCATTGGCATCTGCATCTGTGTCCAGTCCAACATGAACCGCGGGCTTGATCCATCGTCGGAGTCGTCCTGGCTCATATGCGCAAAGTCCTCGAAGCTGCCTGCAGGTGCCTGCTGCACGAAGCCATGAGTTGTAGGAGGTGACATTGATTTCGATCCTGGCGGCGATGGACCCATGATCGGCTGGTCAAAGTGCTGAGTTGGTGGTCGCTCTGCCGTAAGAGGCGGCTTGCCTTCCGGTATGCCGGTCATTGCATCTCTCGGGCTCGCGGGCTTGAGCACTGGCTGAATCTGATGCGGGCTCCCTTGCGCAGCGAGCGGCAGAGCTTGGCCAGTCTCGCCATTGATCTGCATTGTATGTGGTGGCATCGCGGTCAACCCCTCGGGAGGGACGACGAGACCCATCCTGTTTGCATTCTTGGATGACCTCCTCGTCGGCCGCAGTGTACACCTCAGATTCCTTCCTGCACATCTTGAGCAAGGAAACTTCTTATCACACTTGGTCTTTGTCTTCGCGCAGTTGCTGCAGGCAATGGGTGTGCGCCCAGCAGACTTAGGAATCATGCCATTGGCTGCGGGCATCTCTTGCTGGTTCTGATCCTTGCCATGGACGGTATAATGCCTTTGTAGCAGATCCCTAGAGTCGACCGAGTCAGTTGAAGCACGTACCGAGACAGCAGACAGGCAGGACCAACCGTCTGGCGAACGACATGTGACAGGTGAAGCACTTGAATGGCTTGACATTGGTGTCTGGAATGGTGTCAGCATCCCAGGTCACGAGTGTCTCTGCAACCGGTGAACGCCTGTCGCAGCTACATACGCGTCAAGATGTGTCGCTCAAGATGCTCGTCTCGAGTGAAAGACTGTCCGCAGTAGGTGCAGAACACCATGGCGGCGGTGGTGTTGGGCGTCCAGGATCCTCCTCGTTGGTACAGTCGGTTCTCAGCTTCGAGTCACTACAAGTGCACGACACACGAGTAAGCCAGCAGCGTGGAGGGCGACGATCCGAATAACAAATGTGATCACCTCTGCACAGTGTCTGTAAGGTAGAGACGACGGTGTCAGTGCAAGGCGGGACAACGGCGAGCTAGGGATGGCTGGCGATAAGTTAATAATTCGCCGAGTGCTTGAGCTCGCGTCCGAGTATTTGTGTAATCAAATAGAGCGGGAGCATGTAGGACACGCGGTGTGGGAGCTTGATAGTTGCTGATAGCTAGCAGGGAACCAGCTGAGAGCGCATACAATCGCGCATACGAAGCATACCGTACTTGTCCGCACTACTATGATACCTTGTTTGGCAAGACGCGAGCGCCTGGCCCTGGCGGCATACCCTGCCCTCCAGGCTGACCAGGCCATGCCGGCAGGATGTGGCGCATTGGTGAGGACAAAATCCCGAGCGATCCTGTGCGGGATGTCTGACCAGCGACAGTGCGCCACGAGCGTGCCGCAAGCACGGAATCGGGTATGTGGTCTGTGGTGAGGAGTGTGTCGATAGCCTTTGTGTGGGCGCACTGGTAGTGATCCACAGGGTACCACTTCAGCCACGCCTCCCTCGCGCGCGCAATCGGGGGGTTTTAGCGGCTGCCCACCTTGGTGGATCTTGATGCATGCAGCACAGGGCAGATACAGGGCAACCCTGTAATTTCGACATGCCTGTACATTCGCCAGATCGATTACCCAGTACCAAAGGCACCACACCACTGCTTGCCATACGCAAGCGTTCGTAACGCACGCGGCAACGGTGAGCATGCAGTGGCATGATAAGACGAAGGATCTGCAGAACCACCACGCCACACTGCGGTTCTGCATCTTGGAATCAGGCTCCGACGGGCATGAGATGGTCAAGCATCACGTCAGGAGCGCCTAATATAGCAATAGTGCCAAGCTCCACGAACCTCAAACCCCTGTCGTGCCTTGCAGCACTTCTGGTGTGATCGACGGTGTGCCATGCAGCAAATTTCTCGTTTCTCCGTACCCACTAGTGCCGTATTGGGCCATCTCACACTTGTCGCATCCTCGCAGCATCAATCAGCATTTGGCGCAGTGCGATTCTGGGGCCAAGACTGCTGCTGAATGTCAGCGAGCAGCCGCAAGAAGGTTGTGATCGTTATCTGTTCCCGCTGCCGACCTTTGCACCACCGTTGGAGCGTCCCGCGAGAGTTCAATAGGTACCCAAACGTTGGAGCCACTGCCGGTCGAACCGGATACAAGCTTGTGAAGTTCTCGAAACCCATGAACCCTGTGGGATCGAGAAGTCCCCGCAAAACGCCCGATCTCAATGGCATTAGTGCAAGATACTGTTCTGTAGCATCTCCACAACGGGCTGGGGACTTCTGCAGTAAGCGTGCATGCTACTATTGCTCTCACCGCGCGTGCAGCTTTCGTACATGCTTGGACAACGAACCACGTTCCGCAGTTACTCGAAGCTTGCGTAGTCGCTGGTCGACGATGTTGTCGGGTATCTGCTCAGTCTGACTTGCGGCTCACCCTCGAAGTTGCGGCGAAAGATCGAGATATGCCTCGTGGCCGCTAACAACACAATGCTGCTCAGTCTATTCGCTGTCGTCACGACTATTGTAACAAGGCTCGGTATGCCTCTAGAGGGTGTGGCTTGTTGACTGTACATCTCAACAATTTCTCAAGGGCCAATTTGTCCCGAGTTTCGACTCGTGATGAGCCGCGTTCGCGGAGCCAGGTCCATATCGCTCGGAGCTTTCTTCCAAGATTGTCGATCTCACATCGCGGCACACAATAAAGATGAGCTGAATGACGATCACACAAATCGCCTTGATGTAAGGCTGCTAGTGGTGCAGGTGCCGCGTATGGCAAAGGGGTGGAAAACACGAGCCTACCTCTTACCTCGCGTTCGTCGAAGGATCGCAACTCAGGCGTTCATGTGCAAATATATCGCACATGGTTCGACGACGCTTCCCGATCCCGACTGCTCTGGGCCTGAAGTACCCGTCACACATTGACAGCACACATTCACGATCGAGCTCAGGGGATAGCACTGTAGTGCATCAATGTGCCGTGCCATCAATATCTCCGCGTCATCACAATCTCCACGGCGGCACCTAGTCACGAAATGAAGCTGCGTTCGTATAAGCTCCCGCTGCAAAAACCAGATCCACCTCCTGCACCATCTCTACTTTACCAGGGTTAACACGCTTCAAGATGGTGGACTGAATAGATGTCGTTGAGAAAGACAGTATCGAGTCATGTCGTTCACATCGCGAGGTGTGCGCTCTCTCGATACGGTCACTGCAGAATTGGAAATCATGGTTTGGCGCGTATCTGTCTATGCCTGGGTAGTGTCCGATTTGTCCCTCAGGCTCCGCAAGCGCGCAGGGAGGTTGACGACATGATCCAAGATACTGCAGTCGTGGCGTCGATTTCTGTATGCAACGTGGGTCCAGAGCATTTTCCAATCCCTCTGCGGAGTTTCAATCCGTGTGCAAGTGTGAAGCAAGGCTATCTCTTCCGCGTCGCGACCTGTATGATAATGGCGGTGATTCTCCCCGTGAGAGACGGCTCGGCGAACTGTGCCAGGCTGCGATCAGAGATGAAGCTTCTGTGGCTGATGGCCGCACAAGATCTGGACCAGCTGTGGCACCTTCCAATCTATTCGATATAAGCCCCAATGATGCATGGCCGGCTCGGCTGCTGACTTTGTGAAAGACGAATGCCCGGGTGAGATTGCAAAGCTTACTGCCTGGCCACAGGTGTAATCTTATCATCGATGTGTGGAGGATGTATCCCGCAGCCGCTAAGGAAGGAGTGCGCCCCTGGACAGCTACCGGCCCAGCGCTGAGGTGAGCCCGTTCGTTCACCGGTCACATTGCTGAAGGCTGAAATTACTGTGTTGATGATTGCCATACGGGGCTTGGCATAGCGTAAGCCATCGTGAGCACAAGCGAGGCAACAAGGATCATTCTGGCGACGATGCTCGTCTATCAGCGCCAGGAAGCGATGCTATCGATCACCTGAGGCATCACTACCCCTGGTCCTGATCTTACTCATCCTTATCGCAACCACATGTGGTAATGTCTGATGCATCGAAGCGAGGGATCATCAGCGTGTATGGAATTGCCTCCATCACTGACCGATGATCAGTCTCCGTGGGACGCGCTATCAAATGCAAGCTCCACGCATCGTCCCAATAATGCAGTGTGCGTTACGAGCGATCGACGTGGCATGCAGGACGAGGCACTTTGCCCGCTTCCTCAATTGTCCTGTCACCTCACGCTCCAGCGACACGCCGGATGCAACCTCAGCAGATAGCGATGGCGGTCGCAGAAGCTCGCAGGTCGGCTGACGAGCCAATGTGTTACGATCGCGCGTCGACGGTTGGTGCTACGAGCCTACCAGAGCTCAATCTTGGCAAAGGACCCTGTATCGAACACTGTCGATGGGCATCGGAGAATTTGCAAGCCACATGCGGGGTGTCTTGCGCTTGCCAATGCCGATCATCAGCCAGGGCGTGGATTGGGTTCTCGCGCCGCTGACGAGTGTCCCAATGCTTTTGACTTCACAAACTGGCTCAGCCGGATTCAGCAGTCAGCCACATCTCGCCTATGGTCTACAATAATGGCGGCTATGACGACTAGATGGGGATTTGCGCAGAGCACAACCCCGTGCGGCTGGCTGAGCGCGCCCGCGTCGTGGTACAGCAAGTGAATACACCTTTCTGTCGCAAAGCACACGATGACCGCATGACGACGCCGCCTCATCATCGTCAGCCCTTGGAGCCAGATTTGGACATGCTGTAGCGTGCCATCGCTCCAGCGGCAGGCCGCGCGCCCAAAGCAGCTCTCGCTACCTGATAACGTTCTGCCGGAGCATTGTTTGCCTTTCCTGTAGCTACCCGCCTGTCAAAGCCACGGGAAATCGCGCAACGGCGTGCTATGGAAGCTCTTCTGTGGGCGCTAGAATATGTTGTCGCACGTTGCACGACGTCGGCAGTATGCCTCTCGCCAAGTTGCACGATGCATATCGTCGATATTCCGACGTCTCGGGAGCTGGTAAGTCATGTGAGGCTGTACCACGCGAGCTTTCCGATGGTGGGTATGCTTTGCATGTCGTACAGCGAGATCGCAAGATTGGCGACGCATGGGTATACAATGTGTCACTGTGAATGTACCGAGAGTGTGGCGAAGTCTCAAATGAACCAGCCATCAGCGCTCTTTCCTGGTGTAGTGGTTCGAGTCTGGTCCATCTCAGAGTGCGTCACGTCGCGCTCTGTCTCGAGTGTTTTGGATAGGAGCGAACCTGGAAGCCTCTGCATCTCCCACCTCGTGTGACATCTCTTGCCCAGACTCCTGGATTTGCGGCATTGCCTTGGAAGGGACGCTGCAAGCACTGAACTGCACAGCCTAGGAAATCCTCGGCCCGTACACCTGCGCGCGACGGAACCGACTTGTTCGGACAAGAGAAGTGAGCGGCAACTGCTGATCACCGCAACATGCCAGCGCGTGAGATCTCGCGAGCAACCGATTGCAACTGGTCTGCAGCGGGCCCGCTACCTTTGAGAACACGCCTGCGTCCCGACATTACTGCGCTGTCTCTCAACACAGATGCACGATAGTCAGGTGGCCTACGATTTGATATCGCACCCAAGCCATCGAGACGTCGTCGTCTCGAAGTAGAGAACGCAGTGGTGCGATAATAGCCGTCCAGAGCTGGTCGATATCTCACGACCCGAGCGTACTGCAAACCAGGGAGCAGCACTGACTAGATGCTGACCTATCCGTGAGCACGCAATTGGTAGGCTGGGCGGAAGTAAGATTCAATCTGGACCGTCCTGAAGAGCATGATTGTCCAGATGCTTGAGGCTTACGGCATCTACTGTAGCGTTGCGTATCCCTCAGGACCCATTTATGCGAAATCACGGAGCAGGGGGCCTGACTCTACCTGGGATGGACCAAGATCATGGAGTCGGCTTTGCAGATGCGAACGGAGCGGATATCGTTGACTTGTCTGCGACGTAGCCAGCACATAACTGTGCTGATAGGGTTCACCTTGACGGAGTCACGCTTTTACATTCAATGCACATGCTGCGCATTAAAGCAATTACATTCAACACCTTAATGCGTCAAGGTCGAGTTGCACGTATATGAATGGGCCACCTTACCATAGAGACCAGTCGCATGTATCAAGGCTGATTGTACTGTAAGTGTGGCCCGACTATTACAACTCTGGCGAAAGTGCTCCTGTGGTTTCAACGGCGGCCGAAGCAGGATACCACGCGAACGTTGGATCTTGAAGATTAACGGGAGCTAATCTTGGATGCTTGTACAAGATCCGCATCAAGATCTTGCGCAAGGACTTGACTTCCATGTCATTGCATCATGATCAATTGTGGGTCTCCCAAGTCAAGGTGCTGCACAATCTGGAGCAGTATCCCTGCTTCATTTCGTCGCACAAGGCAAGAGTTGTCAACGTCGCTTCGAGGCTCCCATACGAGCGGCAAGAACTTCGCACAAGCATGAATCTTGCGATATCTCCGTGCCATGTGGATGTCTCGAGGAATCGGTCTCCGTGCCGTGGCGCTTGATTGCGCCGATGCGGTACATAACGGGAGGCTTGAGAGGCTTGGCTTTGCTTCCGTAGCAATCTTCCGGTCATGCTCTGTCTGCGTTCCCAGCCACTCGATCAAAATTGTAGGGAGCATGGGAAGTCGGCTTCTGCTGATGCTCGGTGATAAATCTCACCTTCGAATCCACTACCAGCCGCGTTTGACACGTGAAGAAGACAGCATCAAGGTTTGCATGGTTTGCTGCGCGATAAGGTAGATCAATGTACAGTATGGTCGGAAGTAGAAGAGCTGGTAATTGCGGGTTCAACCAACGTCGTACCACTGAACATGTGGGAGCGGCCACAGTCGGGGCATTGCAACGCTTGTTCCAGGCACTCTTCACGGCGCCAGCCCCGAATGCGAAGTCACCGTCATGCCCTTGCTCGTTCAGCTAACGGAGCCTTACCGTGGGACGAGAAGTGCAAAGAGGAGCTCGAGTCGTGTCACGATCGGTGGCGAGACTGTGGTTTGGCGCTCACTGCGTCAGTTGGCACGCGAGCGCCCCACCGTGTATGACCTGAAAGATCGTTGGTACGGAACAAGTGGTAAACCTCGTTCAGCTAGTGAGGCTGTACGTGGTTCTACGTGGCATGAGGGTGGACTTTGTAGGATTGCCCCAGGCTACTACTGCACACTGCCACACCTTGTAGGATTCGAGGGATTCGTAGCGACAAGTCTCAAATTGGCGCAGGTACGGGGATACCTCAATTCAAGCTTTTGCGGGCGGAGGTATCGAGCACACCTAGTCGAGAAACCCACTCTAGGATTCGACACAATCTCACACAATTTCACAATTTCCCGGCGGCGATCCTACGCCACCTATTTCCAGCACTCAGATCCGACTGCGCAGATACGCACTCTAGCGAAGGCGATCCATCTCATTTCGTGGTCATCAAACACAGGCTAGAGTAGCAGACTGGTATCTCAACGGTGGTCTAAGCATGCATCCGACAGCCGGACATGGCGCATGTTACCTCAGCCCTGGACAACTTCATTCCTACGGTACAATCATGCCAGGCTGGAAGCCATGCCGCAAAATGACAGGCTACTCGGGGAGATGCCGCATAGACCTTGCCATCCGAGCATAGACATGCCAGTCGATTCTGTTGTGCGCGCAAGAGACGTGTAACGTCCGATGAGGTGCAGTGCGACAACTTGAAGTCGTCACAGACCGCTGATGATCCTCACAACAACTGAAATCACCATGTTTCAACGAAACGATGACCCGCGACTAGACAAGATACTCGGCAGTATCCGCAGTATAGCCTTTGCGCCGCGCTCGTTTCCCGGCTGTGCTCACGCTTCCGCTTTTGGACGCAGGCACGGGCGTCATGGAGGAGAGCCGGTGTTCTTCACTTCCATGTCCATGCTCCATAGACACTCCGCGCTACTACACCCTGAAATAGAGCCGTACCGGCGCTGATACGGTGGCAGATCGCAGGAGGGGCCAACTCCTGCACGCAATCGCACTGCTCCGGCAGGTTATGCCCTAGTGCGATAACCTCACCAAACCGTCGCGGGAGCCCATTTCGGACCTCCCCAGGGACGAGCACTGACTCTTGCTCCAGTGCTCAGCACGATCCATTGCCGGGGCTGTGAGTTCATGGCAGGCAAGCCAGGGGTATGATGCTGCAACGGCAGTCCGATATAATGGTCCACGGAGTCCGTCCCAAAGTCACTTCACACTTCTCATCTCTAATCCGACTTTCCTTGTGTGCCCAGGCTAGCCATCTGTGCCTCATTCTCCTTTCGTATCTTCCTCTCATAGATCTCATTATCTACGAAGTCCACTTCTAGCCAAGGTGAACTTACTGCTGTCTCTAACCGACCAGACCCTCGACTCTCCGACCTTCTACTTCTGTGACTAGCCACCACAGACGATACTGGACAGTCCTGCATATCACGCGTGATTCAGCATCCCCACATCGACGAAATAATCGTCAATACAATAATCAAAGACCTCCGATCGACTCACGCCATCATGTCGAACGTACTCCTCTTCGGCGATCAGACCGCAGAGCAATACCCCCTCCTACGCCGCGCAGTGTTGCGAACTGGCAATGCTCTCCTCAGCAACTTCTTCGAGCGCTGTGTGCCCGCATTGCGAGAGGAGATCAAGGCCCTGCCTCGCGTACAGCGTGTGCAGGTTCCGGACTTCCTCACGATCAACAACCTGGTCGATCTGTACTACGAGCGAGGGCTCAAGATTCCCATGATTGAGTCCGCGTTCGTCACGATCGCCCAGCTCGCACATTACATTGGCTTTTTCTCTGAGCACCCAGAGCTACTTCCCAACGCCCAAAACACCCGCGTGCTCGGGCTCTGCACCGGTCTCCTCGGCGCAGCCGCAGTGATCTCTTCCAAGAGCGTGGCCGACCTTGTGCCCCTCGGTGTCGAGTTCGTCCGCATTGCGTTCCGCGCCGGCGCAGTTGTGAATACCGCGAGGGACGCCATGGTACTAGCAGGAGATGAGAAGGCAAGCTGGAGCACGATAGTGACTGGGACAAACGAGAAGGCCGCCAAGGAGGCTCTTGCTGCTTTCCACGCTGAGGCTGGTATCCCGCAATCCAGCCAAGCCTACGTGAGCGCTGTGTCCGTGATGGCCATCACCATCTCTGGACCTCCCAGCACGACCAACCGCTTCTTCGAGCAGGGTGCTCTTTCCAAGAATCACCGTGTCGCGATCCCGATCTACGCTCCATACCACGCTGCCCATCTCTATGGCCAGGTTGATGTGGACAAAATCCTCGCGGGCATGACTGAGACCCTTGCTGGGCGCCGCCCAGTCGCTATTCTACACTCCTCAAGCACCGGAAAGCCGATCGTCGCAGACAACACTCTCGAGCTCACCAAAGTCGCCTTGAATGAGATGTTGCAGTACCCCGTTCGCTGGGACCACCTCCTAGAAGAAACCGTCTCGCAGATGACAGCGAACACTCGCATTCCCGCTCAGATCTTTGCCATTGGCGTTAGCAACGTCGCGAATTCGCTCGTTTCCGCGCTCAAGGCTGGCGGCCAGAACAATGTTACAGTCACCGATTACACTGTGTGGACGGAGGTTGAGGCTAGCACCCGCGGACGCACTCAAAACGACAAAATCGCCATTGTGGGCTTGGCTGGTCGTTACCCCAATGCCGCTAGCACCGAGGCGCTCTGGGACCTTCTCATGAAGGGTCTGGACGTCCACCGCAGAATTCCCGCAGACCGCTTCGATGCGGACGCCCACGTCGACCCGTCTGGGAAGGGTAAGAACAAGTCTCACACTCCGTTCGGCTGCTTCATCGACGAGCCGGGACTTTTCGACCCTCGCTTCTTCAACATGTCTCCTCGTGAGGCTGCTCAGACGGATCCCATGGGTCGTCTTGCGCTCGTGACTGCCTATGAGGCTCTCGAGATGTCCGGCTATGTACCGAATCGCACTCCCTCAACAAAGTTGGACCGCATCGGTACTTTCTACGGTCAGACCTCCGATGATTGGCGTGAGATCAACGCTGCGCAGAACGTCGACACCTACTACATCACCGGTGGTGTCCGCGCTTTCGCGCCCGGCCGCATCAACTACTACTTCAAATTCTCCGGCCCGTCGTACTCTGTTGACACTGCTTGCTCATCTTCGCTCGCGGCTATCCAGCTTGCCTGCACTTCGCTGTGGGCTGGTGACTGCGACACCGCCTGCGCTGGTGGTCTCAACGTCCTGACCAACCCGGACATTTTCTCCGGTCTATCCAAGGGTCAATTCTTGTCCAAGACGGGATCTTGCAAGACCTACGACAACGAGGCCGATGGATATTGCCGTGGTGACGCTTGTGGTACTGTCATTCTCAAGCGCTTCGAAGACGCAATGTCCGACAAGGATGTGATCCTTGGTTGCATCTTGGGTGCAGCTACCAACCACTCTGCCGAGGCTGTCTCCATCACCCACCCTCACGCTGGTGCCCAGGAGTTTCTCTACAAGAAGGTGCTTGCCAACGCTGGTGTTGATGCTCACGAGATCAGCTACGTTGAGATGCACGGCACTGGCACCCAAGCTGGTGATGGCATCGAGATGACTTCTGTCACCAACGTATTCGCCCCTCGCCATCGCCAGAGAAAGCCAGAGGAGACCATCCACCTCGGTGCTATCAAAGCCAACGTCGGTCACGCCGAGGCTGCCTCGGGCATCAACTCTCTCACCAAGGTGTTGCTGATGATGAAGCATGGAAAGATTCCGGCCAATGTCGGCATCAAAGGCGAGATGAATAAGACATTCCCTGCGGATCTCATTGATCGCAATGTTCACATCTCCACAAAGATGGTTGACTGGCCACGCAAGGGAGCTGCAAAGCGCAAGGTCTTCCTCAACAACTTCTCTGCCGCCGGTGGAAATACTGCCCTTCTCGTTGAGGACGCTCCAATCTATGAGGCGCCCAAGGGGTTCGACCCGCGTGGTACCCTGCCCATTACCGTCACTGCTCGCTCAATTGGTGCCATCAAGCGCAACATCGAGAATCTGCAGTCGTACATCAAGCAGAACCCGAGCACGTCGCTTACATCTCTGTCTTACACGCTCACTGCTCGCCGCATTCAACACAACTACCGCGTGTCGTTCCCCCTTTCCGACATTAGCAAGGTCAACGATGCGCTGCAGGCGCAGGTCAAGGAGTCCTACAGCCCCGTACCGATGGTCCCGACTAGCGTTGCCTTCTGCTTCACTGGACAGGGTTCTCAGTACACTGGCTTGGGCCAGAAGCTGTACCAGGACCTTAAGAGCTTCCGCGAGGACATTGACCAACTTGATCACCTCGCTCGTGTTCAGGGTCTTCCTTCCTTCCTCGAACTTCTCGATGGCACTGATGTCCAGACCCTGTCCCCGGTCAAGGTACAGCTTGGCATGGCTTGCATCCAGGTCGCTTTGGCTCGCATGTGGGCATCCTGGGGTATCACCCCAACTGCTGTCATTGGCCACAGCCTTGGCGAGTATGCCGCTCTTCACGTTGCTGGTGTCATCTCCGCGGCAGACATGGTCCTCCTTGTCGGCCGCCGTGCTGAGCTCCTCATTGAGCACTGTACTCCTCACACGCACGGTATGCTCGCAGTCAAGGGCAGCGCTGAGGCAATCCGCGCCGCTCTTGGTAGCAAGATGACCGAGATCGCCTGCATCAACGGACCCGAGGAGACTGTACTCTGCGGCAGCGGTGAGGTTGTTGCCTCTGCCAACGAGGCTTTGTCTTCCAAGGGCTTCAAGGCGACCAAGCTCAACGTCCCCTTCGCCTTCCACTCATCCCAAGTGGACCCCATCCTCGAGTCTTTCAAGAAGGTCGCTTCAGCTGTGACCTTCAGCAAGCCTGTCGTCCCGGTCTTGTCACCTCTCGGCGGCGAGATCATCACTGATGCTGGTGTTGTCGGTCCCGAGTACCTTGCCCGCCACGCTCGCGAGACTGTCAACTTTTGGACCGCGCTCACCAGTGGCCAGAAGGCTAAGATCTTCGACGAGAAGACCGCCTGGCTCGAGGTCGGCGCTCACCCTGTCACTTCTGGTATGGTGAAGGCATCTGTCGGTGCCACAGTCACTACGCCATCGCTCCGTCGTGGCGAGGATGCCTGGAAGACGATCGCCACCAGCATGTGCGCTTTGTCCAACGCTGGTGTCAAGATCAACTTTGATGAGTACCACCGCGAGTTCAACGATGCGCAGGAGCTTTATCAGCTGCCGACCTACAGCTTCGACAACAAGAAGTACTGGTTGGAATACACCAACAACTGGACACTCACTAAGGGCGAGGCCCCTCAGACTAAGGAGGTTATCGTCGAGAAGGCCGGCGCGCCGGAGCCTGTCGTCCAGGCACCTGCCAAGCGTCTCTCGACTGCCTGCCAGAAGGTTGTCCACGAGGAGTTCAGCGGCAGCAACGCCCGTGTCATCGTGCAGAGCAGTCTCGCCGATGAGAAGCTGTACCCCGTCGTATGTGGTCACCTGGTCAATAACTCTGCTTTGTGCCCATCGTCGCTGTACGCAGACATGGCTCTGACTGTCGCCGACTACATGTGGAAGGAGGCACATCCCAACACCGAGGTGCCGGGCATCAACGTCTGCAACATGGAGGTCCCCAAGCCTCTGATTGCGCAGATTCCTCAGCCACCTCAAGGCCAGCATATCCAGCTCGAGGCCGTCGCCGATTTTGCCGCTGGCACTGTCAAGCTACAGTACCGCAGCGTGCAGCCCGATGGCAAGAAGATCCAAGACCACGCCACATGCATTGTCCACTATGAGGACAAGGCCGCCTGGTCTGCCGAGTGGGCACGCTACAGCTACATGATCAAGAGCCAGATGGAGATCCTCAACCAGAAGACATTGACTGGTGGTGCTCACAAGGTGCAGAAGGGTATGGCTTACAAGCTGTTCAAGGCTCTCGTCAGCTACGCCGACAAGTACCGCGCGATGACTGAGGTCGTTCTCGATGGTCAAACCACCGAGGCGTCTGCCACTCTCGACTTCCCAACCAAGCCCGAGGATGGCGACTTTTATTGCCCGCCGTACCACATCGATGGTGCGTGCCACATCTCGGGCTTCATCTGCAACGCATCCGACTTGCTTGACTCAGAGCAGAACGTCTACGTGTCTCACGGCTGGGGCGCCATGAAGTTCAGCAAGCCCTTGACCGCTGGTATGAAGCTCAAGAACTACGTCCGCATGCAACCGCAGCCGGGCAACATCAGCAAGGGTGATGTCTACATCATGGATGGTGACGAAATCATTGCTGTATGCGAGGGCATCAAGTTCCAGCAGATTCCCCGTCGTGTGCTCAACACCTTCCTGCCACCGAACAAGACTCCGGTTGTTCAGTCTGGTTCAGCATCTGCCCCTAAGCCAATCATGCGCACTGCTACGCCCGCGCCTGCAGCAATCGGTCGCAAGCCAGTCGCAACCCCAGTCAACTTCACACCGGCACCTCTGCCAGCCAAGCTTGCCCCTGCGCCGGCGCCAAAGGCGAAGAAGGCTCCAGCCGCAAGGAGGGTGTCATCGAGCACCATCATGTCCAAGGTCATGTCCATCTTGGTCAAGGAGATTGAGGTCGAGGAGGCTGAGCTCGTCGACGATGCTCACTTCGAGAACCTCGGTGTTGACTCTCTGCTCTCGCTCACTATCTCGGCAACCTTCCGTGAGGAGCTTGATATGGAGATCAGCTCTTCGCTGTTCACGGACTATCCTACTGTCGGTGACATGAGGAAGTACTTCGCTCAATTCAATGGTGCCGCCTCATCGGCATCCGCGGAGGAGGACACTGACTCGGATGTCGACTCGCTGCCGCCTACGGATGCACCTACACCCTACGAGGGTGACATCTCCACCCCGGCTTCGTCGCTGCCTAGCTACGCGCCCTCCGACGCTGGCAAGCCAGGTGATTCGCCTACCCGTGAGAGCTTCGCTGAGGTCGGTGACGTATCCCTAGCACGACACGTCGTTGCACAGGAGATGGGCGTTGATATCTCCGAGGTAACCGATGAGGCTGACCTCGCTGAGATGGGCATGGACTCGCTGATGAGCTTGACCATCCTTGGTGAGCTCCGTGAGAAGACTGGTGTCGATCTTCCTTCGACCTTCCTCACCACCAACCCCACCATCAAGGACATTGAAGATGCCCTCGGTATGCGCCCGAAGCCCAAGGCGGCTGCAAAGCCCGCCGCACCCAAGGCTGCGAAGAAGAATGCTGGTCCTCAGCTCGACCAGGTGAACGCAAAGCTGAACCTCAGTCAGTATCCTCCCGCCACCTCGGTTCTGCTACAGGGCAATGCTAAGACTGCGACCAAAAAGATCTTCTTCATGCCTGATGGCTCCGGCTCTGCAACGAGCTACACCGATATCCCGAACCTTGGCAAGGACACCGCTGCTTATGGTCTCAACTGCCCCTTTATGAAGAAGCCTGAGGATTGGGAGTGCGGCATCGAGGTCTGCGCCATGATCTACCTCGCTGAGATCAAGCGTCGTCAAGCGCAGGGTCCTTACATCATCGGCGGTTGGTCCGCAGGTGGTGTGATTGCCTACGCCGTCGCTCAGGCTCTGGTTGCTAACGGAGAGGTCGTTGAGAAGCTGTTCCTTCTCGACTCGCCCTGCCCCGTCAACCTCGCTCCTCTGCCCGCCCGTCTTCACATCTTCTTCAACGAGATCGGTCTCCTCGGTACTGGTGATCCATCCAAGACACCTAAGTGGCTCATTCCTCACTTCGCCGCCGCCATTCGCTCGCTCTCCGCCTACGAGCCTCAGCCAACACTGAAAGCCATCCCGACTTACGCCATCTGGTGCCGAGAGGGTGTTGCCGGTAACCCCGGTGACCCACGCCCTCCACCAGCTGAGGAGGAGGACCCAGCGCCAATGACATGGCTGCTCAACCACCGCACTGACTTCGGATCAAACGGTTGGGAGCAGCTGTGTGGATCCGAGAACATGAAGTTCGGCGTCATGGGTGGACACCACTTCAACATGATGCATGCACCTCATGCGACTGACCTCGGGAACCTCATCCGTGAGGGGCTCGACTGGAAGCCATAGGATGCATTCATTGTAATGTCATGGGTGTTCGCTTACTTTCTACCTTCCCACGCTATGGTCTTTGGTCGACGCAGCCATCTTGGGCTGAGACTGGCTGCATCGACTCGATTCTCTGGCGCAGAAGGCCTGACCTGATGTCCCACCTTGCCTTGGCCGGCGACGAACGCTTCTTCGATGGCTCTTCATTTCGATACACACTTCACTTGCGAACATCACTCTCTCATTTAATGTTTGGATATGGGATAGACAGCGCTGTATGGCATTTACACACTTTGGACTTGGGAGTTCTTGATATTATTGCAATATTCGGCAGGCCACTGCGGTGGTGACTGACCTTCTTATAATCTATATAGTGACCGCTTTCGACGGTCTTGCAACGCTTGGCCGCTGAGCAGACTGCTACTTAGTACTATAATCAAAGCCATTGGACACTTACTCAATCATGTCCCCACTCATCCCAGTGTCTCTCTCTGTAAGGCCTAGGTACAATGCAAGTTACGACTCTGCTACCTCAGGCACAACCCAGAATCCGCCAAGCCATGTGACCAAGAATATCCATCCATCCATCTCCCCACCCCTCGCTTCCTCCAACAAATCCAGCTTCACACCCGCCGATCCTCATCCTAATTCCGTGACCGTATCCGTACCACCGTAGCATTGCCCATTACGAGGTGACAGCTGCAGGGTCTGTAACTCTACCAAGAAACGATAGTGCGGTCGGCAAGCCTCGCGTGTTGCGCCATCAGGAAAGACTTCGGTACAGCGGTGCTGCAAGATGACTCGATGGCGCGTGAGAAAATTGGAGGGATCTGCGGAAGGCGTGGCTTGTGTTGTTTATTTTGGGAATTTGGGAAAGAACGATGGTGGGGTGAGGGTGGTGCTCGATAACGGTGTCGGACCCTGGCGAGTAGAGTCTGCTACACGTGATACATTGTTTGTTTGACTTGAGTGTGCAATAGAGGAGGCTATGGCTGGTGCGGTGGAGAAGGTGAGGTAGGCGATTACGATGGGGGACGATGTGCTGGAAGACAGCTTGTTAATTACTCCGCCAGCAATAACGCTCGAGGCATACCCTACGCTCCCTTCGTCGATCGAGTCGAAGACTATGTTACCACTCGCGCTGATGTCGAGAGCACGCTGCAGAGATTCCAAGAGATGATATCGTTCGTAGCATTCTGATGTTGATCGCCGCCCAACGAAACATGGCTGATGTGAAGGCGTAGCAAGTATCAATTCATGGAATCGTCGACGCAAAAGCGTGCCCTCGGTCTCAACGACAAAATCCCAGACATTCAGAAGACCCTTGAAACCGTGCAATTCCTGGCATCGAGAGATGTACGTCAAGAGCCTCCCTAGGATCTCCGTCGGGTGTCGCGACTTGAGGCCATCGACTGACTTTGATACTCAAATATCAGGACGATGCAAAGCCCCTCGAGACAAACTTCGAGCTGAACGACACGCTCTATGCTAAGGCGAATATCAGCGCAGTCGAAGAGGTGTACCTATGGCTCGGCGTACGGTCTCCTGCTCCCGGATGAAGTTCGAGGCTCGATGCTGACCGCATAGCCAGGCAAACGTCATGCTCTCTTACCCACTACCAGAAGCTGAAAGTCTCTTGTCCTCGAAGCTGGAAGCGGCTCAACCGAGTCTACGGAATTGCGAGGAGGACTTGGATTTCTTGAGGGAGCAGATCACGGTATGCAGCTTTCCCGTCCTGATATCCGTCTAGAACTGTGCATCCGCGGCCTTGGATATGACCCATGAACCTATCAAAGACGGGAGACGACGCAAGGCGAATATACGCTGACAGGACTGCAGACGATGGAGGTAGCCACCGCACGAGTCTACAACTGGGATGTCGGCCAACGACGAAAGGACAAAGGCGAGAGCTGAGTGACACTTCGCCATCTGCTTCATACGACATAGGGTTCATGCTCTTCGTCATCAAAAACACCTCGCGACTGACAGCCGCCTGGGATTGCAACTGTCCCGCTCGAATTTCTGGATGTCTTGAATAGCCATCGGCGTAAGCATAGAGCCTGGGCAGTACTTCACAACATTCGGTAAAAGCGAGCACATAGCCGCTTCCGATCGAAGTAAATGGGTGAAAGTGAGCGTGTTCAGGGCTCCATAGTCTAGTATACACCGCCATAGCACCTCAATATCCAACGTTCAATAGTGGTATCCGCGTCCAAAGCAAAACCGCCATACCCGCCTCCCAATATCCCAACCCATCCAAATATCGTCCGGCATCACGTGACGTACCAAGCAAATCCCAAAACGCCTTCGCTAAGTCCACACGTCGAACCCACGCCCATTACCGCCAGCATCAACATCTAGTCAATGGCGATCACGTCCGCCTTCGAATCCTTCAGCTCACTCTTCACCGTGGCCTCGCCTCCGGCCGGAGTCCTAGCGGAACCCGTCCGGACCTCCGACTTCGCCAACGCAGCTTTCTCGGCGCCGCCAAAACCCCGCACAATGTTGTCAATATTCGCTAGCGCCTTACTGATCCCCTTGGCGTCCGTTACGAGCCCGTTGCCCAATCCAATGTAGCCGATCTGCGGGTTGGAGGTTTTCCACAGATCTCGCAGACTGGCTATGAGCTCCGAAGGTAGGCTCTCGGCGTTGACTTTCGTGCGCTCTTGCTCGATATGCCATTTCAGCTCTTGCCCGCTGCCGGTGGACGAATTGGACTTGACGCGGATACGCAGGGTGAAGGTCACTGCTGGCAAGGGTGAGAGGTACTTGAGGCTGTACCAGGAGGCTGAGCGGGGTTGCAGTAAGACGCTGCGACCAGCGAGGCAGGGAGCAGTCAAGAGAGGCAGCGTGAGTAGGAGGAGCGTAACGAATTGCTCAAAGGGCTGGGAGCGTGCTGTGTTGAGGCTGTTTTCGAGATGAATCCGTATACGGGCGTGGGGATTGCTGTCGGGCGGTTCGAGGCGGAGTCTCGTACGTTGCGTGGACGTCGAAGGGAAGGTCAAGTGCGCGTGGTAGCTCGAGCTTGACTTGTAGGTGAAGCTCAGATTACCGAGTGAGACAGTGTCGCAGCGTGCTTGAGCGTTGTGCAAAATGCTGACGTAGCGATCGAGGCGGTAAATGCTGGCTAGATGGTCTTGCAGCTGATCGATGAAGGGCGCTCCGAGAGCCGTTGACAAGCGGATGGCTAGACCGCCGGAAGTGCTGATACTGATGCTGCGATCTTGTGATCTGCGAAGGTGTTGCCGCAGCCGTGTGAACGTGCCCTCCTTCAGCGCTAAGCGCAGATCGTGTCGACAGCGCAGCGTCGTTGAATCATCGTCACCAGGCTTCCTCTCAACGCCGTGGTGAGTCACCCGCACGGGTTCAAGTGCCCAAGGCTTCCACTTCTTGTCTGGATAGCGCTTGACCAGCTTCGAGAACTGGATGAACATTACGGTTCGCCTCTGCGTTGCACTACTCGAGTCACTCGACATTAGCTTCTGCTTCTCGACCCGGAAGGGAATCTGCATAGTTTGCAGCTGCAGCGAGATCATTGTGAACGATACCTGTGCCACTGCTTGCCTCGCCACTTGTAGCAGCAGCTTTCGTGACGGTACACTCTCGGTATCAGCACTCATTGACAACTCGTGCGCCAGCGTCACAATCCTTCCATTGCCATCAGAGGCGGTTTGCAGTTGCACAGTCCACCACTTCAAGCCGGTGGGACTGATTGTGAGTCCAATTGCCCAGTCAATCCCCCAGCTTGTGTTGGGCACATAGGCTCGCCACTGCCAGTGATCGGAGCCAAACAGAGCGTTCAGATTGCCCTGGCGCGCTAGATCTGCGAGCTGTGTCCATCTCAGATTCGTGGCTTCCCTGTGCATCGTCTCGAATGTGACAGCACTTAGTGTCGAGGCTAGACGTCGCGGCACATCAATCGTCGAGTCTTCATTGAGCCGTTGCTGAGCATGCGCTGCTGCTGCAGATGGCGGCGCGATCGAGTACTGTCCATCGATAGGCAGTATGCTGAGTCTGAGCTCTCGTCGTAGCGGTGGAAAGCGCAGCGCAAGGACATGCTCTGCAGCGCTGTCTTCTGCAACGTCGACGCTCATGGACATGCCCAAAAGGCCACTCGTGAGTGTTTGCATTCCACTCCTCGCTGCGGTCAGCATGGCCAAGGCATGTTTTGCAGTCGTCTGGAGCAAGATATCCTCGAGGCAGATCTGCTGCCAGTCGATGTCCAGCCCGGTGTCTTTGACCTCGACACTCGATTGAAACCACCGCACGGAGATCACAGGACTTTCCACCTTCCGCACAATTTTGCCTGTCCCAGCACCACTCGCAATTCCGAACTCAAGCCAATGCTTCTTCCCTGGCCTGCCCGTCCAGTACTGCACAACCAGATTCCCGCGCATGCGATCTACCTTGATTGTGTCATACCAACGCCCTTTGTGCAGATCGCCTGCCTGTTGATGTAAAATATTGATCTTGTGCGTCAAGACAAAGTTGTGTAGCGTGTCATAGCAGCCTTGGAGACCATTGTCTCGGATTGCCCGATTGACCTCGACCTCGAAGTGCTCTCGTAGAGCGCCATCCATGGACTCTGCGCTAGATTTGAAAAGAAATCTGATGTCGATGAAGAAAAAAGAGCTCGTCAGCTCCTCGTCGATCACTGCTAGGTCTACTTCAAATTCTGCCGGTACCACGAATGTCGCTCTGCCATTTGCAATTGAATAGGATTCGAACACCGTGGGAACATCTTCGTGCAGGTTGAGTCGAGCAGCCAGCATTACGTTCATTTCCCTCAACGTCTTTAGCAGATCCTGCGCAGTGATCTGCGGAGGCGGCAGATATCCAAATTCGGGTGCGCTCGGTGTCTTGCCAGTGCTAAGCAGCTCCATAGCAAGCTCAATATTTGGATTGGGCTGTTTCGCCTGCGCTGAGTCGAGCTTCAGCTGGCCGATCGACCTTATTGACTCCGCCACTGCAAAGTCATTCTTCCGCAAATGCAAGTTAACATCGATCACATTCGCGACATCGTCTGCGTTCCGGCTGAAGTCCGAGATGACCAGCGCGCGTATGAAGCGATCCCGCTGCTCCCTCGCGAAGTCCATGATCTTTCGCTTCTTCGCCACGCTGACTTCGTCGTTGTCCTCGAGCACTGTCATGCCGTTTACGGGAGCTGCTGATGGCTGCACTGGCATTTCTTCGAGCTCGTCCACCAATGCGGTCAAGTCTGTGATGCAGAACTGCGCCAACCGCTCCAGCATCTTCCCCAGCGACACGTTTGCGCCCTCTTCGCGCCATGACTGGTCCAGAGGCGGAGGTGGGCCATCGTCGTGCGCGTTGTGACCGTTGCCGTTCGGTAGGTGCGCATCGCCATTGACCATGCTCGTGCCATTTGTCAGTGCCGCGCTGCTACCTGGCGCCATTGCTTCACCAGACGGTGCGCTTGGTCGTTGTACCTCTGCATGGCTTGCCGGTTCTTGCACTTCACTGCGCCGCCTCTTAAGCTCCCGCGAACCTGTCCCGCTGCTTTGTTCCTCCATGCTTAACCGGCCGGGCATCCCACCCTCATGCCCAGCCGACAGCACCGCCGCCACACTGCCACCTTCTCCCTCCGCCACCACCCCCGCACTGATACCGCCGGTCGCGCGTAACGACTGTATCTTGGCTCACTTGCGCAATCGCAGTCTGGGTCTGCTGTCGTGATGTTCGCGCAACTAAGATGCGTTGCGGTGTCGCAATGATACAGATGCTGTAGTCGTTGACGTATACTTCGACTGATTGCCTGAGAGAATGCGCTCCCGACACTACTGCAGTTGCTGAAGGGTAGATGTGGTGGCTATGTGGTACACTTCAATCGCTTGAGGTGCCGCCGGAAGTGAAGCGTGCAGGCTCGCGAGTGAACGGCTTCGCGGGTGATGTGAAATTGTCGGTTTCGATCGCTGAGTGCTACCATCTACAGTGCGTAAGTTGTGGTGCGGTCAATGACGAGGAATAGGATATATTTCACAAACTGCCTTAACTTCTCAAGGTATGTGTTCGCCTAAGGTAGGGCTGTTCCGTGACAGGGTGGGCAGGCGCGCGCGCGACATCACGGCAGCGTGCCGAAGTTACCGTTTGCGCTACCAAAGTACCTAACTTTTAATCTCGATGATCACGTGGCATGATTGTCCAATAGACAACGCTGACGATGGCATCTCAGATCAGATAGATGTGTACTCGAGGCACTGAAAAGATCATCTAGTTCACAATTGCTTAAGCGGATTTACTTGCTCCACCAGTACGCCTTCTCGCTACTGACGACCCTCGGCTTTCCGCCCAGCTTGCCTCTGACAGGCCGTCCATTGCCCTGCACAGCGTGACCATTCATCTTTACTTCTTCCGGAGTACCAGCTTCAGTCCCTGTCAATAATCGCCACATTTCGCCCACGCTGACACGTTCGGCGGGCAGCATCGAGTACTGTAGACTATACAGATTCTTGCGATGGATCGGCGGGACGAACTGTCCAGACACAAGGCATAGGAACACCCGCGGCGAGAGGTAGTGCTTGCGGAGGCGATGCGTTAGGTGTGCGTACTGACTGAACGTCTGTGTGAGGGGTAGTGGGACCGACTGTGGGATTCGTCAGCATGGCAATGATTGTGCAGTGCGGACAGACGTACCTGGAGCTTGAGGTAGGACGTCGGCGCTCCAACATCGGTCGCTTCTATAGGCGCTGCATCGCACAGCTCGAAGCGTATGCCACCAGGCAAGCGGCGTGAATCCTTGACCCGCAGCATCAGCGCGAA
>KZ111161.1:0-21660 GCA_002077045.2 Rachicladosporium sp. CCFEE 5018
AACTCGGCAAAGAGTCATATGCTCTCGATCTTGCTGGTGCCGAAGTCGGCATCACCCAACCGATCGTTCCTTGGAAGATCTACGACAAGGTACTCGGCAATATGTTCGTGACGATGAAGTCCTCCGTCATGATAGGGGTGTGGACGAAGAACGCTGAGGAACGTATGGTCACGAAGAGTCACCACTCCTTCAACACAATGCAGCTTTCGGGAGTTACCGATACCGGCATGTCCTACTTTCGCCTGATGCAGGCGCAGACCTACGAAGAGGTGCAAGATCTGGTCCTGGCCAAAGGCACGGCCACTTACGCTGCCATATTAGGGGGCAAGCGCGAGGGGTTCGCACGGTTTCTGAGCGATGTTCTCCAGACATTCGAGACCAGGCTCAATGAATTGGAGGCGTCCCCCTCCGGTCAGCATTGGAGTGGGTTTCCTTTGAGCCAGGAGAAGGTCTCACAGAAGATGCATGCTCTGTCACCCGAGCAAAGGAAGAAGTTCGAGGCTGCAAGAGCCGCTATGTTCCCGGGACTTGAGCATCTGTATACGCGCTGATTGGTTGCCGTCAATTCTGCTCGAATTACGCTCGCAGGTGGTTTCTGAGGCTGTGGAACTTGACATCGCATTTGCTTTGAACCCCGCGATGTATGCTGCAGCAAGATGGGCAGGAATGTTGATTTGACAGCGTCAGCGAAAAAGCAACGCAGAAATACTCTATAGCTCTTCATAGCTGAACCACAACTTCGCTGAACCCAAGACTTCTCCACACCACGCCCTCGCGTCTCTCCTCTCCCTTTGAATCCATCTAAGTCACCATCTGCAAACCCACAGTCGTACAACCACTCGCATCCGCCGCCTGCTGGGTCTGCAGGTACACCACCGGCGCCCCACTGCTGTCCGTGCAGACCTGGATGACATGTGCATCCGTCGTGACCGAGTTCTGGATAGTAACAACATTATTCGGCTGGCTCAAACACCACGCCACAGGACTGTAGTTGTTATTCGAAATCGAATCGTTAGTATCAAAGTAAATCGGCTCCGCTCCAGGAGCCGCTGTATCCTGATCAGAGAGCAGAATCGCCCCATTCGCCGCCATAACGCTGACCTGTCCAGATGAGGTATACGTAAACCCAATCGCGGCCGCGAGGCTCGAAGTCGTAGTAAGCACCTCCCCAGACTGGCCCGTTGGCGTCGTCCCGCCGGAGAAAGAGGAGAGGTAGATGTTTGTGCCGTATACACGGACTTTGAACTGCCCGGCAGGGAAAGCACATTGAGGGCTGTTGTAGCCGCTTGGCGGCGTGTAGCCGGGCGCAGAGGGGTTGGTGGTTGTGGTTGTTGTGGGGCCGTTGTAGGGTGGTGGTTGGGCGGCGGAGGAGCAGGATTGCGTCAGGGTTGCTGTTGCGGTGATTGTGGCGAGGGAGGTGACTGTGAGGGTGGTCGCGGGTTGGGTGGAGGTCGCTAGCGATATGTATTAGCCTGGGTCCAATAAATGATGCAGGGGAGGACTTGCCCGTGGAGAACCTGTTGCTGATAGTCGTAGTCGTGGCAGTGGCCGTCGCAGTCGCAGTAGCAGTCTGCACGACCGTGGAAGGTGGAGGAGTAGTTGTCACTAGAGACCACGTCAGCATACTGTTGCCCATCCTGCTGTGCTTTTCTACCTGTGATAGTAGTCGTGCTTGTGCCCACGGCCGAAGACACGACTGTAGCGGTCGCGGTCGCTGTCGCCGTCACAATTGAGACCGTAGTCGCAGTGTTCTGCGGCAGAGTCGATGTAACTGCTTCTTGTGAGTATTGATCAAAGCGGATGAGGCCAAGAGCCTTACCAGTAAGTGTAGTAGTGCTGGTCGCCGTCGTTGCATAAGACGAATAGGACGTCGCAGTATTTGTGACGAAGGCTGTCGCGGTCTGGGTCTGAACGGTCGTCTGAGTCTGCGCTGGTGCGGTCTGGGTCGCTTGTGGCAAGGTTGAAGTTACTGAACTGGTGTGTTAGCATCTACGCATCAGCTGTCACTACAGATCTGGGCAGATTTACCTGTCATCGTCGTAACAGACGTCTGCGTCACGGGGTACGAGTATGTCCCTGTGGCCGTTACAGTCGCAGTAGCGGTAGCCACAGAAGTCTGGGTCACAATGGAGGCACCAGGGTAGGTCGTGACTAGGGAAGATGTTAGCCAAAGCCCTAGTCATGGACAGATCGGCAACATCACATACCAGTCACAGTAGTCGACGAGTATATCACACTAGTCCCAGTCGCCGTCGCGGTCAGAGTAGCCGTGTACGGTGGAAGCGATGTGGTAGTAGTAACGTAGTTCGTCGAAGCCGCGAGTGTCTGGGTCAAGGTCGCCGTCGACGCGGCCTGTGTCGAGATCACTGTCGATGCGGGAATTGTCGTGTAGACAGTTGCGGCGGATACTGTCGTGACTACCGTGGATGCCGGTGCCGTGCTGACGATCGTCGAGGTTGAGGCAGCGAGAGTTGTGGTCATCGTCATGGCCTGGACTGAGGTCGTCACAGTGTAATAGCTAGCGGCTTGAATGCTCGTCGCTGTTACAGTCGAAGCAGCGAGTGTTGTCGTGACTAAGTAGATGTGAGCTACACGGTCTCGAAGAATGCCCTCCGGCTACTTGAACTTACCAACTACACCATTGGTCGTGTATGTGACCACGGCGGTCATCGCCGGAGGTGTGTAAGTCAACGTCTGAGACGTGCCTGTAAAGATCAAAGTAGCTGTCGAGGCTGCTAGTGTCGTCGTGATGCCGTAGGAGCTCAGCACAGTCGGTCCTGGGTAGGAGGAAAGCGAGTACTGCGCGGTCGTCACCGTCATCGTGATGTTGTTGTACCGTACGAAAGTCGAGTACACCGTCGTCGCTGAAGCCGGTATTGGTGCGCCACAGGTCCCAGTACTAGGCGCCGTGATTGTGGAGGGCACCGGACAGCTCGAAGACATCGGAAGGTAGGTGTAGGCGCCACTCGTGTACATGGTGACTTGCGGCGTAGTGCAGCTCCTGTGCGATGTGACTGTGAACACTGGAGGCATTGTCGATTTCTCACACTCGTGGCAGGGTTCTGTGGTGGTGACAACGGCGATCGGCTGCATCCCGATCGTCTGATCGCATTCTGGACATGCTTCGGGGAGTGCGTTGGCATGGATGGATATTGCGAGGAGGAAAAGAGCGGACAGCGCCCATGAGAGGCGCCTGGAGACGGTAGACACCATCGCGTGGCGCTGGACTCTGGGTTGCTGATCCTTGTGGTCTGCCAAACGCGATGCGGCGGCAGTTCGAGGGGTCCATCTTGATCAACGCGAAGGGGTATCACTCGCTGCATTCCTTCGCAGCTCATTGACAACACGCTCATCTTGAATTGCCGCAGTGTCGGGCCAGACTTCTGGAATGCAGATTGAGATACTCGAATAGACGGAGACATACAACTACTGGACGACCTACCTAATTACTGTCGATCCATCAGTCTGCGATGTGTGCAGCTTCTCAGATAGTGTTGGAGGCACATGAGTTCTGCAGCCTCGAGGACCCTTACTGTCCTTACGAAGTTGTGGGTGATAAGGGACCCTCCACCCTTCACGCAAGTAAGTAACAGCGATATTCCTGAGCCTCTGCCGCTCAGAGATCTCCAATGCATCCGAGGTAAAAGTGTATCCCGTCGATCTCGTCTCGATGGTTGACGGCGATGTGATCAATGGTTACATTTGGAAGACGATGTACCTTCTCGGAATCCGCCAAGTTGGTGGCGCTTGAACTCTGAATCCTTCGTGAGCATATTCCACCGGTCTAGATCCGGTGATGCAACCTCATGCATTGCACTTCCGATACAATGGTAGTTCGGAACTCCCGTCTGCTCGACCGAGCGTACGTGCTATGCCATCGCAGCCACCGCGATGGAGGCACCCTCGCATCGCGCCTGCGTCTTCTGTAGATCGCAGAAGGTGAGATGCCTGATCGATGAGAACAGTCCAGACAATTGTATACGATGCAGCAGATCAGGGCGGCAATGTGTACACGCGCCGATGCAGAAGCGCAAGCAGCGCAAGAGGACGGATACGAGGGTAAGGGAGCTGGAGGAGCAAATGAACGCCATGCGCGTCCTGCTGAAGGAGAAGAATGAAGTCGGACAACCAGGTGGCGAGAGCAGTGTTACTGCTACGTCTCGCACGCCTATGCTGGCCCGTGTCGCTGAGGTGAACCCTACCAACGCCGACTCGATGCACGGCGCTGGACATTCAATATATGAGCCTATCTTACTGGATCAGCGAAGACCAGATGCTGACATCGACACTCAGTGGCCGGCCAGCATGGCCTCGCGCAGCGATGGTACGGTCCAAGATCAGCGAGCAGATATCGTAGACCGTGGTATCATTTCAATGGCTACAGCACGCCACCTTCTGCTCCGCTACCGAACAGATCTGTACCCTCACTTTCCGGTTGTGCATATACCTCCATCCAGCTCTGCTGAAGAGCTTCGTACGATCAAGCCTACCCTCTTCCTCGCCATTATGGCGGCAGCCTCTGGCGTAGATAACGCAGACCTCGCCACGAAGCTTGACCGGGAAGTACTCCAAGAATATGCGCGCCGCACCGTCGTCAACAGCGAGAAGACCGTGGAGCTTGTGCAGTCACTCATTATCAGCGCAGTCTGGTATCAGCCGCCCAGCCGGTTCGTACAGCTCAAGTATTACGAATACATCCACATGGCTTCCGCTATGGCAATGGACATCGGCATTTGTACGCGACCGTCGCATACAAAGCGAAACCGATTTCCGGCCGAAAGTGTAGGCAATGTGCATCCGACAGAAGATGCAGCGAATCCAGACCTGAGCATGTCCTCACGTCCAACTCAGAACCAGCTAAGCAGCGACAGCATCGAGTGTCGACGAATCTTCGTGGCTTGCTACGGGATCTGTGCGGCCGTAGCGTTCTCACTGCGACGTCCAGCCATGATGCGGATGACTACGTACACTGGAGAAAGTCTCGATCTTCTCGACATCTCACCACAAGCTGTCCCCGGTGACCGAGTGCTCGTAGCATGGGTCCGCATCGTCGCCATCAGCGAAGAAATCAGGGATGCTTTCTCGTACGAAGATTCTGGCGGCATGGCCTCGATGCTTGGGCCAACGACTCAGCGACTGATCAAAGCGTTTGATCTTCGCATACAAGAATGGCGTTCGTTGGTAACGCAGATTGGACATCCACCCTGCCTGGAGACGATGTATCATACCATCCGCCTGTTCCTGCACGAGCTGGTTCTGCATGTGGATTACTCGCCGGAGGACTTCAAGGCACCATATCAGATGGGACCACTGCAACCATGCGACATCATTAGTGCACTGCCCACGAAAGTCGGAGTGGAGTCGATTGGCATACTGACAGAAAGCTCACATGCCTTGCTTGAGTTGTTCCTCAGCCTAGACCCAGCCACTGCCTGCGCTCTACCAGTCTTTTCCTACGTTCGCATGTCGTATGCAGTCTTCTTGCTAGCGAAGCTGCACTTGAGCGGCTCCAGCAAGCACAGCAAATTAGTCAGTCTCATCGATCGCGACAGTCTACAAGCAGAGCACTATATGGATCGCGCAATCCTGCACGTCCGCAACGTTATCGGCGAGCAGGCGTGCCGAGTGCCTTCCATCTTTCTTGCTCTGCTGTTCAAGCTGCGACAGTGGTGTCAGCGACCCGAGTTGATTCGACAGGCTGAGGGAAATGGCGAGACGAGTGACATCTGGCCGGATGGATTCGCAGGTGCACAGCAATATCTTGCGCTCAATGAGTTCACTCTGCCCCAGGGGAGTAGTTCGGAAAGTACGCCACCGACGGGATCAGACAGCGATGGCACTGCTGCCACGATGACTCACGCGAATCCGGCACCACGTGGCTCGCAGGATGCGAATCTAGAAAACGATGCCATGCAGACCGGCGGAGGAAGCGTGCAATCCCAGTCATCGGATGCGATCATAATCCCGGTTTCATCACCCGGGGTACCTACGTCAGACTCAAGAAGATCGACACAGTACACGCGGCCACCAGACCCCTCCACTACGGGAGCGGAAGCTTTGGAGACAGTGAACACCAACCTTAGCTCGCCGAGTACCTACAATACTCGCGCTGCCAGCACCTTCTTTGCGCCCTGGGCTGCTGATGAAGGCTTTGGTAGTATGTTCGATGGTGGCATACCGGATTTCGGCGACTGGGCGGCTGTTGCTGGCGATCTGGAGACGTTGCCAGAGGTGGGAGAATGGCAGATGGGGAGTGATGGAGGATGAAGTTGCTGGAGGACGCGGCGGAAGGAGACGACAACATCATGCTGCCAAATCATTACAGCCGTCTTGACTGGCTACGAATGATTTATGGACCCACTGCTCAGCATCGTGCCCTCAATCCCCTGCGAGACCACATTGTCAGATCTCGCCAGCCCCACCTCCTTCGTGCCGCCGACTACGACGCAGTGCCATGCGCGAACGCACACATCTGCGGATCTATGCGGTGCTGGTTCTGCTGACGCTGCCGCGTGTACGAGAACGCCACGCAAGCCCTGCGGCAAGAATGCACGCAAGGAAAGCAATCCAGATGGAAGCAGCATCTGCCGTGATAGTGTGGCACTTCCTGACGAATGCGGCAGGATCGCAGGTGCTGTCGTCGTCCGAGTACACTGTGCAGCCGTACTTCTTGTACTCGTTGTCATAGCCGCCGTCGAACAGGGCGAACGCGTGTCCGCGGTCCTTGTAGTGCATCGCAATGAAGTCTTCAGCACAATTCATGCCACGGATCCGGATTGATAGTGTCTGAACAGTTCGTCAGTGAGTTGCTGCCTCGTCTCCTAGCGAACGTACAATGCCAGAGATCGCGAAGCAGGCCACAGCTAGGCCATCGACGATAAGCATCATCTTGTCCGGAATAAAATGCGTGACAGCGGCTACGAGCCCGATCGCAGCTGCGACCAGGCCATAGCCGCCCACGAAAGCGCCGAAACCAGTTTCTGCCGGCAGAGGAGGGTACTTCTGCCACTTGATCACCGTGGACGACAATCCGAGCACGATGGCAGCCGCACATGCTTGGCCGAAGCGGGCACCGAGGACGATGAGCTTCATGATGTATGGTGTGTCTATGTGTTGTCCTCGAACGTAGTGGGGAGGGATCGGTGGATTCGAATGAGTACGCTAAGGGCGCTGAAATTGTTTGATATTGCAGAAAGTGATGGAGGGAACATGCACCAGTAAGATGAGTGTTTCGAATCTATCTGCCTAGATTTCGCCTCGAACTCTGTATCACGGGCAGTGCAGTCGCACAGCATCACAAACAGGGCTCGCTGCATGATCTGCCTTCGAGTGCAATGTCTCTGCCTGACCACGACAGTGCGGGTAAGGGCTTGCAGACAGCACCTGAAAGTGCTAGATCATGGAACAGCCGTGCAAGCTTGATGTACTGGACCAAACTGATCCGGGTAGTGATCGCCTGGCGATACGAAGGCGAGCCGAGCCCACAGCAGCGGGTTGCGTGGAAGGAGATCGTCTTCCTCAATACGAGAACAACAAGACTTCAGTACGCGTACGCTGCGTCGTGGCAGATCAAAGGAGTTACAGTTAAGAAAATCTTCATCGCCTGGGTTGCTACGCGTTTCGACACTCTACATTGACAAGTACTTCCATCGATGCACACCATGATGCCTACGCTCATCTGCCCTCGCTCCAATCCACCCCAGCGTGTCCACAGCATTAAACCTCTGCGACCGGTGTAGGAGCTGGTGCGCTCACTACGTCTTCTCCGTCGTGCTCGCGCCATGCCAGATACGCCGCGCCCGCAGATGCTAGACAAGCGAGCAGCAGTAGGATAGCCATCACATCTGCGAGACTGCATGCGATGACGCCGCAGGTAAAGCCCTTCACTGCGGCCGCCTAGCGCCTAGTCAGCGTGATCAGTTCCTCACCATCGCGCTGACGGTCAGAGACTCACCACCCCTCCGGTATCCAGAATAACAGTCGCTGCCCCATTTGCAAGGAGGATGTGGAATACTGTCAAGCGGTCCGTCCACCTTGCCGCCAAACTCAAGATCGCTGCGACGATGCCAAATATGCTTGTGAACGCTGCGTAGCCGATCGCTGCGGAAGATCCAGACGACCTCCTCAGTGCCAGAATGTAGAAGACGAGTGCAAGGCCGGACAGGATTCCTTGGACCAGGCGGAATATCATTGGCCTTTCTTGTAGAGTCGCCCAGATGGATTCGAATGATGTGTCCTTCGTTCGATGATGAAACCCAAAGTCTATTCCGCAAACCCTCTTTGGGGCTGAGACCGTGCCATGAACCATCGTTGCGGTGCTTAAATCGCTAGCGAAGTGAAGCCTAAAGGTCCTGCGAAGTTCCTCGATCGCAGCGGCGCATCGACAGCGACCTCTGTCAAGCTACACGGGGTACCTATACTCGCCCCTCGACACAACAGTAGCACGCGCGGCTCAGGCAGCGTGTATGCCTTCGACCCACGGAAAGATGCATCAATGTCGTGCAAGATAGCATAGCCACGACGTGCCTATCCGTCGCCGATGAAGTGGACGAACCAGCGATAGGATGATCACCTTTCGGCCGCATCCACAGTCACAGCAGACGAAGAACGCTACGGCTTCTTGTTCGAGAGGACTGCATCGATGGTATCTTCGACTACGCATACCCTTATCAACACGCCATTAGGCTACCACACTCATGACCTGACTCAACGATCACACCCTCGAACTCATCCGGCCACCGTTCCGTCGACGATGCACCCAGATCAACACCGCAGCTGCCACGCAACTGGCGAAAGCTAAGAACATGAACACCATGTTCGCCTTGGCCTTATGGCACCTGTCCGTGAACACACCGTTGATCTTGTCTTCGCCGTACCTCGAGAGCCCCATAGCGTACCCATCATCAGACTTGGGTCCGCTGCCACCTGTGAGGAGCGGGTGATTGATAGCCGCAGGCAGCCACTTCCACTGCTTGTCGTCGAGTATGTGGGCTGCTTCGCCGCAGTCGAGGCCGCGTAGGGCAACGACGTAGGTCTGGGCGGTATGTTGTTAGTGTGTGTACAGTGTACAAAGCGCATCAAGTACTTACAATGCCTGCGATCAGCAGACAAACCCCCGCAACTCCATCAATTATAGCTAGTATGAGCGTAGATAAGGCAGTGATCCAGATACCAGCGATGCCAATCGCTGCTGCTAGACATCCGAATGCACCAGCAAAAGAGGCGAATCCGGACTGCGCAGGTGCCTTGCCGTAGACTTGCCAGCGGATGGCGACGATGGAGAGACCGAGTACAACGGCAGCAAAGAGAGCTTGCACGGCGCGTGAGACCAATGGGAGGATCATTGTGGCGTTACCGAATGGTCTCGATCTGTAAAAGACGACTTGTACACTTGACGATAGTGATTTAGACGGATGTGGTGCGATGTGTGACGAAGTGGAGAAGACGTGATGGAGTTGAGATGGCAAACAAACCCTTTGTACCCATCTTGTACGGCACGTACTGGTGGCTCAAGGCAGTGCTGGTTGCCTTGTACTGCCTACGCCGCAGCGTTGCATGTTGTGTCTGTTTCAAGTTAAGCCATGTTTGATCCTGCCTGGGGCTTGGCACTCTTGGGGGCGCAGTTTGGTGGAGAAAACGTGCACAAGCGCGCGGGAAGTAGGTATTTTTGGGACCACAGATACATCTACTTTCTATGTACCTGCATGATCTGGGCGGAGTTCACTTGCCTGGCAACCGACTCGAAGTCTGCTATTCTCGATCTTGGCGAAGCAGCTCCATTCGCAGGGCCACCTCCGCCCACTCCAATACATATGCCGCATCGTCGATCCCAGTCTCCTCGCCGAAAATTCTATTCACAAAGACCTTTGCTGCGCCTGGTGCCAGACTCGTCCCATAGCGTCCGAAGCCGTAACACATATGTATCCCCAAAGTCGAGTCGCGCCCATCGATCGATCCGAGAACATCCCAAGGGATCTTATCCATGACCGGCATGCTGCTCGTTCGACCAACGCTGGTGTGTTTGTAACCATCGAGCACTCGACCTAAAGGAAGGCGCTTGTTCTCTGTCGCTTTGTTCGGCTTGCCATGTACGTCGGTGTACTCGTCGATGTGGTTTTGGAGCAATGCGGTCTCGGACGGAAACAGATCGTGAAGGATCCAAGTCGAGAATGCTCCGGCAGCGATGATCAGATTTTGGCAGCACACCCATTCCGGACTGCCTCTATGACCAATCCGAGGGTTAGCAGAACCGACCTCGACTTCTTCCATATAGGATCGACGCCTTTGCATGTAGATATCTGTAACGTGCGACTGGAAACGGAAATCCACGCCAGATTTACAACACGCGCGGTAGAGCATGGGCAGGTACTTAGCCATGTCACTGTCTGATGTCAGTCAAGAGGCTCACAAAACACGCACAGAAGAGGAGTTGAGCTTACATTGTCTTCACCTCAATGCTGGCCGCTTCGACCCCGCTGTCAATCTCGAGGAAGTCCTGCACGAACCAACCGGAGTTGCGTGCTGGGACATTACCATCGTTCCACGCATCTTCTAGACTGCGAGCCTTGTAGTCGAAGCGATTGTCCCTATCGCTTTCGATCAGTCCGCTCCAGTACTGCTGGCTCAGCTTAGACAAAGACTTGAACCGCTTAGGCATCTTGCTTGCATGAATAATGCCAGCGCAGGATCCAGACGCTAACTGCGCGTAAGATTCGCGCGCCTCAACGATAATGATCCGGTGGTTGACGCCAGCTTGCTTGACGCGAAGGGCGAGTTCCAATGCGATCGACATGCCAACAATACCAGCCCCGACAATGATCGTTGTCTTTCCGGTCAGTGGATGTATGGCCTCTTCTGTTCCATCATCGAGTGGCTGATCTGCGTCACTGCTGACTGGGCTCGGCTGAGATGGATCTACGCCAGTCGGTGTGGTAGGGTGTTCGCGACCCAGTCCGCTTGCTGTCGCGCTGTTGTTCTCCGGAATAAAGAGACTGTTCTCTCCGTCATTCGCCGATTCATCTGAGTCGACTGGCTTTTCGTTCACGTCGTCAGACTCGGCATATTGACCATCGAGATCATCAGGTTGCTGCACAACACGTTCGCCCAGGTACTCCGGCTCGTCCGAAGTCTGCTTTGCTGGAACGCTGCTCTGTGGGTTGGCATTGACTTGAGCATATGCTGCTGTAGTCGCGTTCTGCCTACTCTGCATTCGAGCATTGCGTTGGTCGAGCAAGGCTCTCATGTGGCTAGGAGGACGGTTCGTATCTCCGTACTGGCACCAGCAGCCGTTCGCATTTCTGTCTATGCCTTCGATGTGTGTCTCGCTTCCGTCCGGCGTGTACTTGGTGCCGTTCCAGCAAGGCTCGCACATCATGTAGTCGCAATCGCTACATTGAACGGCAAAGTCGCTTTGTGATAGCTTGTCGTGGCAAATCCTGCACTTGGCCGTTCGTTTGTTGACCACGACCTGCCACGTGCTCGGATAGACGGCTGAACGTCCTGCGTTGGGATCATAAGTCGGTGTGGGGTGTGATCTGCTCTTGTAGGTCGAGGTTGGTGTTGGTAGCGCGTTCGAGGACGATCGAGAGACCGTTGAATGGCAAGCAGACAAAGCGGCTGGAGTCTTTGGAGGCATGGTGGGTCTTACGCGCAATCGTCGATGCTGGGAGTTTAGCGTAGTGTGATCGCCCTGAAGCAGGCTGTTGTCTCGTGGAAAGTGTTATATGAAAATGGTTTAAGTGTTATATTTCTTAAATGGACGATCGGCGACAACAAGCGGCGATCTTCACATGATGATCCTTCACTTACATATTCTTCACGTTGCGGCCTTTCACGTGTCTGCCCTTCACGTCGAGCGCTCCAGTCCCTTATTGGCCACAAACACTCTCTTTGAAGTGACTGTTCTACATGTGATCCCTCCTTCACTTACTTGTTTGTCACGTGCCACGCCTTTACTCACCTGTTCTTCAAGCTCTGTGGCTTTGCATGCCTGTCCTTGCCCGGCGATCTCCCTACGTGACCCAGAGCTTTCTCCTTGTTCATCACGTACCTAGACGTTCTCTACTATGTCTCCGTTCACGAGATCGACGATAGCGGTACCCCTCTTGTGTGCCTCCGGTTTGCTTGGCCCTGACACGCTTTTGCTTTTCCTGAATGTGCATACGTTCAAGGGAAGTCAATGCAGATCACTGCGTCGGACACTGTTCACCTCCCATGCTCTCCCCTTGTCTTGCGCCCGCAGGTTTGCAGTTTCAAGTATTTCACTGTGAAAAGGAAGATAGAGGCTGGCGAGACTCTTGTGATGTATGCTCCCTACAGCTGTTAGCGGAGATGTGTGGAAGCCCTATTCTGGCGTAGTGATTGCATGATGAGATCTGAGGTAGTTCCCTCAATCATGCGTTTGAGGCCGCAGTCTCATCATCATCGTCTTCATCTCGGTCATTGAAGAATAGGCAACTTTCTGAAGCTTGATATGACTTCGAGATTGGAAGCCACAGTTCTCACTTTCTTAGTTTGTTGAAGTCGACGCCGCGGGACCGTCCGATCACGCAAGCAAATTTTAGCTTCGTCACTGCAGGAAAGCAGCAAATATGCCAGTGGAGTACAGTCCACATCGCCATCATGATCAATCACCTCGAGAAGAATTCACTTGTGCGTGGAGAGAACTGTCCTGACCCTGGTTTGCACATCTCTGTGAATCAGATCCGTGCGAGTGGAGTCTCGCTGTCAAGCAAATCCGCCCGTTGAGAGACCAATTGGACACTCGTGGTCAATGCTACACAACCAAATTACTACATAGCCTCCATCATGGGCATCCTCGACAAAAAGAAGGATCTGGCCGCGCTTTTCTTACTGCAAGTTGAGGCAACTCCAGATGCGATTGCACTCGAAGATGAGAAGACCTCATACACCTACGCCGAGCTCGACAAAAGAGTAAATGAACTCGCCATCCTCCTGCAAAGCCATGGCGTGAGACGCGATAGCCTTATTGGAGTGCTACTTCCTCGCAGCGCGGACTATGTGATCGCCTGCTTAGCTGCTTTGCGGGCTGGAGGTGCATTCCTTGTCCTCGAGCTTGCGTATCCTCCCGAGCTGCTGGCGGACGTACTCGAGGATGCTAGTCCGCAGTGGTCGTCACGTACCGAGCTGAGATCGGCAAGATCAAGCAAGGTGTTCCTGTAGTGTCACTCGATGAGCTGCCAGATGCTGCGGGTGTCAACGGCACGACGGACGAGGCGAAGGTACTCAATGGACTCCCGGAAGAGAGTGATCTCGATCGTCTGGCGTTCGTTGCGTACTCCAGTGGCACGACAGGGAAGCCGAAGGGTATTGCCAATCCGCATCAGGCGGCCGTCCGGTCATACGACCTCAGATTTGGCCTTTCAGATCTTCAGCCTGGTGACAGAGTCGGTGCGAATGTCTTCTTTGTGGTCAGTACCCGCCCTTCAACGGCATATATGGATGCTCGCTGATCCATTGCACAGTGGGAGATTATACGTCCACTTCTCCGCGGCGCCACAGTGGTCGCCATTCCTGACGAAGCCAGCTTCGATCCGAAAGCGCTTGTCGATCTACTAACAGCGAAGAAGATTACTGAAACCCTCATGACACCGACTCTGTTGGCTGCCATGCTCGCGCGCAACAGTGATCTTGGTACTCGCCTACCTGATCTACGTACATTGTGGCTCAATGGTGAGGTAGTTACGACGGATCTTGCACGGCGCGGCCTTGAATCATTGCCTGATGTACGACTCCTCAATTGCTACAGCTGTTGCGAGACTCACGAGGTTGCATGTGGCGACATTCGCGATATGCTCGCGCAACTTGACGCAGATGCTCAATACTGCCCGGTTGGCCCACCACTAGACCCACGTCACGTTTACATACTCGACGACAGCGGTCAGAAGCTTGAAGCAGGCGTATCAGGGGAGCTGTTTGTAGGCGGTCGACTTCTCGCTCGCGGCTACATCAATAGACTAGAGACCACAGCCCGAGCTTTCACAGCTGACGAGTTCGATTCGGCTTCCGGTGCGCGCAAGTACCGTACTGGCGATCTTGCGCGATTGCTGCCGTCTGGCCTGCTGGAGATCACCGGGCGAGTGGGTGCAATGATCAAGTTGCGTGGGTACAGCGTAGTACCTGGCAAGGTTGAGAACGCCATTCTGGCGAATCTTGCTGTGAGACACTGTGCTGTAACTGCACATGGCGAAGGTTTGGACAGACAGCTTGTGGCATACGTGGTGCCAGATTCAAATGCAAGCAGTGAGCGGCCAAATGTGGAGATCGATGAGTCTGGCCACAGCCCGAATGCTCGTCGAGCACTCACCGAATCGTTGGCCTTGTACATGATCCCTGCGCTGTGGGTAGAGCTGGAGACTCTGCCAACACACGATGTTTCAGGCAAGGTAGACCTCAAGAGATTGCCAGCACCCGGTGCCGGCTCATCTACGCCAAAGCCGCCACAAGCTGCAACTCGCGATGCAATTGATCTCGACGCTATCGCAGAGATCTGGGCCGCGACGTTGAAGATATCGCATAGTCTGATTACGCCAGAGCACAGCTTCTTCGACCTGGGCGGGCACTCGCTCTCTCTCGCAGATCTTGCTTCACGCCTGTCACGTAGCTTCGGCTTTCGTGTACCAGTAGCTCGTCTTGCCGACCCGACTACACTCAATGGGCATCTGCAGACTGTTCGTGCAGTCCGCGATGGACAGATCGCCGAGGTGCAAGCAGACTTGCCTGCTGCGCTGCGTCGAGACACGCAGCTCGAGCAAGACATACAGCCACTAGCAGGCACCAAGATCAAGTCGATCAAAGATGCCAAAACAGTGCTTCTCACTGGTGCGACCGGCTTCTTGGGCGCTTTCCTGCTCAATGATCTACTTGAGTCCACCTCGGCCCAGATCATTTGCCTAGTTCGATTCGGTGACCCTACGGGTGACGATGTACCCGCCGGGATCGCCAGACTTCGCAAGAACCTCATCGACCATGGATTATGGCGAGATCTCATAATGGAGCGTGTCGAGATTTTACCTGGCAACCTCTCGCGCAAGCGCCTGGGCTTGTCTCCAAAGGCCTTTCAAGACTTGGCCACGCGAACAGACGTCATCATCCATGCTGCTGCTACTGTCAATCTGGTCTACCCATACGCTGCGCTACGATCTGCCAACGTTGGCGGTACGCGGGAGATCTTACGCCTGGCATGCCTCGGGGGTGCGACATTGCAATATGTCTCCACGAATGGTGTACTGCCGCCCTCAGCATCTGGTCACGGATGGCCAGAAGACTCAATGTTGTATGTAGACGCCGTGCCTGAGAAGATCAGCGATGGCTACGGCCAGACAAAGTGGGCTGCAGAGCAGCTGGTCCTTGAAGCTGGGCGCCGCGGACTGCCAGTCAGGATTCTACGAGCCGGCACGATCAGTGGACACAGCGCCACCGGAGCAGCAAACGCATGGGATCTGCTGACGGCATTGTTCGTTGAGTCAATACAGCTAGGATTTGCACCCGATGTCGAGGGTTGGCGTGCAGAGATGACACCCGTGGACTTTGTTAGCAAAGCTATTGTGCATCTATCTGAGCAAACGCAGGCGAAGCAGCTCGTCTTCCACCTGGGCGATCCTGATCCTGTCGACACAAAGATAGTCTTCTCAGACCTTGCCAAGCTTGGTTACCCTACAGAACCTCTTCCCTGGGACGACTGGGCGGCATTATGGAACGAGAAACGAGGATCAGTCAAGGGCGGAGATGGAGCGTTTACCATCGACATACTGCGCAGCGGAATGCCCAGCGTCGAATTCTTGCGGGACATCGTCGTGCTCAACAACGCTCAAACACGCCCCTTCCGAGCTATCGTCGAACGCCCGAAGGTCGACAACATCCTCCTCGAGACTTACGCTCGCCACTGGTTCGCACGAGGCTGGCTGTCGTCACCTCCCAGTGAGCAGCAGGCACTCGGTGGCGCTGCTCACTCAGCTCGTCGAAGCATATTGTCAGGCAAAGTTGCGGTGATCACTGGTGCATCAAGCGGCATAGGCGCAGCAACTGCAGCTGCGCTTGCACGCGAAGGCTGTCACGTAGCGCTCGCTGCTCCGCGTGTGGATGCTCTCGAATCAGTCAAAAAGAGACTGACAGTGCGCGAGGGCAAAGTCATTGCACGACAGACCGATGTAAGGAAGCGAGACCAAGTGGAAGCGCTGATGAAGGCGGCCGAAGCTGAGCTTGGACCTGTTGACATACTGGTGTCTGTCGCTGGAGTCATGTACTTCACCATGATGGCCAACGTCAAGGTCGACCAGTGGGAGCAGACGGTCGACGTGAACTGCAAGGGCTTGCTCAATTGCTTATCGTCAACAGTACCCGGCATGCTCACTCGAGGCAGCGGCCACATCGTCGCTATCTCTTCCGACGCCGGTCGCAAGCCGTTCGCTGGTCTCGGCGTCTACTCCGCAAGCAAGATGTTCGTAGAAGGCACGCTTCAGGCGCTCCGTGTCGAGACTGCAGGCAAAGGACTGCGAGTCACGAGCGTACAGCCCGAGAACGTTGCAACAGACTTACTGGGCATGTCGAACGATGAAGAAGCGCTGAAGCAGTATGGTGAGCCGTCTGGCGCGAAGGTGCTGGATGCGGAAGATGTGGCGAATGCGATCGTGTATGCTCTGAAACAGCCGGAGCATGTCGCTGTGAACGAGATATTGATCGAGCCGAGGGACGAGCCGATATAGTATACATAGATATATGAGTTGTACGGATGGCTTCGCGACGGCACAGATCTGCATCCTCCACCAGATGGAGCGCACTCCCGTTCCAGCTGCAGAGTCGAGCCTCAGGCTTCACTGCATATGCCAAGACTGTGAACTAAGCGAGCTTGCTGCGCCTCCTTAGTCCCTTGTTCACCTCACACTCACTATCTTAAGCATCTCGAGATACCGGTCAGACATCATCATGCATGCATGTGTGTGCATCGAAAGCTCCAGGATCACCCGCATCGTGGGCTTCTCTATGAAAACTCTCGGTCGATAGGCGGAGACATTGGGCTAGCGCCTCCAAACGCCATGCATGAAGTCCTCTGGATTAAGCGCCATGGGGTGATCAGCCGCATGTCGAGGGTGGCCTCTTCATGGTTGCCTCTTCGCTTCGTGCGGCAGATGTGGTATGTGAGTCAATAGGAGGCCGCTATGGTCACTATGCATCGAGAATTTCCCTGCGTCTGCTTCTTCACTTGATCACCACTCTTTCCATCTCCATGCGGTGGCCTATGTGAAGTGCTAGCCGAACGCACAGCGTACATGTAGCCTTGTGCAACGGTTACAATGCGAACAAACTTTACACAGTGCGCAGCGGATTATGCCAAAGCCAATGCCAGCATCATTGCGCTGTATGGCTGGACTGGCGACGTGGTACAGATTCCAAAGAACGAGACTACCCAGATCTCGACATGGGGCTGCCACCAGTTCTGCGGCTCCGGCAATGACTGGTATCCGTGGTCCCAAGTATCAAACACCATCACCGCCTGGGTGCTGCCTGTAGGAGGAATTATTTTGCAAGCGCCATTCGTCAGCAATGCCTTCTGGGAAACTGTCTTCTCGCTGTCACGGTGGCTTGGATCACCCATGGCTAGCTTGGCGTACATTTTCTGGAATATCAAGGTCAGCGGCAAGTGTGCGCTGCTGGTCGACCTCGCCGTGCCGTACGACCGCAAGATTACATCGCCGGGCACGAATTTTGGCTCCATCCGAGATTCGTTCTACCTGCTGATGACCATGAACCAATTTACCATGCGGCCTCACGTGCGCCAAAGAAAGGAAGCAGAGGGATTGCTACGAGTGGCGCTGTTCTCGAAGGATCTGCGGCTACTTCGACCTGGGAAATCACCAGAAGGGCGCATTACTAGAGCTTCATTTGACCTGGCGCCTGGCCAATTTGGCGTCTGGAATCCCGGCCCAGGTTCAGACACATACACTCCTAGACCCGACATCGACATGGAGCCGGAAGGCCAGTTGAACAAGCTCCGCCAAGATCTTGCGCAGAAGATGCGGGATGGTAGGAAGCGAGGCGTCGTGCCTGTGTTCATCTCCACGCTGTGGTTCTTGTTTGCGCTTGCGCTTTCTGTACAGTCGGCATTCGGGTATATGGGCGTCAATGCCCAGGCACATGACTGTAAGCGGACAATGCCTACGTTAGGGAAGTGGCAAGCGTGCTGACTAAATGGCGTAGTGGCCCTGGGCTGTCTTCTAAGCTGGCTCCCTGTCCTGATACTCTCGTCCATTGTCGATCGAAACCCTGTGGCAGCCGACGCCACTCGCAAAGAGCTAAACGAGCTAGTCGACCGTGTGCGGCAGGCGCTCATGGACGACACCATCCGCGAGCTATACTTGAGATGCATTATTGATCCCGACCAGCACCATGACATGCAGAAGTGGGTAGAAAGAATTAGCAAAGCCTGTCCAATGCTCGACGACTTCTTTGCGCACTTCGCTGGTCAGGCTCGCAAACGGTGGCATTATGGCGCCGCTCACCCTATCTTGTCTGACATCGAAGGTGCATACATCGCGGAGCAAGGTCGGGATTGGCTCGCGGACGAGTACGAGGCGCGGAACAAACTCGTGCTGGGGAAGCCGAAAGGTCTCGACTGGCTAGATCCGCGTGAATTGTGGCAAGTGTTGAGTGGAGTACTAATAGTCGCGGGGAGCTGTCTAGGCGCGTTCGTACTGTCCTACTATACTCCCACTGTGGGTTTGGGCTGCCGCTCTGGTGGCTATACAGTCTTCGGAACTATGGCCTTCATCCTTCTGAGCCTTGAGATCGTCTCATGGTGGGTTTTCGATGCCTCCAAACCCAGGCTCGAGCGCTTGGGCAAAGATATGCGCAGCATGACCTTGGCCCACCCATCATTACTGGCCCGAGAGAAGAGCATCGCAATATGGTATGCTCGCGTGCACGTCGATGCCGGTCGATATGTTAGCAACACAGCGCGTTCCCTACGTCAGGGACTTCGTTCTATTCTTACTGCTCTGGTCTCGCAGAATTATGCCAACGGAGTGGATCAAGGGCTGAAAGCCAAGTGGGCACACTGGCAAGATATGAGTGCTCAATCTAAGCTCGATTACTGCTTCTTCAAGCCCGTCGAAATGGTCAACGCCGTGTGGCTCGTCTATGTTGCAATGGCCCAAACCAGCGGCGCATATCGGAATTGCGACTGCATGTCAAGTCTCTGGGGAGGACATGGAGGGTACGTCATGCACTAGGTAGGCGCAGTCCATGGAAGTCTTACTGACACACCTCGTAGCTACATTGACTGGAACAACTACGATACCGCATCTTCGTCATATGTACTTATATATTGGACCACCGGTGCTGTCCTCGCCTCGACTACAATGACAGTCGGAATGCTGTACCTGATGCTAGAGTGGTGTCTCCAAAGCCATATCAGCACCGCGTCCATGGATGATGCTGCTGAAGGCCTGCAATGGACTCGCCGATTCCGATGGATCACCAGTCCATATCGAATTTGCGTACATGCTTTAATCGAAGGCACCTACTCTGCTCGCTTCTGGGCCTACAAAACGCTGCGGAGTACGTTCGGACTTGGCACTAATACGACGCCTAGACCTGGTAGGAGGAGCGTTAGGTGGACGCGAGAAGTTGTAGAAAGCAAGATGATAGTGGGTCGACCTGTACCCAGTACACATTCAGATGAGGAGACGCCCAGCGAAGTCGAGCAGCCCTTGGTCACTGGGAAGGATCTACATGGTCATCCAGTGGTTGTTCGCATCGAGTCGCGCAGCTCGGCAAGATCTGTGTCGATCTCGCCCGGCGCCAGTCGTGCACCGTCTACTGAAGGTCGACTAAGCCTGCAGGTGACGGGTCAGCGTATTCCTTACGAGCGACAAGCCAGTCAAGGAAGCGGGGTATGATCGCTCTTCAGACTGATAGAAATACCATCGAGCTTTACTAGACCCCAGACTCACGCTTCAGTGCCTGCTTGCCAGCTTCACCCTTCACAAGTGCCCCTTGAGAGCCTGACTTGCCTGGAAAATGCGCGGCGCCTTATCAAGCATTAGGTTGTGCCAAGCTTTCTGGTCCGTTCAACCCCGTGAGTTTGTCTCAACAGTGTGATCAAGCTGCGCTAAAAGGTCTGCAGTCTGCACAGAGGGGGCCATCGTGATTAGGGTGAGTCTCCTCCCGCATACAGGCCTATGCAAGCGCAGCATGTGATCACTGTGCCCCGTCCATGCTCTCCAGAAGGGCTTTGCAGTCATCACCAGCTTCCAGCCGGAATTGCAATATAGCCACTATTACGTGTTGAATCACCGCTCTCGAGTCCGAAGTAGGTAAGGTCTTCGTCAGATACGTTACTCGCGGCGTGCCGTGGGTAGCTTCCGGACAGTCAGGTGCTAGCTCGGGCTGATTGCAACCTCTGGTTTGACGTGGGATGAGTTTCCTGTGCAACGGCCTGTAACTGATGGCACCAATCCTTCGTAGGGCGCTTCTCTCTCATCGCATGCATTCAGTTTCTGCGTACTGGTGAGCATGATGCCTTGCCGTGGTTGTGGCAATCTCGGAATGGATCTGTCGACTTGTCGTTCAGCCGACGGGAATGTTACGGAAACACGGCCGATGGCCCCACGCCAGAGCATGACAGATGTGAACGACAACTCGGGTGACCAGCGATTCAAGTGGAGGCGGCAGATCCGCGCATTGGCAAATCGCGGCTGCGGGCGACGCGGCAGCCTGCACGATCGTGCTTGCCCCACGTCTGAAAGTTGAGTGGAGCGTGCACTCGAAGTCCAACTCTCGAGACTCGAATCGTCACCTTCACACTTCGACCACGACACCAGCAGGCGATTTTGTGTGCTCACGCTTTAGTACCCGGCCACTCACGGCCACCGCCCTCTTGGTGGTGTGTCAGGCCCCCAACGCTCTCCGCTCCGCCACCCCTACCTTACCTCAGTGGACATCTTCAACATTCTTGGCATATTCAGCTCAGCAACGGCGTTCCGGCATTCATAACGACGAGATACCCAAAGGATACACGAGAGGGCTTACCAGCCTCAGGATCTTACTACGAGCTTATCGCACTTCTTTTCTCTGCTTTACACTCTTTACACCCGGGGTGGCATCTTCAGCGCTCGAGTGGTCCAAAAATCGCGCAAATCCCGCAACCTAGTCGACCCTGCATTTCTTCGCTGCACACGCACCCAGGTATGGTTGTGCGTGAGGATGGCTCCAAATGGGCATGTCAATCATGTCTGAAAGGTCATCGTGTCAGTGGTTGTACACACACTGGTAGGTTTAATGTCGAGGTCTGTGGTCTACTAATATGCTGACACCCAACTAAGACCGAGAACTCGTTCTTGTCCCGAAGAAAGGCAGGCCCACGACACAGTGTCAGCACTGCCGTCAAGAGCGCAAAAGACGATCTGCGCACGTCAAGTGCGACTGCGGCGAGTCAGACAAGCCGCACCATTCCAAGGAGAAATGCATACATCTTCGCGAGGCTGAAGAGCAGGCAAACAGGGCTCGCAGTGGCAACGAAGATTATTTCTCTGAAGACCAGGAAGGTCATCTCGCTGCAGTGACCGAGGAACAAGGTTGCTGTTGCCATCATGGCGGACAGTGCTCATGCGCCATACTGAAGAGGGAGGACAGCCACGATGG
>KZ111161.1:21760-34937 GCA_002077045.2 Rachicladosporium sp. CCFEE 5018
GTACGGTGCTGGATACTGTGACGCGCAGTGCCCAGTCGGAGACTGGTTCAACGGTACCGTCAACACTGGCGGTCTCGGATCTTGCTGTGCGTATTGATAACCTACCTCTTCTCGAGCATCTGCTAATGTACAATCAGGCAACGAGATGGATCTTTGGGAAGCCAACGGCCGCGCCACAGCTCTCACTCCTCACCCTTGCAGCGTGAACAGCATCGGAGGCTGCACAGGCTCAGCATGCGGCAGCACCGGTTACTGTGACAAGAACGGCTGTGGCTTCAACCCGTACGCCCTCGGCCAGCAAGGCTACTACGGCCCCGGTCTGACTGTCGACACAAAGAAGAAGATCACCGTCACCACATCCTTCCACACCAGCGACGGTACTTCGACCGGCACATTGACCGAGATTACTCGCCAATACATCCAAGATGGCGTCGTCATCGCCAATGCCGTTGCCGGCTCCTCCTCAGGCTTCCCTGGGCAGAACTCGTTGACCGACTCATACTGCTCCGCATCCGACAGCTTCGGCCAGACCCTCGGCGGACTGAAGACAATGGGTGAGGCTCTGGGTCGCGGAATGGTCTTGGTACTGTCGATCTGGAACGACGCCGGCGGGTACATGACCTGGCTCGACAGCGGCAACAGCGGACCATGCTCTGCCACTGAGGGCAACCCGTCTTTGATCATTCAGCAGAATCCGACCACGTACGTGGTGTTCTCAAACATCCGATACGGTGACATCGGCTCGACTTGGTCCATCGGCAAGCCCCCAGTCAGCAGCAAGAGCAGCACCAGCACCAGCGTCAAGCCAACAACAACCTCCAGCCAGATCCTCGGCTCCACGACCGTCGTCACGACCACGACGACTAAGCCCACCACCGTCTCCACAACGACCAGCAAGCCGACGACCACCACAAAGCCAACCACCACTACTAAGCCAGCCCCGCCAACGACCAAGTCTACCACCACGACCAAGTCGTCGGCTACGACTACCAAGCCAAGCCAGCCGACCGCTACCCACTACGGGCAGTGCGGTGGCAAGGGCTACACCGGCCCGACTGTGTGCGCCAGCCCATGGACGTGCAAGGTCAGCAATGACTATTACTCGCAGTGTTTGTAGATGGAGCATCTATTAGCTTATGCAGTCTCTCAACGTTCACTTCCATGCTCACTCACTCTAATCTCACCCAATCTTCGTTTCCATGCCGCCACTTCCCGCTGAATAATCGATCGTGACAGCTACAGGAAGTCCATGTACACCAGCCACCAAGCCCACAGTACCTTGCATGGTTCGTCTTGCATCTTTGGAGTCTCTGCAGACACTGTTCGCGTGGTAGCGCGAAATTCGGATAATCTCATCTTCCTGTGTCGAATGCTCTCGTCAACTCATGTGTTTCATAGTCGCATTACGGGATCGAGGCCCGCGAACCATGAAAACATTCACAACTGCATCAAAAGGTTTCGACACCGTTTGAAACTTCCCAGGCATTACACTGGATATGTGATCGCTTCGACCACCGAGTATGAACTCGATCCGACCTTTCGTTGGCGTGTGATCATGATATTGCCGTTTCACGATCAGCTCCAAGGTGTGGTTGGGGTTGAGCATCACTAACCCTACAGTCCAGGAATCGGCAGTAAGCTGCCCTTCCTTCTCATTGACCGTGCTAGCTGTCAATTCGGAAATAGCTCGCCAAACTATTTGGCTCAAAAAATACGCGAAGGATGAGATGGGTAATGTATGTCGTCTAATGATGCAATACCGTTAAATGCTTACCACTTCGTCCAATCCATACCCTACTCCCCCACCTCCGTCCTCCCCTCGAACTCCAACAAATACGGATCCCGCCTGAACTCCGCGTAAGCATTCCTATCCATGCTCCTCTTCCCAACCTCCATATCCTCCCTGATATCCTCCACCAGTGACTCCAAACTGACATAATCGTACTCCGGCCGGATGAACCCCAGGATCACGAGGTTCATATGTGAGCCGTAGAAGTCTTGGTCAAACTTGTGGAGTAAGTGAACCTCTACAGACCGTACAGTGTTCTTGTAGAACGGGTTCCAGCCGATCGACATCACCATTGGGTAGACATTGGGTTTCGAGCCTGTGGCGGGTGAGGCGGAGAGACCGGCGTAGCCGTAGTAGACGCCTGATTCGATGTCTTCGTGGCCGCCGACCGAGAGACCAGTGACGGGGATGTTGGCTGTGGGGATGCCGAGCTACGAAACAGGGTCAGTTCATGGCTCGATATGCTCCGTTGGTGTGTCGTCGATGGGTAAGAGGCGAGGCGAGCAAGCTTGACGAGGACAGCCATCGTCGCGCAAGGCACGGGCGTCGCTGACTCTAGCTGGAGTCTTCGTGCACCTCGTCTAGTAACAGTACCACCCACGCCAGCTCTCCCAAGTCCATGGTCCTGGAGCTCTGACACGCATGTGGCGAATCCGTCCACGTGTCGGCTATGATATGTCATGCCTCGCGTGTACGTCGCGTACGCCCATCGGACAGCGACATGTTTGACAGCGGCTGATAGCAGCACTCCTCGCTACCCACAGCGTAGCGTACCGGTCTTCATCTCGTAACGTGCCTTCCATGTACGACAGTCGTGTTTCTCGAGATCTTGATTGAGACAACAGAAGGAATAAAATGATGAAAGATGGCTTACCTCTTTGCTGCCTCGGCCGAAGCCTTTGATCACTTTGCCGTTCAGTCGTAAGGGAAAGGGTGGCACGGGTCCGCTGTCTGGCCCTGCTGTAGGATCTCGGGGTCCGTCTGGTCGCATCGTGAGGAATGTAGGCGACTCAGCTGTGCAGATGTCACGTGGACGACGGCTATGACAGTGTTCAAGACAAGCGGAAACTTTTGAGCAGTGATTGAGGAGGCGTGATGGAGTTACAAATATAGACGTTGAGCAATAGATGATGGCGCATTAGACTCCATGTACGGAAAGCTGCCTCAGGCATCTATAGAGTCGAGTGCGGGTCGAAGACAACAACAACATCATTCCACAATCGTCAACCAAACTGAGTAATCGGTAGACGTATTACAATTAATCTATCTCAACGATGTCACAGCACTAAAGCCGCCTCCCCTTTCCCATCACCGGTGCCTGTGTGGCATTCCGTGTCTTGCCCATTTACTGCTTACTTTGGCATCACCGTGCCGGATGGCGCCATCATGCTCGTCGTGAAGCCTGCCGAAGCCGCCATGGCGCTCGACTGATCTTCTCGAAGCCCTTCATATCACTGGTAAGAACTGTAAAACCGTCAGTAATGTCCTCGCCATCCACAAGTCAAAGCAGTACTCACATTAATGACAATGAGCATCGGAATATTGAACACATCTCTCTTCACGGTCCAACACATCCCACAGTCAACCCTTCCGTCGCCCTCACCAAGGCTGTTCATGCCATCTCTACCCCTCAAGATCCCCTCCCGCTTCACCCCGTCGCCCACGGAGCCGCGCTTCCCTCGCTTCTCGTCCTCCCCGCCTTCGTCCACACCCCAACCTGGGTCCCGCTTGGTCTTGTACTTCAGCAGCGCACACTCCCGGCCGATGATCTCAGATCCCGAAGCACCGAAGGCGAGGTCGGCGAAGTCCTCGTAGAACTGTACAACGCTGTCCTCGTCCATGAGCTCAGCCAGGAAGACGGGCTGAGGCCGGCCCGGATCAATCTCAACGTTGCCCAAACGAGGTGTAGCAGCGCCACGAGTACTGGCACCAGTATGAGTGCCAGAGTTGTTGCTATTGGCGCCGATATTGACGTTCAAGTTCGGTTCCTTGCCAAGCAGGACGTCTCGACGCCAGCCAGTGACGAGAGAGAATTCCTTGTTGACCGCTGCGATCTCGCCGGTACGTCGACAGATGATTGTCGGCGTACCGTAGTGGTTCATGAAGTCATCGTACTCATACAGCGTACGTTGGAGAGACTTCTCCATGAAGATAAGGTCATCGTTGTTGAGACTTTTGTTGCAGGCGATAAATGATGGGCGGATGGAGGCGAGAGCTTTTGCTATGCGAAGGGTCTTGTTAGTGGAGAACCGTTTCTTCAGGAAGTCGGTCAAGGCGTGGAAACCTTGAGTGTAGGTGTAGGGCGCGGTGACGGAGTTGTAGATCTCTGAGGTGTCGCGGCGTACTCTTCGTTGATTTGCTGGCTCGCTGTATTGAGGAACTTGCTTTCGTTGTTGCTGTTGTTGATGTGATGCATGAGATACACTCTGTCTCAGCAAGTCAGGCTGTTGCTGTTGACCGTGGTCCAGCTGAGCGAATCGGTTCTCTGGCGACACTGTTGATGACGACTGGTATCCGGCATTGTAATCGTAGTTCTGCGACAGCGGACTGAGACCAAGATGTGAGCCTTCGCCAATAGCGAAGGCGTCCATGCCATTGTTCTGCGTCGCCCATGCAATGCCAGCGTCCGACATGCGCGAGCCAGTACTTTGTACTGTCTGCCAATTGTTCGGGTACTGATTGAAGTCGAAGTTATTGCTTGACCCGAAGCTATCGTATGAGAGGCTGCCAGGACGGTTGCCAGCATTGTTCAGATTGTCTATATCTGGCGTGCCTACAGCACCAGACGACATGTGTCCGAGCATACCGAACTCCATGGCACCGTAGTGGTTGCCAAAGTTGAAGCTAGACAGGTCAAGGCCGAAAAGTGACGAATTGTTGGGATCCAGAAACGCAGTGTCGAATGATTGATTCCGACCAGCGTCGATGCTGGCTTGATGGTCGACGTTTACCAACATGTCTTGCACGGGCGCCACCTGTTGACTCGATGTTGATGGATAGCGTTGAGGGGTCTCGACTGGTTGTGGTGGCGCATATGATCCGAGAACTGCATCGTTGTTGGTCATCATGGGTGGACCCATTGGAGTCTGCTGGTACTGCACATAATCGGTTGCTGTTGACTGTGGCATGTACTGGGTCGGACTGATAGCAGGAGCATTGGATACCATTGGATGTGCTCCGGGACCAGTGGGTAGACCTTGAGCATTACCCATCTGGTGACTACTTGGGAAGCCAGCAACGAGGGCTTCAGGTGGTGCATCGTGAAGGTACTTTGCCTTCTTCCTCACGCCATCGTGACACTGGTCTTGCAGTCCACGCTTAACACATCGAAGACAGGGTCGCTCGTCACCTAGACATTATCAGTCCGCGTTCATTCTCGAGCATCAAGCCACCACATACCGCAAGTCAAATGCGCCCTCTGACAGGCAAAGCAAGCCCTCCTCGCCTTCTTTCGCCTCGGGCGTGAAGGATCCTTTGCACTCTTCGACTTGCTGCCCTCCCCATTACTACCTCCACCAGCACTCTTCTCGTCGCTCGAAGCACGTTCAACTTTCTCCTCAGCCATGATCCCAGTAGAACCGTCAATGTCAACTTCATACCCAGTCTCGGGGTCAGGAGATGGCGAAACATCCTCGGCGTCTTCGGCCTCCATATGAGCACTCCCCTGAGGGTAGTGCAGGCCCGCACCACCCCGACGATGATCCTCCTGCATGACCCGTATGCTATTCTACGTCCCCACAGCGCGTTCTACTTGCAGCGAAGCAGCGCAGAGCGTCCCCGTGCACAGGCCCACGGGAATGACGCTCAAGTAGCTACCCGCTCGTCCAAATCTGGAATAGAAGCAGACGAACCAAGCGCAAGGAACGTGTAGCCTGTGCGCGCAGTCGGCCGTGCCGTGCCGCTGGATCCTCGCGACCTGACTGCGTGTGTGGCGCCAACGGGTACGCGTGGAGATATTGCACCCTGTCTGCTGTACTACACGTGTACGTACGCCCAGGGCCAAACCTATAGCAGTTTGTGCAGCGCTGTATGATCGTGCCAATGGCCGGACGTCTGGCTTAGCTTGCAATGGCACACACTGCTAAGCCTAGCCGTACTCGAAGCAGTGCAATAGCTCGCTGCTGCGCGGATGTGAGCGCAACGGGGCGATTGGCGTGCGAGAACCGCGCATTGGGGGATGTGGAGGGACCAGTAGGAGTATTGGCGTTGTGCGACTGTCGGTACCGATCATGGCGCACAGCAGGCCATGCTGCTGGGAGGGCGAGTGAGGGGCTTGGCGGGGAGAGCACGACCAACGCCGCTGAGCTGTGGCTTCCTGTCCAACACACCTCGAGTCTCGTGGAGAGGCTGCACTGGCACGAGGCTCGCGAACACAAGGATCGCCGTGCGCTGCCCTGCTCTGCCGTGCCACGTTTGGGCCGCGTATGTCGCCCACCCAACAAACACTGTACGCGCAGCTTCCTCTTCCAGCCGTGCGAAGCGACTGCCTGTGCGTCTTGCACGCGCGCGCGATTGCTCCTCCCAGAGCTTCCGCCGAAGTGGACTGCAGAGCACTCTATCTCGCAGCTACCTCGAACCTCAGATGTCGAGTCCAGCATCGCCAAGCGAACCCGTCCCGAGCCAAACTCCAACCTCCCGCGTCCCGAGCTCCACCGCCCGAATATCAAGCGTGCCACGCTGCTGGGCCTGGCCTCGATTGCCCCTTACTTCATCGAAACTAACGTTGCACACTTCACTATAGACAGCATCCAGATCAGGCGATTCGCAGCCTTCACCTGTCTAGCCACGTTCCCACATATAAATGTCTCACTTCCCCGCCGCCTCCTGTCACCGGCCTCGATGCGAAACAAAAGTCACCGCGAGGCAAGGGGCGGGGACCTGCTTTGGCGGCCGCGAGTAACGACTGGACTGCTCAGTCGGGACCGTCACACAGGCTTGATCTCGCATGCTGTGCGGCCTGACCTCGCTTCTTAGGTAACATCCGTGTACTGTACTCCATCACGTGTGATGTCCAACAGGCACCGACTCGATCGCCGGGACTCGAGCAATCTTGCCGTGAAGCCGGGCTACTGCCGGACAGCTGCGCAGAGCACTGTATCATGCAGGAGTGCTTGAGATGGTTGGGACGACGATGAAGTAGGCATGCGCTGTAGTGGAGACATTGGAACGTGGTGTAATGCCTATTCCTGTCCACTCAAATCTGTGGCGTGCGCGCGTGCCCTGGCAGCATTATGGGAAACTCGAGATAGCGACCTTGAGACGCTGGTACTGGAACTGGGTACGTTCACTTTGGGAATCATGCTGACCTTGTTGGCGATCATACTCGCCTAAGCTATGTTGATCAGCCGCGTCATCCATGGTACTGGACAACTGAGGCTCAAGCGCAGTATCGAAAGTCGCATCATCCTGCTCGCGCTAATCGCAGACTTTGCACCTTTCCAGCTCACCGCTACTTACTTGGAGGCATCATGGAGATGGCGCGAGTGACACGAAGTATAGTACAAGCGCCGCATCGAGGCAGAGCAAAATACACCTGCCCGTTGAACTGGAGCTTGCATTGCGCCGCAGGAGGAGTGATCGACGTCATAACACTTGACAGGACCTGCAGGCGCTTGCAGTCGTCGCGCTGGCGGATAGTCTCCCGCAACGCAATCTGGATGATCGTTCGGGCCAGAAATTTGACCAATCCCGATGGCAACGTATGCAGTCTTCGAATCCACAGCGATATACCACCACGGAGTTCTCACCGGCAGCGCGGCCTAGATTGCGGCTCGGCGCCGGGTTGTCTATGTTGACCTGAGCTATCAGCATCTGTGCCAAATGCTACGTATCTCCGGTATGAGGGACGTACCATTCGACGTATGACACGCAATCTCGCCGTGCGCTAAACACGGACTCGTGGACCGCAAGCCCGCAGATACCCAGGGTTTGACTGTCTTGACTCACGTCGAGGGAACACGATCATTGTGAAGCGCAGCAGACCTTCGACATCTTGTCTGTAACCACGATCATGGGTAGTCCCTCCCTTCACCCTTGAGCAAATCGTGAGTTGCCCCGTACTTTCTTGCCATATTTGAAGAATAGCAATGGGAATGGCATCATCGCGAGTGCCAGGAAGCCGAGCAACGAGCTTGCCCACTGATAGCCCAGCTGTACAAGAGTAAGTAAGTCTCACAACCTCATCTGTAAGGCGGTTTCACATGCCTTTTCATACATCTGGGTCCCGAAGAGACTTGATGAGATCGTCAGCACAGAATTCATGGCCAGGGATCAGGGCAAGCAGCCGGAACTCACGGAAATGCAGCAGCGAAGGACGATCTGCCACCGATGTTAGCATTGCCCATTGTCGCGATCAATCAATGCCGTGTCACCTACCTGGCGAAAGAGTTCGCAGCCAGCGCGCTTGCGGCGTAAAGTGGATACTGCGCGGGGCATCAGTACATCCGACATTCTCGCCCGACAGATCACCTACGCATTCGACGAGGAAGGTACTATACCATCTGTCAGTACTCAAATCACACCCCTGATGCGGCCATTGCACTCACAAGATTCCCGAAAAGCAGAATATATTGCCAATGCCGAAGATCGTGCTGAAGAAGATCGGGACTGCTCAGGATTCCTGGTCAGCGGTGTTTGATCACCATTACATGATGCAGCTTGATCTCACCTATCCAATGGACCCTGTACGCGCACAAGATGGATCATCAGCATTTACTCAAACGGGGACTTGGACGAGATTTGCGTGCGTTAGCGTACCAAGGATATGTGGTCCAGCCGAAACCTGCGTGTTGCACGAGCGTCAGCGATCATGGACACGATGGATGTCTTGACATTGAGTGGGCTCACCAAACAAGCTGATAGGTACCAGTACGGCTCCCCTACATGCAGAGGTCAGTCGCAGCACGGCAGTAGATCCCGGGAACGAGCTTACAAGATTGTTGAGGGTAGTCTGAACTCAGGCTCCGATACGCCGCCGTTGTTCCGCACAAGTCGCAAATCTATACCGCATCAGTACACTGCTATCGCCTGCAGGCGTTGTGTTGCTCAACGGACAATTCTTCCGCCACAGTGGATCGCAGGCTGTGCCTATCACCATTCCGACGAATATCCCGAGAAAGGTCAGGCCTGTGGGACGTCAGCTCTGTTGTCGGAAGTGGCTGATACCTGATTACCTTGCTGCCAGAGGTTGAAGTTGTGGTTGTGCGAGAAGACCAGGGCGAAAGCCTGGAGATTTCTGTCAGCGTCTCCACGTCCTATTCGCCTGGCCTCCGATCTACTTACGCCGAAGAATAGGTACAGCACGCCTAGCAGAATAGCGCTCAGCAAGCAGAGATTAAGACACATCTGCTCGAAGAATAGCAGCTGGAACGGGCGAACGCAACTCCACGCAACGGTCTTCGTCACTGATCTGCTCATGACCTCGATCGGAGCCTTCCATCTCCCATCGCCGGTCTCTTTGCGCAGCTTGATGGCCTTGCGCCTCAGCAGCACGGGACTATATGTCTCCGGGACGAAGAACGCAATAAGCAGCCAGTTGACTCCGGCCCAGATCACCAGCGTCCAGAACGACCATCGCCAATCTGCATAGTAGTTGATGAAACCACCGAAGACGGGTCCGACAAGTGGCCCGACGAACGGACTGGCAGTGTACACTGTCATCGGCATGCTCAGTCTCTCGCGCGGGAACATGTCGCCAATCGTTCCGCCTGCGACGCTCAAGAACGCACTCCCTGCCAGCCCGTCAAAGAACCTCGCAATCAGCATCGTCTCGATGTTTTGCGCCAACGCACAGGGTATGAGCCAGATGAGGTACATCCCAAAAGCACAGAGATAGATCACTCTTCGACCATAGAATTCCGATAGGGGACTCAAGAACATCGGCCCCAGTCCCAAGCCTGCTACAAAAATCGACAGGCCCAGCGTCGCGACTTCCCGACTGATATGGAAGTACGGCGTGATTTGCAGGTAAGTGCTAGTGTACAGAGCTGAAGCGCAAGTGACGCACATGGATGACATGGCGAGTATGATCACAATGCTCCATTTGCGGAGGTCCGAGCCCCAGGCTGAGCTTTTGGGGCTCATGGGGTCGTCAGGACTAGACCATTCAACCTCGAAGGGGTTGCTGTCCGGGTCGGGTGAGTCGCCGCTAGATGGGTCGTGGGATGACTTCTCGTCATCATCGTGGTTGAAATGCGTGTAGCCATCTGCGCCGGCGTAGGATCGTTGGGATGAGTGGCTTCGTACTGTGTGTAGTCGAGGCGAGAGCGTGGCGGTTTTGCGTTGCGCTATCGATGTGTGAGAGTCGTCGTTTGGTGTAGCGTGCTCGATCTCTTCTTCCTTGCCATGAATTGCATGATCAATGTCGGACTTCTCCAGATCCTTCTCGATGGGCGAGCTAGACACTGAACTAGAGGCCATGTTGATGTAGTCGTACCTGCCAAGTCTTGTGCACCCAATGGCTGCAGGCCGGAGTAACAGAGTGGTCGATCTATTCAGCGTTTTGCGACTGTACACGCGATAGGAGGTGAGTATGTGACGCCTCTATTTGATTCAGACTCTCAACACGACATGGCATGACTACGATTCGCAACGGTGATCTACGAGGTTAGGTAGCAAAAGGTCTCGCTCCCTCGCTCTTGCCGTTCTTCCGACGTTCGAGCGAGCATGGAGCGAGCAACGTCACTGAACCATTAGTAATTCCGGTAGATCTGGCTTATCCCCGATACATGTAACCGAAGCTTGACATGGCTTATGCCTTTAATCTACCACTTGAAATATCAATCAGAGTCATACACGCCCGCGTGACTGACTCCAGGCCGGTCAGCCCATGCGAGCACTATAGCTTGTTGGTGGTCAACGTTCTGACTCAGCATGAGCTGCGAAGTCCGCAATAGCGCCGCGATCCGCGCTGTATGCGCCTAGAGGAGGTCGTGAGGCATGAGCTGACAAACCCAGCGCAATGGTATTGCAAGCGCCATGCTCGATAGTCATGAGCATAGAGAAACGGCAATGGACTAATCGATGGTGAGACGCTCCGTATACCTACTACCCGTGGAGAGATGTCGACGAGTGATGAGCTTCTGGAGATTATTGGTAACCTGTAAAGCTGATTGGTCTGTAGCTGCTGCTTCTCCTACAAAGGACTGCTGATAGTGCATGCCTTTCCTCCCGGCACCGAAACGCCTAGCCCCTTTCCAAGCCCATGCAACTGTAGACGTACGAGACAAGGCCAAGCTGCCCCAGTAGGGCACCGCTGTCAGCTACAGCGAGTGCGTAGCCCGGTGTAGCCTAACCGAGACCACAACGGTAGCATCCATCATTATTCTCGCCTCAAAACCGCCCCTGCCCCCTCAACGAAACCCATTCCCAGTATACGGCGCTCCGCCATTCGTCTGCGCCGAGTTCCTCTGCAACAACTTCCCCTCAGTAAAGTACTGACACATCACCGCCTGCTTCGCACTGATCCTGCCCGCTGGATCATAAACCAGCAAATTCTCCAGCAGATCCAGTCCATGCTCCCCAAGAATCTTCGCTCCATCCCCACTGACAATATCATCCGTGTCCTTCCTCTCCCACTTCGGGAAGCTGGCCTTGAAATCCGGAAAGCTAGTGACACCAGGCCAGTCAATCTCGCTCGGCGTGCCCAAGACGCGGAAGATCTTGAAAATCTCATCAATCTCGCTGTCACCAGGGAACAGCGGTTTCCGCGTCGCCATCTCCGCGAATATACACCCCACACTCCACATATCCACGCCCGTACTATACTGCCTCCCGCCCAGCAAGATCTCCGGCGCGCGATACCACAGCGTGACGACTTCGTGGGTGTAGGTACGCAGGGGAACGCCGAAAGCGCGCGCGAGCCCGAAATCGGCGAGCTTGAGGTTGCCTTCTTTGTCGATTAGGAGGTTTTGGGGTTTGAGGTCGCGGTGGAGGACGCGGTGGGAGTGGCAGTAGCGGACGCCTTCGATTAGTTGGTAGGCGAACTTTTTGACCTGAGTGAAAGATGTCAGTATCGACTGCGTGAGTGAGGGAGGGAGGGGAACAGTGAGAATGCATACCATCTCCGGTCCTAGACCCATGTGTCCCTGCCTGCCGTCCATGATGCCCTCGCCCAGTGGCTTGCCGCGACCACCCTGGCTGACTGGCAGCGCTTCCATAAACTTCTTCAAATCTAGATCGAGGTATTCGAAGACGAGATACAGTTTGTGGCCATCCGCATGAACGATGTTGAAGAGGCGCACGATGTTCTCATTCTGCATCTCCTTGAGGAGGGAGATCTCGCGGATGGCGGTGGAGGGGACGCCTTCATCTTCAGCTTCGAGGCGGATCTTCTTGAGGGCCACTATGCGCTGGTCGGGGGTGGTAAGGTCGCGGGCTTTGTAGACGACGCCGTAGGTCCCTGTGGTGGTGTCAGTGTCACCCTCTTATTGTGCTGCGCCTCTTGGCATTGGATGCTGGTCTCAGCATACCCTCGCCAATCTTCTCCATCTTCTGATAATTCTCCATGGCGGGCGATGTGGTTGGTGTGAGTCCTTGATCGTGGTGTCCTGTCAATTCAGTGAAGCCGTATCGGAGTTCTGGGTCGTGGGTTTGCGATTGTCGCTGTGGGAAGGTGCGCTACAAGTCAGTGAGGGTGGTCATTGACGCGCGACTTATGTAGCGAACGGCGGTGTAGTCGTTGTCGTCGTCGAAGTCGCTGGTCGTCGCTGCGTCGATCTGTGGCCTGACTGTTGCATTGAAGAAAGATGCCGTGCCAATCAACAAACACACACGGCGCGTGGGTGCGGGACGCGAGCGCGGACCCCGCCGCGCCGTAGGGCTGACTGGACGTCACTTCTGAAACGCGATACTCATGATCCTCGCTTCATTACATGTTTTCGCAAGATATCGTACGCACATTCTCTCGAATCGGAGCTGGACTCTGCTACTCTAAGCACGGTTGGAAGTTTGCTGGCGTACAGCATGTTGAAAGCGAGGGAGCCAGCCTCATCTGCGTTACAAGAAGTCTGCATGTCATCACATGACCGCGCGTGCTGAGCGCGATGTAATCTTCAATCTCTGCCATCAGGAGCTCTAACACACCGCATTCATGGCTCCCAGTCGAGGCAAAGCTAGGCGAGTTCAAGCTGGTGGTCCTTCGATAAGCTCCCCAGCAACTGCAAGCCGTGGCAGTCGCGGACGAGGCGCACCGCCAAGTGTCTATGGCGAGCTGCTAGATGAAGTCGCCCAGACTGCTGAGCCCGAAAGACCATTGAAGCGTCGACGGATACTGCGCGAGGTCAGCATTTCGAAGTATCGTGGCGACGATCTTGAGGTTGGTAGTGCTGGCGCCGGGAAGTCTGATCAAGTAGCCAAGACTCTTCAAGCAAATGACCCAGCCCGCACCAG
>KZ111161.1:35037-93335 GCA_002077045.2 Rachicladosporium sp. CCFEE 5018
CCTTTGCCATCTCATGCAGATGCTGCGTAAGGTAGTTGACCTGCTGAGTTAGTGTGGCGTCAAGGTGATCCTCAGAACGAGCCTCGAAGGCCGTTTCTACATTGCGTGCCTCCTTGCTCTCCTCGTCTAGCATGATGGTCGAGGCTTCCAGCGGATACAGTGCAGGTAGTAGTAAGGTGAACGATCTCAGTGACCGCAACGATGCCGGCCATGATTGCCGCTTCGGCGAATCGATTGGCAGAGTGTAGCTGAAGCCATCGGGTGATTTTGCGAAGTGTTGCAGTCGACCGAACCTGGCTTCAAGCTGTCTGGTGTCGCTCTGCCGCTTCTTCTCGGCGTCAGCTCTCTGCTCTGAAGTGAACCCTTGCAGCGCGGGCAACCGAGGTAGAGGTGTAGTAACGCTCGCTGACGGTACTGGGACTGCTGTTGGCTTCGGGGGCCCTCTGTTCACTACGAGCTTAACGGTCTGTGCCATCTCACCGGAGAGGATGGACTCCAGCTGCTTGTCGAGTCTGTTCATAAGCCCAAGCAAAGTTGCGCCCGGTGCATTGTCACAGAGTGCGTGGAAGCCATTCTCAATATTTATCTGAAAGCCACGCGGGATGTCTTTGTTCAAGATCCTCAATAACGGCCGTCCATTGTCCGGGTAGCCATGTGGGATCTCAAGAGAGCAGTCTAGAGCATCAATCTCGTAGGGAAAGTCAGGATCTGTCGGGATCATCTGGAATGTGAACACCGTGGCATGGTCTCTCTCGTCGGTCGTAGGTTTGAAGCGCCGCTGAATCTGGCCGACCTGGAAAGTCCTGACATCCTCGACCTGTGGCTTTGGTGCTGCAACAGCGCGAGGAGCAGGCTGCTGCGACTTCTTCGTGTTGCTCATGGCTACAGGTACTTTTGTACCCAATGATGAGGAGTCATTGCCATCCAGAGATGACTCTGTATGGGGGTAAGGGCAAGTATCGCCCGCGCGGCAACCTATATGGCGATTGTCAATTTGTATTGACATGCCTGGTAGCCTCTACAGAGCGAAATCGATCGAAATTTCCCAAGCTGTCGAGGAAACGTTCACCTACCTTGCTTGGTGCTAAAGAAGCGACATGAAGCACGCTTTGCTTCGGACCGTCGGGTGCTCTCGACGGGCATCACAGCCAGATTAGTCTCTCGGAAAACGGTCGCTCAACTGTAATGGAGTGTATGGCCGCGATGCTGGTAAGTAGCAAGAGTTGGGCGATGACTTGATCAGAAGCAAGATCACGGCAGCCGTGTCGAGCAGTCTTTTAGGAGTGATGGAGGTGGTGTCAACTACATACGGACCCTGTCGTTGATAGAAAGATCACTGTGAGTCTTCGAGCCTCTGCTACGAGGTCATCTGCAGCGCGTCAAGTTCTGTCACTAGAGAGAAGGTGAAATAATCCATATCATACTTCGTCATGGTGACTTGAACGCCACGATGAAGTGAAGTCGCGACGGTCCGTTCCGCCTCGGACAAGCTTGAGGCGTTCTTGCCTTCTGCTGGGAGGTATGAACTCGCATCACTACCTCGTGCGACGATATTGGTGCTCATTCAGAGCATGGGCAGGACACACTGTCCAGGCGTTCACGAAGTAATCCGCAGACTCAAAGTAGCGGAAACGCAATGAGCTTGACTGCATCAGGCAAAAGCGACGGCTGTATCGCGGAGGCCACGGTCACGCCGCGCGCCGATGACAGGTCCACAGATCAGCCTAGAAAACTTGTCGAACAAATAATACCAGCAATCCCTGCAGCAAACAGGAATCTGCCGGCCTGGCGATGAGATAACTGCGGAGTCGACTCGAGAAAGTGGAGAATGGTATCCGCTCTTCGTCAGCCTCCTCACGATCACGCCTTAGAATTCAATGTCGCTGCAAAGTCTGACACTCGTACAGTGCACGCAAGCAGAAAGCGTTGAGGCAGCTCGCAAACAGCTCTGATTGACGGGCAGCAAGTAGCACGTTTTATATAACGCCATTCCACAGAACCACACTCTAATATGCATGGCAATACATCCCACGCGCACATGACACCCTCACAAATGCTCCCTTACCCGCCCCGCTCTACGAATCAGCCGCCGCACACCGATCTCGTGAACGGCAGAACAGCGAATAAGCAACGGCAATCTACGCGGCCTATTCTGATAGCCGTGCATGGCGCTGCAAGGCTGGCATAGGCGCTGCGGTGGCTGCAGCATGCAATGCACGGCTAATAGAGTGCATGCATGCAGGAGTGCAGATGACTGATTTCGCAAAGCAGCGGTCAGCGGGCATGTGATTTGGGTAGAGGTGCTGGATGCGCTGGCAGAAACGGTGAGGGATGGATGGCGACGAGGGCTGTCACGGTGGAAGAGTGGTGATGTTATGCGTGAGACGATTTGAGCATGTCGTTGATGATCTTCTACAGTGCTTTCGCTAGTATCTGCTACCAATACGAGAAGCTACCTTGATACTCTGATCGGAGTCACCGGTGCCTCTCTGCTCTCCCCTGTCCGCTTGCTGTAGTATATACAAGTCCTTGCGGGTCCAGCTACTCATACAACCCTACTCACCAAGGAGACTTATTCGCCTCCAGTGCGCGCCAGGCTCGTGGAAGGTCGTCGTCAGTCAGCCTTCTTCGCAGCGGTGTGATGCGCCTAGCTGTATTACGTAGGATGTCGTGCTGCCGATGATGGTATCATAGAATGAATTGTTTTCCGTCCCGAGAACGCCTGAACCCATGATCCGTGAGGATCTTCTCCAGGTCCTTCATGGCCTGAGGTCGCTTGAACGCAGAATAATGTGATGTGATGTCAGCAGCGAGAATTTCGCTTGCCGGTAAGATGTTGCTGTCCATCATGATGAGTACGTCTACCAGCCTTTAGCATGATACTCCTGGAGGCCGATGTCGAAGAATGTGTTGTTGACACCAATGCCTCCCTCCCTGTGTGAAAGGACTGGGCCAGGCTCAGGTTGCTGCCTCAAGTTCTTCACATCTCCAGAGGTGTAGTTCCTCTTCATCGCCTTGAGGTTGCCGTTGCTCTTATGCTGGCGCTCCCACAGCAGGTTCTTCCTTAACGACTCAGTCAGTTCTGTCGAGAGCATGTTGCGACGCGTTGTCCGAGGTGAGAGTGACAGCTGTTGATGAGTGTTGGATGTGGTCATGATGATCGGTAGTGGCGACGTGGTTCCGTTCACCGCTCTTGAAAGCTGTGAGCCAGACTCGGGTGTGGTAGCTACCGAAGGTCCGTTAGGGGATGTAAGACGTGAACGACGAAATCCTGATGTGGATCTCGAGGCAGCATTAGCAAGCGCTTTCGCGCGGTCTGGCTCGTGCATCATAGTCGTCAGCATTGAGGTCCTGGAGGTGAGATTCGGTCGCGAGTCGACCCTTTGAAAGAGCTGGGTGTCATTCACGGACGAGGGCCCACTATGCGGCTCGTCAGAGTCCTCCCAGTCGGATGAGTCGTCGTCATCCTCGATAGCGCTCTCCGATGCATCGTCATCCTCGTCTTCCGATTCGAAGACCGGACTGTGCGTGGGTGCTGGGAGAGCGACCGTGACCTCTTCCTTGAAAGATGTCTGCTTGCGCGCCTCACGTAATCTGAGACTGGCTGACAGTGAGCTGCCCTTGTATGAGTGCATGTGGCTGTCGAGCGAGCTCTCCTCCTCGCCAGAGGACGTTCCGATCTGAAACATTGGAGCCTTCCTCCGTGCTTGTGGCGGTTGATACTGCGACGAGGTCTTCAGGATGGGTGTAGGTAGCGCGGCGAGATTCGTTTGTGATCGGTAGGAAGAAGGTGCACCACCGGGCGTGAAGCCTCGAATGATGCTGTGCGTGCTGACCTCAGTACATGAGCTCTCTTCGAAATCGGCTCGTGTGCGTGAGTCCTGGGAGTCCTCGGTCGCGAATGTTGATGAGGACGACTCGAGTGCAGCCCGTGAAGTTGACTTCAGCGGAGTGTCGACATCTTCGCTACTTGCATTTTGCGCAGCGGGCGCCGGCTGTGGTGGAGGGGTAACTTCGAATGATTTGAGTGAAGTCGGCATCGGTAGATCAATCGGCTCTAGTGATTGGGTCTCTTTGATAGAGATGACCATGTTCTCGAGGTCGATTGGCGTTATATGCTTCTCCACTCCACGGCTCCTGCTTTCGCTCGAGAGGTGGCGGCTGAGCTCTGGCCGCGCTTGCGGAAGTGAAGTGGCGGATCTCGAAGCTACGTCAAAGTCATCCGACGCAGCGGATTCGAGGCTAGACGACAGTGCTGGCACTGGAATGTCGTCGCTTGCCGCGTTCGGTGGCGTCGCATATGGAATGCGTGGCTGTGTGCGGGCTCTCGATTTTGGGTCGCAGCAGAATGTCTCGCGGTTCCATAAGCGCCAACTCATGTTCTCCAAGCGCTTTCCGTCTTCCATCGCATGTGCAGTCTTTGAAAAGAGCGACCACTGGAGGCGTAATGGTCAGCAGCGTTCACTAAGTATAGCAACTGCCCAACCGAACTTACCATGCCGAAGAGAGTTTCCACGCTGCTGGTGTCAATCGTGTGCAGCGCCGGCACCTCCACTCGTAATAACGAGTGTTCTGGCCTGAAAGGCATCTTGAGTGGTATATGAGGAGATCCAGTCAAGTGTGTAGTAGCGAAGATGATCGAATGTGTGAAGGCGACTTCCTCGTCGGTCGCAGTCGTTGAATGTTACGTCAGCGCTCTCGGTACCTGGTCTCTCCGCCTGGCCGGATCTTCCATGTGCTGATTTTGCGAGGTCTCGGTTAAGACTCGTATCGACAACACGATCGTTCCAAATAGCTTCTGTAACACTCGATAGTCAAAATGGCAGCGATTGGGATGCGTTGTGGAGATGCGAAGAATGTGAGCGCGGGCTGCGTCGCTTTTGTGCAAAGGGAGCGTGTGACTATCTGCATGCGGCTTCTCAGCACAAGCAAGCCGGCGCCTTGTTGTTTAGTCTGCGCGGCAGACATCCGCCACGCTAATGGCAGCCCTGTCTCCGCCACATCACGGATCCTGGATCGCGTCGACGTGGGTCACAAGTGGGCGCCAGATCCATATTGCCGACTAATCGCCATGCACCATGACTCTCTCGACACTCTGGAACAGTTCACGTCCCTTCATCACCGCACGGGATCTCGATTCTGGCATCGATTCACAGACACTATTGGAGCGTCACTATGGCCAGCCGCGAATGGGATTTGTCTCATTGCCCGTTTGCCCATGCTACTCCGGGCACGCGGTGTTTGTCCCGCGCCATCATCCCGTTTCTGCCCTGGCTCCGGCTACTGAAGGTGATTCGGAGCATCACTCCTTGGGGTACCTCTATACGGGGCACCCTCGGTCCGGGACTTTGTCACGACAGCATCCTCGGCTTCTCCTCCTTGTATTGCTGCGCCCAGGAATCATGTGCTGAACTTTCAGCTTCGGAAGAAACCTTCGTCATCGCGTACCTCACATGACACGCATCAGTCGTTGGACGTCGCTGCGCGAGAATCGCGGTCATATGAGGCTGTTAGACCGCTCGTCCGTAAAAGTATTGCGTTCTCGCATGATCGGGCGAAGAAGATAGGTACGTACGGCTACTGATCGGATGCGAGGAACGCCCATCCGCACACGTTACATTGTGCTACACACCATGGCATATGGCGAATTAGCAAGAATGACTGTACCGAGTTTGCAAGCCCATCTCACATGCGGAAAACGTGGGATGCGCGCGAAGCACAGTTCTCGTCGCACTCTCTTGCTATTCCTGTCAGCACCTGTTGGTATCCCACTACATGTCGATGCTCACCTGTCACTTCGAGAACTGCACTGTGTCCTCGTGCCGGTAAGTGCCTGCATACGCGGCGTTACCGTGGCGCTCACACTCCGTGAAGGCGCCGATCGGTAGGATCACGGCGATATACTTGTCATTTCAGCTCACGTGGCACTCCAAACTTTAGAGAGGCCCCCCGGATTGCCGCATGCGGCAATTGCCTGTCAAACTCTCTCCGCAGGCCTTTCTGGGCATGTATGACAGGCTACTAACAGGAGCTGATCACTGTGTCGAACGTGCGACCGCCAGACTGATGATGGGCGTTACTGATGGATACTCCGTAAAGTCTGCAGTCCAAAGCGACGAGAGCGTGGGATGTTGAGCGGTGTGAGCGCACAGCTTGGCTGCGAGAAGCAACGATACCTTCCGCTTTGGGCTCCTCATCACTACAACGTGAACTGGCGATAGGCTGTTGGCGACGCGTCTACCTCAACGACGTGGGTGACAGTGTTGCACCAGCATCCTCTTGCAACCCACGACAGATCCTGATCCTCACAGGGGGAGGCACTATTCGCACCGGTCCCTCTCATTGGAACGAGTGAGACATGACACGCGACGATCAACGATTCGCCATGTCGCATCTTGTATAAGCGAAGGGCTGCAGCGTTGTAGGCGCGCGTTCGAACGAGGCGCATGTCACGTCCATTTGACATGGCGACAGCAAATGATGGCGCAGTGCGTCTGTCAGGTGTTACTATTCGCGATCGAGACTCGACGCAGGCGTTTGACAAGCACCAATGCAGCCCTGCGTTGCGCAGGCGCAGCATGTGGCGGTCGCAGATGACTGTGTTTGACAGCGCATACAATAATCAGCTTGACATGCTTCCTGCCTGAAGTACCACTGTACCGAGTACTCTGGGTCAATGATCATCCTGCAATCGAATAGTAGTGCATGAACTACAGTCCACCAATCCTGACTGTTGCCTGATGCCTGTTCTGGCAGAGCGATAGTCACACGGAAGGCAGACTGCGACATCAGGACATTACGATATTAGAAGCTGCGCGCTGGTGATCGAAAGGTCTCGACACAAGAGCAGATTAATGTCCATCATACCGAAACTCGACTTGCCCACTATCTGAGCACGTCGCATATCCGGTCGACAGAACAGCGTATCCGGTCCGCAATCCGCAACCCGTGATTTACCGCAGGATGATCTGCAATGGAAATCACCAAGAACCAGCCAAATGCATCACGCGGCAACGCACAGGTACCCCAGAACCCACTTTCCGCCCACTTCCCCATGCGAGGAGAGCGGCTCCTTGCATTCCTGGGGGTTGACAGATCCGATTCGCCTTGGTTCATCGACCTGCGTCATGCGACTCGCACAGCCACATCTCGATTGCCTGGCCCAGCTGGCGGCAATCGAACGTGATACAAGAGGGATCTGTGTGCGTCGCACACGTCACACCAACCAAGTTCGAGAGGGGGTATGGGAGCGCGGGATTGGATATGGAGATGACCAGACCAGTTTCGAGAATACCACGGAGGTGAGTGCGAATGAGTATACATTCGCATATCATCCGCGAGGCGATGTTGGTCATCTGCGCTTCTAGAATTGCGCGCCGAGCAGTCGGTGCATCCACACCGTTTCCAATCCTGCGCCGCAATCTACAGGCCCGGCCGTTGGCACCCGATGCACTGGTCGGCGGCGCTCGCCTCGTCATGCGAGCTCATTTAGCCTGTAGAGTATTTCCCCGGATTGCGATTTGCGTGCAGGTCGCGTCTAGACTCTTGCGGGTGTGTGCGACACCGCTGTTTGCGATATGTCGACGATCGACTATACGTGACACCAACGGCGAGGAGTCGTTTGATCTCGACTGGGCAGTCGTAGAATCAACACTTCTGTCACTGGATCCTGATGAGAAGAAACGATGTCATCCCCGCAACTCAACACACTCGTCACCGTTGCCCTTCACGCGTAATAGCTTAAGCTCTCACGGAGATCCCTCCGCCTCCAGCATCGCCTGTCGCATCATCTCGACTCCTCGCTTCACATCACCCCGGCTTCTACGCCGAAACACCTCCCTTTCTTTTCTCCGCACTCGCCATCGCGATCGCAAACACCCACCATCTCCGCAACCCGTGCCCACCCTCCTTGAAAGCCACACTACTCGCTTGACATGTCGCGTGGCATCTACCGGCATTGCATGACGGCTGGTGCGGTGCTAGTGAAAGCCTTTGGCGTCGACGGGCTTGACGGGTACGGATACTGCTTCCCCGGAGAGTAGACTTCGTGGACGTGACCGGTGGTTAGACATCCCACGTACTTGGTTTTGGGTGAGGATATGCCCACGCCGAGGGTGATGGCGGTGTGATTGGTGTTGAGGGATGGTGGTAGAGAGCACTACAGCAGACATGGGAGATGGGGTTCTGGAAGCGCACCACACACTCTATCACGTCGAGAATCATCGCGGCCAACGCTCTCAAGGAAACTCCGTTGGGACCGTCAGCAGATACAGAATGGTCTTCCTCTTGTTGATCTGCCTGCAATTATATACTCCCACACCAAGTAGATGCACACAGGACGCTCAGCACTTTTGTACAGGTAGACCACCGCGAATGACCCAGGAACCCGCTCGCTCACAACGACAGACAGCCAAATCACCATCGAAGGGTCCACAGCACCTCACTCTCCTTCCTTCTTCGCCTTCTTCTTCTTATGGTTCTTCTTCTTCTTCTTCGCGCCATCTGCTTTACCCTCCTCGCCCTTCGCCTGTCCCGGTCCATCACTCTGCGCCTGACCAAGGCTCAGCCAACTAGGCCTGGGAGGTGAGGCCTTCTTCGATGCCTGCGATGCACCTTCGCCAGTCTCGTCGTCGCTACTACTCGTAGTCTCCAGCACAGTCTTCTTGAAGCCGTTGTAGTCGACAGTCGTCTCTGTGATGGAGCCAGAACGCGCTGAGCGTCGGTTCTTGGACCGGTCGCGCGAAGGGGCGTCCATTGTGCCGACTTCGTCATCCTCATCTATCTCGCCAGCAGCGTTCTCACCGAGTCTGATGACTTCTTTCGCGGGCTGGACGACGGCAGAGTCAGGGCTGAGGAAGTTTGGGTCTCTCGCAGTGGAAGGTCTGGCAGGCCGGTCGTCGGTATCGTCGTCGTTGCCGTTCGTACCCGTGCTGCCATCTTCCTGGTTACCAGACTTTGGTGGTGGCGAAGTCTTGATCTCGGCCAGTCTGCTCGCTTGGCCGGCAGACAGCTGACTCGCATCGATTTCTCCGCCCTCCGCGATAATGTCGTCGATGAGCTGCGGCTCACGACGTGTGCTTGCCTGGGAATGTGACCGCACAGATTGCAGAGCTTGAATGCCATCTCTTGCATCCTTGCCAGCGTCCTTGAGCATGCCAGCGCCTTCGCCAGCGCCCATCGAGCCTACCTCTTGGCCTTCTGACACACTTCGTTTTCTCGTGGGATCTTCTACTATCCCAGTCGTGGTCGCCTTGTTCTCGGGAATTGTGCCAACGCCTGGCTTGATCTTGACTGCAGTATACTTCGTCTGCCTCGGCTTCGAAGCCATATTGCTGGGTCCGAGATGCTGCAGTTGCTTTCGCATATCTTGTGTCGTGCTTCGGACCTGCACTGGTCTTGAGGTGTCTCTTGTCGATTCAGAAGCATTGCTGCTCTTCCTGTGCATCAGCCAGGTAGTCGAATTGCCATTCACTAGACTCGTCTTCCTGCTCAGTGGTATAGTCTCTTCTTTGTCGCCGAGCAATGGCGTTCGCTCGTCATCATTCTGCGTTTCTACTTCACTAGCGAAGTGCTTCGGGTATTTCGCTCGAGGAGCGGGAGTGGCACGGCGAATCGCCTTGTGAATGTCTATGAATACGTCGGACTCATCGATGATCTCCTCGCCGATCAGCTCTTCGATCACGTCTTCCAGTGTGACAACGCCGAGTGCGCCCTTCACGTCTCCGGGGAAGTCAGAGACAAGCACCATGTGTGACTTTCCTTCCTGGAAGTAGTTGATGATGTCCAAGCATGATGTGTCTGGTGCGGTCTCGGGTAGAGTTGCCAATGAGAACTCTCCGACACGTCTGGCGTCTTCCGGGTCATACGTGATGAGTATCTTTACCAATAGCATGCCGATGAAATCCTTCTGGTTGTCCGGATGGTAGATCGGTATCCGCGAGTAGCCCTGGGAAAGTATGGTGTCCATCATCTTCTCGTCCAACACGGTGTCTGCGCTCATGGTGAAGACATCTTGCATGGGTGTCATGATGTCGCACACGTGCTTCTCCTTGAGATCAAGCACACTGTTGATGATGGTGACTTCATCCTTCATCAATCCCTCGCCAGGCTTCGTGTTGTGTCCCTTGTGAAGCTGCACTAGAGTCTTGAGACCACCCTTGCTGTACATAGTCCCGTGATCTTTCCCGAGCAGGTAGTCCAGCAATTTTGCAGTCGGCCATGCCACTGGTGACATTATCCACATCAGAACCCGCACCATAGGTGCCATGAAAGCTCCAATAGAAAGACCATAGCGTACACACACAGATTGTGGGGCAACTTCACCGAAGATGACTACCGTTGTCTGTTAGCACACAAACACAGAATTCCCCCAGTGCTCTCACACGTACCAATTAACACAGTACTGCCCACCACCGCAGGCCAACCTCCACCCAGGCTCCGATCCAGCACAATTGGCAAGGTCTCATTGGTGATGACATTGCTCAACAGCAGCGTAACAAGCAGCCAATGCTTTCCCCTCGCCAACAAATCCAGCACCTTCTGCGCGTGATGTTTCTCCTTGCCCTCCCCACTCGACGCAATGACCTGTAGGTACGTCTCGTCCTGGCCCATCAATGCAATCGTCAGTCCGGCAAAGACACCTCCAGCGAGCACCAGCGCGACTGCTATACTGAGATTGATCCATAGCTCCGCAGCATCCGCAGGTGGGTGTTTCTCTTCCTCGAGTATATGAAGGCTTCGTCGCACCAATGGCGCCGCACTGGCTACCGGTATGGCGAGCAGCTTGCCGATAGCCAGCACTGCTGGCCGCAGCGCGAGAGAGCCATATCTTGTTGTTGTTCTCGAATACGCTCCTGTGTTCCTCAGCGACGACATACGAGCGCGCTTCGTCCCCGTAGAGGTGTGGACTTGTGCTATTCGCCTCTCTTGGCTAGCTATCCTGGTCAGCTGATCTCCAGAACTCCGATGTATGTCTTGCAGTGCTCAGTCTCGCAATGCTACCGCAACACAGAGAAAGATGAGAATGAGCTCACAGTGCAGGGTGCAGTTTCCCTTCGGATGCTCGGCTTTGGCTGCACGTTTCTGCAGGGTTGACAGCGGGCCGTTGGTGAACTCTGGAAATGACACTCCAAGCGACCATATTATATTCACGTATATCTCTTCTCGACCGCAATGTCGACACAGGAAGCCAACGACGATCTTGAGCGGAGGATCTCACAGCATGGCTCGAGTCGATGCTGTTATGAGCGATGCCTCACGACTTTCTACACAGAGATGGCGAAATATCGCGCAAATCAGCACTCACTGGCAACAGATCTACCTCGCAGCATCCATGCACCCCAGGTTCTGCTACGACACTTGAGCGGTCAGCAGACGACACAGGTGTTCGACGAGGACGAAAAGGTAGCTCCCTTGACGCTTATCTCGCAGCGTCGAAGCGTCCATTGGCCACTGTCTAGGTCAAGTATGCAGCACGAGATATTGTGCATGGAGAACTACGCCCCTTGCAGCAGGTGCAGCGCCGATCGTCAATTGACATTGAATCGTCTACACGGAAGACGCTGCGTTCACGATGAGAAACATTGTTGTCCAGGTCAGGTCTGGATGTGTCTGTATAGGTCTATCATGTTGTCGTTGTAGGTCTTCTGTCGTCGATTCTGTCGTCGCTGGCCTCCACTCTTTCCTGTTCAATAGGCTTCTCGTTCGTCCTCCACGCAAGTCGTCTACACTCCTCATCTATGCCTTCGCGTGCACCACCGGCTTGACCACAGCGTCCTTCTGCGCCTGTTCGGCAGCCTCATGACTCTTAGTCCGCTTCAGCTGCTCCATCTCGTTGTGATCGAGTGGCTTCAAATGTCTTCGCTCCCTGGACTCAGCCGTTTCGATCAAGTAACACTCGCCATCGTCGGAGAAGTTGTAGCTGCGATACTCGGTGTTTGCCCAGCCAGTGCCGAAGAAGCGCCCGCTGTCGGACCAGTCTTCGGTCAGGAAGTGGAGAAAGCCGCCTACATCATGTCAGCATGTGCAGGAGTGACAGAGCAGGGAAGGACGGACCGTGAGTAACGACCACGATATCCCTCTCCTTTAACGCCGCCAACTTCGTCCTCGCCACCTTCGCTCTGGCGCGGATTGCATCTGCTCCAGTAGCCCAGATCCCTCGCTTGCTGTTCCATCCCTCACCGACATTACTCAGATCCACAGGAAAGTCGGCGAACTCCCTCTTGAGCTCGTCGAGATTGGACCCAGTGTCACAGGGCAGATCAGAAGTCTCCTGCAGCTCTGCCATGCCAATGACCTTGAGCCTCTTCGTCTTGATGTCGTTGTCGAAACTGTACAGAGCCGTCTGGAGAGTTCTTCGTAGAGGTGAGGCGACTACTGCATCGATCTCCTTGTGGTGAGGGAAGTTCGCTTCGAGGGTGGCACATTGCTCTTTGCCGAAATTCGTGAGAACAGGGTCATGTAGGGCGTGATTGGCGATATTGAGGTTGTGGTAGCCTTGGGCGTGGCGGATTAGGTGGATTGTAGGTGCCATCTTGTTGACACGTTGAAAGTGTTGACTGGAGGGTTGCTTCAAGAAACTGAAGTGCCGTTGTAGGAAAGGAAATATCTTGGCCAGGATGAATGATGTAAAGAAGTGTCGGAGGACTGAACGGAATACTAACGCTCACCGCGGTGTTGAATTCCTATCAGCACGTGGAGAATGTGTGTCATCTCAATGGCAGTGGCGAGTTCATGCTGCGGAAGTGACGACAAAGCCATTACGAATGTGTGCAGCATAGCATTCAGGCAGTCCGGTGGCCAGGGCAGAGTGACTACCTCGAACAACAGTACGCATGCTGCTCTTATAATGACTGGAGTCACGCGAAAGGTACAGTAGTCAGACTCGCAACGCCGAAGTAACATTCATTGTTGAGAGCTGAACGGAGTACACGAAGTCGTCAAACAAATCCGAAGTCGGTGTCCGATTCGAGCGCCTTCGGCATCTGACGGCATGAACGCAATCACGTTCTAGTAATCGCCAATGCAACACCAGGGTACCCGCTTGCCCAAATTTTCCGGATGTGTGCTATCGCATGATCTATTCAGTTACCTTCTCGAGACCTGGGTGCGGCAGCGAAGCGTCGAGATGCAGGGCCGTGGATGACAGGCTACAACATGATACACAATGGGGCTCTCCACGAAGCCAGTCGTCGTCAGCTTGCTGTCACGAGCGTATTGATAGATGCATGTGGATGGCCTAGACTATTGGAGAGAACGTGCTACAGCTAGTACTACTCAAGCAACACTGACTCGCATGAAGCCACTCACTCTTGCACGAACATTTCTCCCTCCCACCCAAACGCCCTCTTCAGTCGTCTCCCAAGCCGCTTCACCATGAACGTCCCAATCTTGTTGCCTCGCCTTACCTCCTTCGGCTCATGGAACTGAATACTCCTGTCCACATCCACCAAGCCCTCACCCTTCGGCAGTGGCTTGAAGATCCAGACACTGCCGTAGAGCTTCTCGGGAACGAGCCCGAGCGCATTGAAGGCGTAGACGAAGTCGTCCCAAGACAGCTCGCTGCGATTGGACAGCACTGTGGCGGCACAGGGCAGAAGCGTCGAGATGACCTTGTAGACGCGACGAGGTAGAGCGATGGGCTTGATCGTGGTAGTAGCGTCCTGTGCTAACGGAGGCGTTAACGGCGGCGTCGTAGGATCTGCAGTGCCTCGAGTCTTTTTTTTGATCTTCGTAGCGGTTTGAGGGAGCTCGCTGCGTCTGTTGGCCGATATTGGTGTCAACGGCATGCTCCTCTCTGCAGCGGGTTCATTCAGTCTCTGTGGACCGGGTGTGGGTGTAGCAGCTTCGGAGTCTTTCCAGATTGGTGTCTTCGGAGCATCGACGAAAGGTCGTTTGGAGAATTGAGCAACGAACCACAGCAGGCGGAGGCGATATTGCCCCAGGTAGACATCGATATCGGACCATAGCGTGCGTAAGTTCTTCTCGGCAAGTCGCATCTGCGTCACTGTCTCCTTGGAACTGCGTTTCTCGAACGGATAGGCGAAGGTGGTATCGATGGGTCCTTCGAGGACCTTCGAGCTGTGACAGCCATCGGAGAAGCGTTTCTCGACGAGTTCGTCTGTGTATGCAAAGTCCTGCGAGGGCTCGTCAGTGTATGGCTCTCCCAAGGTTGTAGCGGCGCAAACAACGACACTGGCAGTGCGCATGATAGTGGCACAAGCAGCTTCGTACTTCTGGAGAGAGGAGATATACTTACATCCTCAGCGTCGTACAGTGTCGGGATCTGCCATGGCAGCATATCGCCAACTCGATAGTTCAAGTCGACCAACACTGCAAGATCGCTAAAACGTTCCATCAACCATCCGTCGACCAAAGACGCGGCTTCGACGTCCGTTTCGAACATATACTGCATTTCATCGACGATATGCTTCACCCCGTGGATTTGACTGTTGACTGGACACACTAGCATGCTACTCATACGATCAACACGCATCTCAGCCGCAGTAGCCCCAATGGAGCTCTTGAAGTTCCATGTACTCGAACAAGGGTCCGAGCAATGCCGCTTGCACGTCCTGTCATCGTGTGGCTGATGATAACAGTGGCGCATGCGAGGAGATATAGGTAATCCGTGTTCGAAGTGGTACACAGGCCGGACAAGCAGGCGGTTGATCATCATCTGCAAGAAAGCCCAATTATCCTCGTCGTGTTGTTGCAGGCGACAATTGAGTTTGTCGGCATTGTGAATTTGGGTATCGAACGACCGCATTTTGCCAAGGCACTTACTCACGCGCTCCCAATTGAAGCAGTTGAGCATCGCATCGTTGATCATATCGCTTGCGATGTGTTTCCATATGCAGGGTCGACAAGTATCGCCATCGATCCTCTTCGCGTCGTGCACACGCCAGTCCTTGAGCTGCTCGAGGAAGTAGCCTGGGTCCTCGCGCAACCCGAACAGATGATCTTCGGCAGCTTGGAACCGCGAATCGACGAGCAAACGCATACGTGGGATATCCATACGCTGGGGTAAGCCGTATGGTGCTTCGAGCGCGTAAGATGTGACCGTCCGCCACGTTCCCGTCGAGGTATCAGGCCGGGGCGGCTCTGGCTCTGGCTGATGTGGTGCCAGGAGTATCTGCGAGTCGGAATAGTCGTGCAGGATAAGCCGAGTGCACGCATGGAGGAAGCGATACAGTTCCGACTGAACCTCCATGCCGAGGATGCCAAGGAGACGAGGATTAAGCGTGTTCCCGTTCTTCCAGAGTAGCCTCTCTATGCGGCCCAATATGCGGCCGTAAGTTCGGGGAGATCTCTGACCCTCAAAGACCATGGCATAGGGCTCGGCAACGTCAGCGGTCCATCCGCGACCGAGATGCGCGTCGTTTATATCTCGGCCGATGAAGATTTCCGGGAGCTTTCGACCGCGGGAATGGAGATATAGGGGTAGCAGGTTGCCTTTCACGAGATCCTCTTGGTTGATGTGCGGCCATAGCTGTGCTGTCGCATTGCAAGTGGTGGATCGTGGCTGCCCGCGTCGCTTCATATTGCGGAATGGTTCGAAGTCAGGACGATGAGTCTGCGACATGCCCGGCCAGGCCTGCAAAAGCACTTGAATTCGCTGCTTGGTAGACTTCTTCGCCCAGCGCTTCTGTAGCACAAGTTCAAAGCGCTTCATGATAGCATTGAGCTGGGTCCAGTTCGAGAAGATCGTGTTGGAGAAGCTGATGGCTAGGTCGCGAAGCTCTGAAGCGGACAGCTCCTTCGGGATCGGCCAATCTACATTAGTGCCCAGACGACAACACTTGCATGGCGCGCGACCAGTCTGTCGATTGTGCTCAACCTCCTCGTAGGTGTAGGTAGCCATGTCGCCTCCTTCTCTGAATGCCTGCAATATCGTCAGCGCTGATCCATGAGCAGCTGCAACAACGAGGACTATGCTACTGTGTTCGCGGAAGACCACTCTTGTAATCACAGCAGCTGTTGGCCTCTCATGAGCACGGGATGTCGGAGTTCGCTGATGTGGGTATGTCGATCGCAGCACACGAGCGTTGCAATTTCCTTGGAGAAAGGGACTTGTGCGTACCTCCGCCAGTCAAAGTGGCGAAATCGCTCAATCGCGCTGCTCAAGTGGTGGCGCAGTAGTGTCTGAAGGATATCAGGGGAGGTGAAGCTCCACTGTTGTACAAACTTCGCCACGCCAAGCAAACGCGACCCAGGCAGAGCTCGTGCATGTCTCGAATGCAACTGCCCTTTGATCGCTGCCGCAAGCCGACCCAACGAAGCAGGACCCACATGTAAGCTGTCACAAACAGTACATGTCAAAGACCGGGTTGACACGCAGGAACTCCGTGGTAACTCCATTCGATATGGGTATTCGATGGGATCCCACATGACGAAATGATGAGCTCCTGTGACGATCAAAAATTGAGAATTTGCTTGACCGGCGCGCCTGTGCTGTCATGTCTTGGGATAGTAGCGGGATCTGCGGCATTGAGTGCTTGCTGCTTGGTGGCATTCCGACGCTCTGGAATAGCCAACTGTACCATTCCTGATGCTCGCTTACCGTTCGTGAGGCTCATCACTGTGATGGATTCGCATCTGCCTTGCGACTGTACGAACTGGAGTGTGTACCGTGAGGAGGTCAATATGTATGGATTGAGGGGTATACTTAAGCACGCTTTCGAGTCCCAAGGACTCACAATCATGATCCGCACCAAAAACGCCAGCCCAATGCTCATTACTTCTTCACCGCCAGTCGCAGGCAGCCGCTATCCCCTCTCATCCCCTGCATCCCATTTAGCACACTGCACCTCATCACTTCTTCCTCAGGTAATTCATCACCAGCGGTGTCACAATCGGCGCCAGCGTCGCATAGTACTTCTGCCCCTTCTCCATGTAAGGCCCCACATCATACTTCCCAATCTTGACCTCCTTCGGCTCACGGCGTCTCTTGTCTCGATCTCTGCGATCGTCCCTCCTGTCGTCATCGTATCTGTCGTCGTCCGAATACCGACGACGATCCCTGTCTCTCGGCTCCGGCTTGCGGCGAGAGTCCCTATCGCGATCGTAGATGTCTTCTCTGCGGCGACGTGCAGCGCGGTCGTCGTCTGAAGCGTCGCCGTAGCGGTCATCGCGGCGGCGGCGGGGTGGGTCTTCGCTGCGGTGACGGCGGGGCTTGTCGTAGTCTGAGTCATCGTCGGAGTAGTCGTCTTTGCGACGGCGGTCTTTGTCGCGATCTTTCTCCCGAGGGCGGTCTCGCTCGCGATCCTTTTCCCGGTCTCGGTCACGGTCGCGGTCGCGGTCTGGTCCTCGCTCTGTGTTGCTGCGGCGGACGGGCTTAATCGGATCCGCGCCGTACTCTACGCCTTCACGTGTGCCACGACGGCGAGGCGGGAGGGTAGAAGCGTCGTCGTAATCGTCTTTCCGTGGTGCTGGACGACGACGGTCATCGCGATCGCGGTCGCGGTCTCGTGGCGGTGGGTCATCGTACCTGTCTGCGTCCCGAGTGGACCTCTTATCTCTGGGGTCCGAAGGCATCTTGTCGTCTTCGTCGTAAGCTTGCTTCTTCCGACTCGACTTCGCTCTCCGCAACGAATCGCCCTCTTCGCTCTCGTACCCGTCGCGCTTGTCTCTGAACTTGCGCTGCTCAGGTCCGTTTTTGCGCTCCAAGTCCGGCGTGCGACCGTTGAGGAATGATGGCTCAACGTCAAATTCCGGCTTCAAGTTCGGTCCTCGGCTCCTACTTCCCTCCCTCTTTAATGCACTGCCAAGCGGCGGTGGAGGGATGTTGTTGTTCGCTGCAGCGCTGTGCGGTGGAGGCGGAAGGTTATCGCGTGAATTTGTGCGAGACTCCCTAGGATCCTCTCTGCGGGGTCGTCGCTCGTTTGGCTGATACTGATCACCACCCGGATATGGCGGAGGTGCACGATCGTCTCCTCGTCGGCGATGGCGAGGCTCGTAGTCGTCGTCGTAATGTGACATGCTTCTTGAAATATAGCCAAGTGATAACTACAAGTGAGTGAAGCGAGGTCGGTCACTGGCTGTGCGATGACGAGGTTGGTTGGCGCCGGCAGGGAACGGGAGATGAGCCTGGAAGCCTGGCTGTGCAAGGCAAGATGGGTACTTTTCAGGTGAGGCAATAATGCAGCTGATAAGATAGTGAGTGTGATGACTGGCACATGCTGCTGCGGGTCGTCTGCCAGCAGCACGCTACCAGCTGAGCGAGGATGGATTGGCGCTGGCGGCGATGTGCGGTTCTGTCAGTTGATGTGGTGTAGAGTGGCGCAGTTTTTGGCTTTGGCCGGAAACCGCGATGGAGAGGTCACGTGTGAGAGCACCAGCCATGATATACAATGGATTGTTCCGAGAACGAGCTGAACTTCACGGACGAATCAGTGGAGACGACTCCGAAGCATGAGACGATTATCGACTATGATCTATCTCCACTCACCACCCCGAGCTTGATCGCATGCCTTGACCAGCAGATCACCGGCGATCTCGAAGTCCTCCAAGGTCAAGTAGACCTGAGCACTCAACTGCACCCAACACTTCCCATTGTAGAAGAAGACCACTACTGCAGTCTCATGATCGAATGTCATCGTCTTCTGGACCCATGCACATATCTTCGCGCTAAGTTTTGGCGCGTAGCCCGCCGCGAATTCACCGACGTCGATCGGCAGTCTGACAACAGCGAAAGTGCAATTCCCCAATTCCCCTGCTTCGTTCTCCATTACCTCAGTCCCCAGCTTCTCCGCAACAGTTGCTCCACCCTTCCTCGCCAGGTCGAGCATATACCCCATCACAGCTGCCTCACCGCTCTGGCCTTGCCAAGTCACGCGGTTCCGTCACGCTAGCGCAGCCTCAACACAGAGATATGGCGCATCGTTCAACGTGCCGACATACGCGAAGTTCCCAGCAAATGGCTCCTCCATCCTGAAGCTCGTCGGTAGAGTCGGTCGCATGAGATGCTGGATCCGATTCGGCACATAGAGTACGGCGCATGGTCGAGGGACGTAAAGCCACTTATGTGCGTTGGAGGTGAAGAAGTCTGGGTCTAAGGAGGTGAGATCGATGAGCAACTGGCCAATGCCGTGCACGCCGTCAATGCAGTCGAGGATGTCGTAGCGTTTACAGATCTTCGTTAGGGCTTCGAAGGGGAGACGGACGCCGGGGCAGGTGCTGATGGTGTCGTAGAGAGCTAAGATTGGTCTTTGGCCGTCTTCCAGCACTGACTCGATCGTCTGTTCGAATAGTTTGCAGATGGCGGCATGAGTGACGGGGAGGGTGAATGCGACTCCTCTCGTCTGAAAGGGAGTGGTCCTCGCACAAGCAAGTCAGAGTGTTGGCACATGCTGGGTATATGGTAGAAAGGTAGATGATGACATCTCCTTCCTTGTACTGCAGGTTCCGAAGGACACTCTCGATGCCCGTTGTGGCATTGGGGACGTAGACGCAGGTATCGGATGGTGCTTTGAGATAATTCTCGATCACTCTACGGCTGTCGTCGAGCAGATGAGTGCGATACTCGTACCAAATGAACATATCTGGGCGACGTTCTGACTTGTCGATGTAGTCGTAGTAGACAGACCGAACGTCCCTTGGATACGTGCCATATGATCCTGGGCCGGCATATCAGTCGGGTACATTCGCGGTGCAATGGTTTTGAGACATACTGTGGTTGAGGTTCCGATATCCGGGATCAAACGAGAAATACACCGCTGCTTCTTTGTCGCATTCCACTGGATGCATGATGCTGTGCTGGGCGGTCCAGGATTTGCGTATAGCAAATCGCACTTTGTGATGTGGGATTGTGCAACACATCCATCATGTTGGACCACAACCCATGAGAAGCGTATAGCAAAGCTCCGCTGCACACATTTCAGCAAGCTTGCATGTAGGGCGTGCTGTGTCAGCGTTTAGCAGACTTGCGAGCAGCGGATTCGAGGCTGAGAACAGCTAAGAAATGTCGGCCGTATCAGGCAGGTGGACCCGGAAGCTGCATGCTCTACATTCGGTGCTAAGAGGTGCATGGAATTAGATAGCGACTCGAGCGCTCAGAAAGATCTATCGAGCAGCCCATGGTGCTCTTGTCGAAGGTACGCCAGTAGACGGCACTGCTGAAGGTGCCCCACCAGGCTTCGCCCAAGGAGCTGCAGTGCCGACTCGTGGCCTGGCCGTCTGTACATTGCCAGACATCATACCAGGTGCAGGTGTCTGAGCAGTCGGCTGTTGCTGCGCATGCATACTCTGCTGCAAGTTCTGCTGCGCATGCGGGTCCTTCTCCCAAGGGAACAGACTGCCAAACGGAAAGTGCTGAACCACGGGGAACTTGCCCAGCACTTCAGCATCATACATCTTGATCATGCCCTTGTTGATCTTCGCCCAGCCGTCCTTGATGCCAGAGATGTTGAAGAGTGTGGGCGAGTGCTCCCAGAAGGGCCCAGTCTTAACGTCGTAGATGAACTGAATGGCGGCGAAGTACATGTTACTATCTTTGTACTGAAGGACAGTACCTTTCGAGGCGACGGAGTCAGGCTTTGGTGCGCCAGCCAAGGAGCTGGTCAATGGTGTTGGGGCGTCTGATGAAGTGATTGCTGGGCCAAGCTGAGCCGAGCCGAAGATGTAGGGGAGGAAGCTGTGGTCATCTAGGCCCCAGACTCCGTGTGTTCCAGCAGGCTCAAGCGTGTATGTCAAGATTAATTTGCGCATGAGCACGAGATAGGGTTGAACCAAGCCAGTCACAATAGCACGCTCCTCGCCAGCTTGGAATGCACTTAGCTTCCAAAGGCAGCCCAGGAAGACCAAAAAGCTGAGCTCGTGACCAGTGCCGTAGTCCATCCGCTGTGCACTACCGAAGCCACCCAGGAGATATACCTTCAGCTCCTCGCGCACGCCGGTGCGTCGCTGGTCATCGTTAGTGGCGATCAGATCCAGAACAGAACCGAGGTGTTCATCAAACAGGTCATCAAGTTTACTCTCAGCAAGCTTATACCACGTCCTGAAAGCAACATTGCCGAACCGTCGTGGTCCTGTCTCGGGCGGTACAGCATTAACAGCATCGGAAAGCGCGCCGATGATAGCCGCAACCCCAGTGCCTGTGCTGCTCAACTCTGCTCGCTGTTGAAGGTCGCAGACTTCCGTGTTACCATCTTCACCAAGACGGGGGAAGATGGCTCGGTTGAGTTGGAGAAGAAAGATCTTGATGTCGCGATAGGCGATGGAAGAATGGAAGAAAGCTAGGTCGTTACCGTCTTCGATACGCTTCCTCGGCGTGATGAAAGTTGCCGGTACTCTGCGCTCCAAGATTGGATGCGCTTGCTGCCCTGACATGTCGAGCTGTGTGATTGCACGGCGAGAGGAACATTGGCATGTTTTGTCTTCGTCAAACCACAGTTAGTGACTGACCTGATTCGGCCTAGCGCGGCGCGTCGACTTCACCTCGCGTCTCGAGGCCATTGTATGGATACTCCCAGCAATTGCGGAGAGTACAACAACATGGCGCGCCGGAATACAGCGAGAACGCCGCAGCGGCCAGTATACAAAGAGACAGACGAGGAGGCAAGCGAGCAGGATAGTGAAGAAGCACAAGAGAGCACGCGAACGGGAGAGATCGTCCACCTTGGCAGCGACCTGCCCGATGCGCCGGAGCACGACAGCGACGCTAGCAGCGAGGATGCAGAGACTGGTGCAGAGGCAGGGAGTAAGACTGCAGTGCTAGATCATGTGCTGGTGCCACAAGCGTCTGCACCGACGTTCGACCTGCCGCCGAGGCGCATACGGGTTAGCACTGGCAGACTCGGCAGACCGAGCAAGGACGCCTACGTCAATCAGAAGCGAGGCGAACCGCTGTTCGCGTCCAGTGCACTACAGCGCCGGGTGCTTACAGGACGACCTCGAAGCGAATTCGACTTGCCGGAAGATTCGCCTCCAAAAGGTCTGGCCGCACGCACTAAGCTAGCGCAACGCAAGCCAGACTTCTCGCCATTGAAGAGGTCAAGAATTGCTCAGTTGGCCAGAGTGGATCAGGATGCTATCGACGCACAGCTGTTGGCAGAAAGCCAACCCACAGAAGTCAGAACGCGAGCGAACACTGACGCAGACGAGGAGGATGATGCTGGCGACTCTACTCTGCTGTCCATAAAGAGCACACAGTCCCGCAAAGAGCGTGGTCCGCGTGGTCCGAAGCTGGTCTGGACTGAGCAAGAAGACGTGGTCGTCAATGCTGGACGCTCTCTAGATCTGACAGCCGAAGACATTATTGCACGGTACAGTCTGACTGGTCGCACTCCAGCCGCCGTTCGCAGTCGTCTGAAATATCTGCGAGATGTGACTGCTCGTGAAGATACGTTAAGTCAGCCTGAAGAAAGCACTCGGCCCAAGAGCGCAGCTCAGCCCACCGAAGCGAGCCAGCCACCGAAGGTCAGTGTTGCGCAAGGGTGGATCCAGGCAGAGACATCTACCGCGGCAACAAAGCCTGCCAGGTCGCGGAAGACCAACCACATAGAACAGCCGACGGATGCGAACAGCTTGCAAGAAGCGGCGAAGCCCGATCAAGCTGCTTCTCTGCGACGTTCGCCGAGGAAGGCTGGGATGTCTCGAAGTGAGATCGTCTCATATGCCGCAAATTCCAACGCCAGGGACATTTTCCGCGACCCCAACGATGATCCATCGATCGACAAGGCGCAGTCCAACAAGGGAGTCTTCGAGAAGCCAAAGCTGAAACTCAAGGAGTCATCCGCTCGACTGGCGATGCCAAAGTCCACTACGGGCGGTGCCGCACAATCTGGCGCTTCCCACAACGTTCCAACAGTGCCCATTGCACTACAATCGCGAGACGTTGCTTTTGGTGAGCAAAGGCAGACTACATCTGCAGCAGTCACCCAGCCACCAGGTCAAGAAGACGAGGACGCCGAATTCCATTCAGCGTCGGAAGGCGAAGCTCCCGATCGTGGCGATGATGTGGAGACACCAAGGGCCACTCAATCCACGAATGCAAGCAATACGAGCAGGAAACGACAAGCGCCTGCAGCTCCAGCACGCAAGACTAAGAAGCGGCGGCCGCTGCAGATTGTTGATGACGATGACGAAGTAGAGTTGCAAGAACGCACACTGGACGCATCGACTCCGCGCCGCTTGTTCGGTCAATGGGTGCAATTCAAAAAAACCGTGTACGCTGCACGGAAGATCATCCGGAGTAACACACACGTCGAGTACGATGACTTCGAGACACTCCGCAAAGCATGCAAAGCTTTCATCTCAGACCTGCAAGCTCTACATGGTACCGCAGCGCGATCAGAAGCTGTGCCACTCCCTCGACGTCTCATGGCCTTGACAGCGCAAGTCCGGGCGCTACACACAGATGATGAGGTTCTAAGATCCGAGCGTGCGGACTGGGGTATCGACATCTACGCCTGCCTGATTCCCCACCTCGTACAGTTGATCGAGGCGCTTGTAGAGGGGCACGAGCAAAGAACAGCTGCCCACAGTATGGGTGTCGACGATACAGCCGAGGTCATAAACCTCATGGACCTTGTCCAAGACGCCGCCAGCTCAGCCCGAAAGAACTACTCAGCAGACCCTCGATCGCAGTACCCCATCCGCCAAGAGGTCACTACATCCATCGTCGTGCCCCTGAGAGACGTCCGCCACGCACTCAGCAAGCAACACACAGCCCGCATCGCTGCCCTCAACAGTGCGCGCCTCTTCGCCCAAGAACGCGCCGACGACGCCGCCTTCCGCGCAACCCAGCAACGCATCGAGGCCCAAGAGTCACACGCTAAGCAGCTCCGCGCAAAGTGGAACATGCTGCACTTCGAGCGTAAACGAGCCGAAGGCAAGATCTTCCACCGCGCCAAGCGAGACCACCTGGCGCTCCCCTCGAACATGCCCGAGTTCGATAGTGCAGGCCACATCATGGAGCGCGTGGAGCTCTTCCACGCCCGCGTCGGTCCAACTCCGAGCATGGTCGACGCTGCTAAAGATATCGTGTGGAGCATGCCGCAGCTCGTTGCGCTACAGGAGGGACTGAAGAAGTACGCTGGTGAGCGAGTGCTGGAGAGCGTGATGCTTGCGCACTGCCAGCCCCGCGGGCCGTTAAACCCCTTCAATGTCACCGAGATCGTGATCCAGGCTGCGCAGATCAAGGAGCAGTTACTGGAACACTGCCCGACGGTCGAGGAGTGGATGAGGGGAATTCCGGATTTAAGTACGTGGAGTCAAAGGGGTGGAGGGGAGGAGAATGAGGTCCCTGATGGTGATGTTCCGCAGCAAGCGCATCAGCCAAACGCGATGGCAGGTCCAGAGGCGGAAGCAGCAAGGATGGCCGGCACACAGGCTGACGAGCCTATGTTATTGTCGGAAGGAGAGGATGAGGAGGATGACGACGACGATGATGATGATGATGAGGAAGAGGAAGAGGTGTGAGATACCCTGGTTTATAATATAACGCTCTTGAAGTCGTGTATACATGCATTCGCACATTAGTCATACTGCGCTTCAGTCCTATGAAAGACCTCAACGCCGAGGGTCGTGGTATCAAGAATCATCATCGTGCCATCGCGCATATCATAGTCTACCACCTCCTCCCAAATATCGCATGCTCGCCCCTGATCGCCTTCCCACCACCCTGAGCATTACCCGCAACCCCACTCACGAATCCACTCTCCTGGCTCCTCTCACCATGAAGCACACTACTCTCCTTCCCAAACTTCTTCTCAAACTCCACATCCTCCTTCGTCCCGCCAATCTCCGCGTCCCTCCTAAACAAACTCATAATATCCTGCATAGACAACTTCCCGACCGTCTTCCCGCCCTCAAGCGCCGCAGCCGCTAACTCCCGCTTCTTCTCTTGTAAAGCGAGGATCCGCTCTTCGACTGTGTTTAGGACGGTGAGCCGGAAGACCTTGACGTCTACGGTTTGGTTGAGGCGGTGCACGCGGTCTATGGCTTGTTCTTCCACGAACGGGTTCCAGAAGGGCTCTACGATCACCACGCGGCTGGCGGCTGTGAGGTTCAGGCCTAGACTGCCGCATTTGAGCGAGCAAAGCAGGACGCGGGTTTTGGGGTCGGTTTTGAGGCTGTCTAGGGAGGCTTCGCGGGCGTCTGGCCGCATGCTGCCGTCGTAGCGGACAAATTTGATGGAGGCGTGGCGCATGTGGGGTTCGATGAGGTCGAGCATGGAGGTAAACTGGGAGAAGACTATGATTTTGTGTTTTGGAGTTTCGGCGTGGAGGATGCGGAGGAGGTGGCGGATTTTCGTTGAGGGTTTGTGGGCTGGCTTGTGTGAGGGGGCGAGATTGGCGATGATGGGGCTGTCTGGGCCTGAGTCTTCGTCGTCTTCGGAGGCAGAGTCAGAGGATACAGAATCTTCATCTCCTGTGTCGACAGAGCCGAGTGTGTCGCCGCCACCTTCGGCGTCTTCGTCGTCTGTGCCACCGGCGCGGCCATAGTCGATGTGGCGTTCCGGGCCTGCCGCGATCCATTCGCCCTCGTCGTCTTCGTCGTCACTATCGATGAGCACCTTGCGGTTGCGGCGAGCGGGAGCTGCTTTGCTCTTCTCCGTCTTGATGCTCTCACGCTTGGCGCGCTTCTCTTGCTTCTTCTTGCGCTCTTTCCCTCGCAACACACGCAAGTCCTCTTCGCAGTCTTCGCAGCGGACTGAGCCAGACTTTGCTTCTTGCGCAGACAAGTCAGCTTGACATACATCGCAGCTTTTGCTCTGTACAGTCACGCCGCCCATCAGCGAGGCGAGATCGTCCATCTCGTCAGCGTCGACCTTCGACTTGCGTGGCGTCTGAGCGCCGAGCTGTGTAATTCCAGTGGTGAGAGCATCTTTGTCTTTGTTCATGGCCGCCTCAATCAGGTGCGGGTGGTTGCACGCTTGCCGCAGTCGAAGCAGAATCACCAAGGCTCCAATGTAATCGCCCTTGCCACTCTCCTGAATGTCTTTGAGTCTGCTCTCAGCACGCGCAGACAGGCGGTCATAGAATTCCTGCTCCGCATCATCAAACACACACTCAGTCGTGAACACCTCACGCTTCACAATCTGCATGCCACCACTCTTCGGCTTGCCGTCCTCATCAGTCTTGCCTCCGAAGTTCAGCGCACCCTCTTTCTTCAAGATGTCCTTCGTCCGCCTCTTCATGAAAGCCTGTAGAAAGAGCTGCAGTCGCTTCATGGCAATGCCGCCACGACCGTTCTTCATGGGACCAGTAATACTGTTCTTCCACTCCGACATCTCGCAGTACGGCTTTACCCGCAGGAACTTGATTAGACTTTGCAACTCATCGAGGTTGTTTTGCATTGGTGTGCCGGTCAGGCACCAGCGGTACCAACTCTCGAGGGCGTAGCAGGCTTGGGTGGACTTGGCGTTGCGGTTCTTGATGGTATGTGCTTCATCAAGGACCAGGCGATACCAGTGCACGCCGAAGCAGCCGATGCGTGGGCCTCCTGGTCGATCGAGACTGGAGCCCGCATGCTCGGAGGCCAAGATTTGGTAGGTGGTAATGACCACATCGTACTTCTTGAGCTCTACTGCAGACTTCGTCCGACTCGGGCCGTGGTGAATGAGCACCTTCATGGCATGGCTTCGTGTGACTTTGCTCTTGATCTCACCCTCCCACTGCCTGATCAGAGCAAGAGGTGCGACGACCAGCGTGCACTTCGTCACTTCCTTGCCTGGCATTTTCTGTTTTGGAAAGTCTGGTTTCGCATCGGGTGCAGGTCGTGGGTTCGTGAGCAGCAGCGCGACAGACTGTACCGTCTTGCCCAAGCCCATGTCATCGGCGAGGATCCCGCCATGTGGCAGCACACCGTTGCGTTTGCGCTGTCCGATCTCCTTGTCGATCATCCACTTGACGCCCTCGACTTGATGTGGCAAGAGCTTGACCGTCAGGCCTTCCACTGTGCCATCCTCCTCGTCTTCCTCCACCTCCTCCTGAGGCTCTTCCTTCTTGCTGTCCTTCACCTCGAGCGCAGCAAGCTGAGCAGCCAGACCCTTAGCCTGCTTCTCGGCCTCCTTCGTCGCTTTCTTTGCCGCACGAGTGCGCAGGCGCGTGTTGGACTTGTCCTCCTCGTCATCGAAGGCACCCTCAAGTAGGTTCTTCAAGTTTTCACTGGCCTGGGCAGAGTCCACGTACATGTACGGATCTGCTGCGCCAAAGCTCCTGCTCTCAGCTCTGATAGCAGCATCTGGATCAAAGCGGTCCTCGCCATCATCTTTTTGTGTGAGATCAACTACCTGCCGAGGCGGGACAAATGGCTGGTATGTGGTCTTCGGACCGAGCGAAGAGAACATCGGCGCCGGCGCACGCTGTGTCGTGGTGTTTGGGGGGTTGGTAGGTCGAGGCACCTGGCCGGGTAGGTAGAAAGCTCTATTTTCTACCGGAACGGGTGGGGCGACGGGCCTCTGTGTGGCAGCACTTGCCACTGGTGGTGATCGTTGATAGGTCGTACGCACCTGAGGCACGAAGAAAGGATCCGGCTTCTTCTTCGGTAGCGGATTCCGTAGAGGACTCGCAGTACCGAATTGCGGCTGTGTGGGCTTGTTGATCACCTCGTCGGCCTTAGCTGGAGCGCTTGCTTTTGGAGAAGGCGACTGCATCTTCGCTGATATGTTCGCAAGTGGTAGCCGGTGGTCCTGCTTCTGTGGTGATAAGTATGTGCCCGAGGAGGTTCGCGAAGGGTCGCGTTCTGAGACCATCCTGATCTCCTGTCTTGCAGCCTGTGATGGACCCCGGCGAATTGAACCAGCCTGATCTGTCCTGACCTGGACTCCAGGAGGTCTCGATCTTGACGGCGAGCGCTCGGGAAGGACGCGGGTGATCGGACTTGTGTCGTCGTTTCCCGGATCAGGCGAAGGTGAGACAGATGCGGCTTGGACGAGTGAAGCAGCTGTGTGGTGAAGGGGTGGTGTATGCGCGGCGAGTGTGTTCAGAGGCTTGAAAGCACCACGAACAGGTGATCGCTGCTTCGGCTCAGTCATCCAGTCATATGCTCTATCACATTGAGCTATCATGTCACTTCGCGGCATCATATCAACAAACTGTTGCTGGGCACCGGACGTCATTCTGCCTCAGGCACACACCAGAAATCTGACCTCATGTCCTCCAGCTCTACAATCTTCTTCTCTAACTTCACATTTTATGTTTCCACAAGTCATCAGGTCCCATCAGTGATCCTTAGATAGCTATGGCGAGGCATATGGCGGTAAGCTTCATGAGATTCGCATAGTAGTTGAAATTCATGATTCACGATCTACAATGCGCAGGACAACCTCCCTACCCTCACTCGTTCCGCCAATGTTTCTACACCAGTTTCGCCTCTCAATCCGGTCATTCCGTCTCTGCATCTGCCGCTATCTCAGGCTCGACAGTTCACTGAAAGCATGTTCACATCCCACTGTGGTACCGCCTCAACCTCAGCTCGCCACTCCCTCTCGTAGGCCATCTCAGCGACGTTAACGGCTCTCTTCTTACGCATATCGCTTTGGTCGTCCTCTGCCTCACGCTTCATGCTCTTAGGCGGGTCAATCGAGTAGTACCCGGCGTACATCCACTTGAGGTTGCTGGGGTTCTTGCGTCGCTGTGTCTCGTTGCGATCCCTGCTCTCAATGGTGCGAGTCTTCAGACACGTGAAGAATTGACGATCGTACAGTGCGTAGCGCTCTTCGAGATGGGCTTTGGCGAGTGCGTTTTCTTCTAATCCAGTCTTCTTCAGGCATGAGAACGAGCATCCTAGGTCGTTCATGCATGCTTTCAGCTTTGCATGACCGTGTGTGCTCCTGTGCAGAATCCCAATGAATGCCTCGTCATCAGGGCTATCGGATCGCCAAGCATCGGTTCAGATGTTATCGATCAACTCGAGATAATCCTCGTCCAGGTCGCCCCAACGAGCATATGACGGTATGCGCTCCAACAAGCCAGGTCGCGGCTTTGGCCAACACGCCTCATAGCATAGACTGGCTGGTTCCATCATCTCCACTGTGATCTCCACCAAATACGAACAGGAAGTCTTGAGGTGGTGCATATCCAACCTGGCCGGACGGGCTCGACCATGCCCCGGCTCGCCGAAAGTCGCATTGTTCTCTGCGTGGCAATTCTTGCTCCATCTGCCGAACCCTTGCGCCAAGTCGAAGTTGCGCTTGAGGAGTTCCAAACGGCGCTTCGGGGTAGGGAACAGACTGTAAAGATGTTCCTCGTTTTCGTACGGCAGTCCCGCAGGCGAGTCGGAAGGTCGAATGACGAGTTTGAGCTTGAGTTTACGAACACAGGTGTCTAGCGAAGCCGATGGCGATCGGAATGGGTGCTGATTCAGCCAGTCTTTGAGGTTCTGGAAATCGAAGTCGTAGATCTGAGCTCTGGCCACGACCGAAACGCCCTTCTCCGCATAGGCGCTTGTCCGAGAGGTCACCTCGTGATGGAGTTTTTGGCAAGTCCGACCAAGCGCATGGACTTGCGTACGACTGGCAATAACCACGATGCCCTCGAGTGCATGTATCGAGTCGTAGATGTGGTTGCGTAGTTCACCAGGAAGGGTCGGTAGGTAGCATGGACTTGCCATGGCTGGAAACGGTGGGAATCGTGCGCGTGCGATCGCAACAGGGTGAAAGTGGAATTGGAACAGTAAAGAAGTACGCAGTCTAGAGATAAGGTAGAGCTTGCGCGGGACTACCCGCTTTTGCACGAAGAAGTGAAGTCGTGTCGCAGTTGCCACTCTGGGACGGAAGGTAAGCATGACGAGTATCTGTTCATTGCCCCCATTAAGACTATATAGTGGTGCCATCGTGCAGCATGGTACTACTAAGCTCTCATCTAGTACGTCGGTCACAGCGAGTGCGCTTCCCCCTTCGCCCAATGCCGCAAGATAAGAACGTGACCGCAGCCGCTTCCTGAACAACCCAATCGCATGCCCTTCACTACCCTTGCAGGTCGCTGGTGTCCAGCTCCATGCCATCAAGACCTTCAGAGAGCATGTCCACGTCCCACTGCGGCACCTCACTAATTTCCGCTCGCCACTCCCTCTCAATGCTCATCCCTGCAACGTCAACCGCCCTCTTCTTGCGCTCATCTCTCGTATCGTCCTCAGCCCTACGCTTCCTAGCATCACTCCACAAGTCCTTGAAGCTCATCCTCATCGATTCCCGACCTGTCTCCTCCCTCAGATCCAACAGACGCGTGCAGCGCACCTCAAACTCTTTCAGGCCACGCAGGAGGTTGCGATCATGCAGCTCATGACGCAGTCCGGAGCACCTGACAGCAGCATCGCTCTCCGTTCCCTGAACTTCATCAGTGCATCCGCAACCAGGACTCTGCGGATTCGGGCGGCAAGCACACACCAACCAACTAGCGGTCGTGCAGGCCCACAAGACGTGATTGCAAGCGTCAAAGTCTCGCTCTGCCTGCGCCGCCGGCCGGTAGCTGCGGAATATGGTGTGCTGCAGCCGAGCGATGAAGTCCCGGCGAGGATTCCCGAAGCGCAGCTGGAAGCTCGCAGGCAGACTTGCAGTCTGTTGGCGCGGCTTCGGCAAGCAGGGACAGTAGCACTCTTGCTCCAGTAACTTCACGCTGAACCTGACGATGTACTTGCACTTCGTACGGTGGTCGAGCAGATCTAGGTACTTGGGCATAGCTGGGTCCTTTCTACCGGCTGCGTTCTCCTCTTTGAAGTTTTCGGCGCTCCACTTGCCGATCTTCCACGTCTCCACGTTGCGCTTCAGGAGTCGCAGGCGACGCTCGGGTGTCGGTAGATGAATCTCGTAGCTGTCGTCCTTACTGCCTTCAATTGGCAATCCCGCCAGCGAGGTTGAGGGCCATATGACAAGATGCAGTTTGAGGAAGCGCGGCTCAACGTCACTACCCACGCAGGGATGCTGCTCCAGCCACTTGGAGATGTCCCTGAAGTCGTAGTCAAATACCCAAGTCCTGACGTCGATGGCGGCATCTTGTGTGGCGTAGGCGGCTGTGTGCGAGGTGATTTCGAGCAAGAGCTGGCGGCATGTGTAGCCCAGCGGGTGCAGGCGTGTGCAACCTCTGATGACTTCGATGCCTTCGAGCAAGTGGATAGACTCGTAGATGCGATTGCGCAGCTCGCCTGGCAGGCCGAGAAGTTGACAGACGGCGGCCATGTCGTGGCGTGGTTCACCAATGCTGCACATACAACAGCGATGGAGTGCAAGTGGGAGTTCCAAGTGTCAATAACGCAAGTCTCGCGCGGAAGATCTGCGCGGGAGTAGCCGCTGGCCATCTAGGTTAGTGAAGTCGGTCGCACCTTCTTTGTCAAGTGTCAGGTCGAATGGCCACCCAGGCAACGTACCTCGAAGCCAGTTCAAGCGAAGCAGTGCCACGCGCACCCGAATCGGTCATGAGCATTATAGCTACCTCTGTCCTAAAGCGCCTGCTCCAGTGTCAACCTCCCAAATGATGCCACCATGCGCTCCATGTGCCAACCCGGGGGACCGTCCTCATGCTCAGCCGCCTCTCGTGCAGGTTCCAATCGGCCGCGATTCATGTCGTTCAGGCAACGTGCCTTGCGCGAACCAATTTGGTCGTCCTCGGCTTCGCGCTTGCTCTTCAAGGAGTAGTCTGCTTGCTTCAGCGCGCGTGCCTTCCTGGCTTCGCCACCCCGCATCACCTCATGGCGGATGAGCATGCGCATCACATTGGCATCATATAGGCTGTGACTCTTCTCAGCGACCCTCTTCCAGTCTGGATGCATCGATCTTGGTTCGCCATGGCCGCTCTGCGAGTCGAAGAGGTTTTTGTCGAGCCGATTATAGACCGAAGATCGCATGTAGTCGGCCACAGCCTCGCCCAGAAGCTCAACAATGTTCGGTCGCCCAACCGCAAGCATGTCGAAGCAGAATCGTAGACGGTGGGCGTAGTCGTAGTGGGGCTCCTCTATGAGGTAATTGCTATCCGTGAGGAATCGTACTGTGGCGTCGAGCCTAGGAGTTGGCCAGGCAGGTGCGTACCTTTGCGTGTCTTGAATTTGTAAGGCCAATGTCACCGCGTACTGAGCTGATGTGCGCTCGTCCAGGAAGTCGAAGTAGCTTAAGGTGTCGCGCGGCCAAGTGGCGCCATCATAGTGAGCCACCACGAGGCTGGAGTCAATCATGCGACGCTCCCAGTCGCCAACGTACCAGGTGTCGATGTTGTAGCGTATCTTGCGCGTCCTCCGATCGGACACTGGTAGCAACGAGGCCTGGTATCCGCAGTTGTCTTCGCCGTCGAATGGTAATCCGATAGTTGACAGTGATGGGAGCACGACGTTTCGGATGGCCAGTGAACGGACTTCATCTGGCCCGGGAGGATTCTCAGCGAGCCATGTTGCTACAGGCGTGAAGTCGAAGTCGACGATCCGGGCATGCACTATAATAGATGCATCTGTGGCGCGTTCGGCCGTGTGTGCGGTCAATTCGTTTTTGAGCTGACGACAGGTGCGACCAAGTGGGTGGAGTCGAATGTGCTCGTTGATGAGTTCGATGCCTTGCAACGACAGGATCGAGTAGTAGATGTGAATGTGCAGTTCGCCAGGCAATTTAAGTAGATGGCACACGCTTGACATGATGCAATCGGTTCGCGTGCATGCAGAATCGATAAGACAGGACTTTGTCTGTGCAAGAAGCTGGAAGGTTGCGTGTTTCGGGTGAGGGCGGGAAGATCCGCCAAATTCTCGTTAGTGAAGTCGAGTTGCACCTGCTTCACTAGATGCGGACTCTACTGGGCAAAGGGTACGAAAGCAATGTATCGGGATGCACAGAAGAATAGATAGCAGGAGAGCACTTACATAACAGGACGTCGAGCACCTAGTCCATGCTCTCAGGCTGTCTGCCCGCCTCATCCCGCCGCAGTCGCAGCCTCTTCCGAGACCAAGTCGTGCTAGACAACGTCGTTCCTCGAGAGCTCTGTCTGTGCATAATGTCACTCGTTGCAGCCGAGCCCGGAATTACAGAGCTCTTATATCGAACACTGGGGATGCGGCACGCGCGCGCCAGAAGCGAGATGACATTGGAGCCAGAAGGCTGCCCTTTTCCGACATGCGTACTCACGCCGGCTGTGACACAGCGACGAATGCATAGGCCGAGGTCTCAGATGATCACATTGAAGTCCTGCAAAATTGCTAGATGACTCCGTGGCCACCCATGTTGAATGGAGGATTACGACGCGTGATCATGTACACATACAGAACTTGGAGTCGGCCCAAGCTAGCGCCATAGCGAGTCTAGCGAGCGCTGGGCTCTGAGAGCCTTGGTCGACGTACGGAGAATCCAGTCCTCACCCATCTGAGGCAGTTGCTGTGAGAGGCTGCCTGCGGTGTCCAGTAGTGTATCGAAAGCCGAAGAGTCCGCTCGAGCAGGTTTGAAAGGTGGTTACAGTCCTTTTTGAGTGTAGAGCGCTTTGTTCGTTGGTTGTAGTGTACCGCCAAGGGCCCTACAAGTAGTCAGCAAAGGATACATAGAGGATGTAGGTGTTATTTATCCGGAGCTCCATGCGTCGTCAGGGCGCCATTGCCGGTATGGGCCGGTGAGCTCTTGACGTGTGTTATACTGCGCAGTATATATTTCCAAGACCAAGTATAACAGCACTCGCGCCCTGAGGTTAGAACGGGCAGTACTCGCCAAGATTGCCTTGCCAAAACTATGCAATGGGATTGGGTAGCCCCTCGCACCTTCCTAGAGTGTTTTGCCGGAGCAGATGTGAAGTTCGGGGTTCCGGAGATTTCACGTGTGCCCTGCGCACCGAGTTGTTAGCCTCTCAAGTCTTGTAGCCATCAGCAGACACTGATCTGGACACTTCATCGCCATGATCATCTTGGCGAAGAAGAAGAGACCACGATCGCGTGGTGCTCTGCGTGAACAGGATACATCTCCACCGGTCCGACAGGTGCCTTTTCGACGACAACAAGAAACGCAGTTGAGGAGTACCCGGCAGTCGAAACCAGGGTCTGGATCCGAGCGGGATCGCTTTAGTCAGTCCAGGCAAGCTTCATCGCTGCTATCGATTGCGCGCAGCGACCATGCTGGGACATCTCCCTTACCCTCGAAAGACATTTCAAAGAACGCCGGTGATCTTGGAGCTCACAGTCTGGCAGACGAGGGCGATGACGGCACAGGGTGGACCCACATTCCAGTCAGGTCCAGGAATCCCAAGCATCTGACCAAGCCGATCGAGAATCCCGAGGACATCGACTGGTGCAAGACACGAGAGAATGCGCGAAGGCTTGGGAAGAGACCAAGTTACCGTAGACAGCTGCAAATCGACCCAAAGCTCCGCGATGCTGTCGAAAGCATTGTAAGTAGAAGTTCCTTCGTGCAGGCCAAGGGTCATCTTAATTTGAGCGACAATCCAGGCGAGAGTTTGATGACGGGCACCATCATCCAGCACCAGTGCCAATACAGGCGCGAGGACGACAACACGCCTCACAAAGCGGGCAGCAGATACTCGATCAAGCCCGATGGCACCATATTCGAGATCAAGGATCGCTTCTACATCGTCCTTCACAGTGATGGACGATCGATCACTGAGGTGCCGATCTTTACGTACGGAGGCAGAGGATTGCGTGATCGCCAGAGGATACGACACCGGTATCGCTCTGTTCGTCCGCCGCACTTGACCGCAGCGGTACTTCGGAATCAGAGCGAATATAATCCGGTACTGGTCGTAAAGGAGCTTCATGATTGGAGGTCTTTGCGCGATAACATGGTCGCTCATGTGGCCAGAGTCGAAGTTCGCAAGCTGAAAGGCTTACTGTTCCGACGAGTTGGATTACTCGATGCAGCGTCTATCGATGCTGTAATTTCCATGGCTGCGAAGTACGAGGGGCAGCTTCGATACATTCGGTAATGCGTAGCTGTCAGTATGGCCCTGGCGGAAGTTGGTATTGGCAAGATGCTGATATGATTGCAATTGCACTTCGTCCTCGCTGACGACCAGGACGCTTGAGTAGGTGGCGAAGCTGCGAGTCTTATCATGCAGAAGCTGGCGATGAGTATGATGCAGGGTTATTTGTGAACCGTCGAGCACTCAAGGCTTCGAGACCGAAGCTTGTTCATGGCCATTCAACATGGGGGTCCGGAAAGGCGCGTGCCAACTATAGCACAAAGAAACGCTTGTTCTTCAGCACCGTTGCCCTCTCATGTACGTGCCCGCTTGCTGCTGTCTCGACGATATCACGGATCAAGGACTGTGGTAGCAATTGCCTACCACTTCCGAAACATTTGTTCTCTGTGTTGAGCAGCCTGATAAGCCCTTATGTTGCAGAGCTTGGTGTATACCAGATCCTGTATCCACGCACACTTGCGACATGCAGTCCAACAGCTCGTCATCACACGGTATATATATTCACATTGATCTAAGAGAGCCAGTGCTGCCCAAGAGCGAAGTGGGAGGGTCCCGAGACGCGCGGAAGGCGTTGTGGACGCTGTCTCACCGGCTATGTACGAGATCCCAGCGCCGAGGCAGATCACCCTGGTAAATTGCATGGGCTCCATGTAGACGAGCCAGAAGATTGCGCAGCTTCCGCTTCGGCCCATGAGCCAACGTGCATTATACGAAGCGGAGGAGCCTCGAAGTCGCAAAGGCCATTATGCTCAAAGCAAGCTAGCCTGCAGCGGCACTGTAGAAGGCGCGCTCTGCGGTACCCGACTTGGGCATTGCCCTTTGTTGGGTGTCGCTCGGGGCGACGCTAGAACCTCGGTGACTCGGTCACGTGACGTACGCGTTCGAGAGGCGCCCTTCACGAGCTTAACATCAACACCATCGCCATTGTGAACACAACGCGCTGGTGAAGTGCCGGGACTGGTGACACCGGCGACTTTCACGTGTGTGTTTACATCCCGCTCCACGCATAAACTCGCCTTCGCGTGCTCCGCTTCCACCAACAAACTTTGTTACACTCTCTTCAAGAGTGTGCAGTTTGTTGACATCCACATTGCCTCGAGTGCCACACAGTCGTTATGGCTGCAAAGAGAAAGCGACATGACAGTGGTGTGCAACCAAGCACAGTCAATAAGTTCGCACTGCTTCTGCAGATAACGGCGGAGTCGAACAGTGGAATCGAGACCAACACCACAGCGGCAGCTTACAACACCGCTGCCGCCATTTTATCGCGATCCATCGAGGCGCCAGTCGTTGCTGTCGATGACAGTCCCTCGGGTTAGTGGCTCTTCATCAAAGGCACTTTAATCAGATCCAAGCTGACTATGCCATCAGTGTCCAGCGACGTCAGTGACGCGACTTCGTCGGCCGACTGCGATACGCATGATCAGACCAAGCAGACTGTGGTGGCGCATGTACCAGAGTGGAGACGCAACGCCCGCAGCATTACTCAGAGGCCAGACTCCACAAGCAAGTCGTCAAGCAACGGACCTGGAAGCACAGCCGCGCCGGAGGTTAAGCTCGCCGTGCGTACGACGAAGTCGAAGAACGCACCTCAATATAGCGACAATTGGTGCACTACGAAGGCCTCCTTCAAGGGCCATGCTTCTCCTCCGCAACTTCGAGAGCACATCGCTTTCGATGCAGCCTTGTACAAGCACGTTGGTGGTCTCGACGGTCTCGGCAAGAGGAGCAGCATCAATGGGCCGATGACGAAGGATGGAGAGTCCATCGACATCATCATCCCTAAGCACATCCTCTTGCATGAGATCGAACATCTTTTCAAGCGGAACAAGGCGCCACGCAATGAGGAGGGCACCCGCATTGAAGAGCGTCCAAACGGCATGGAGGTGCTCATTAAATCCCGTATGTGGATCGTGATGAGCCGCAACGGAGACCAGACTGTCGAAGTACCAATCTTCACGTTCCACGAAAAGGGTTTCGAAGCTGTGCACGACGACAAGCGCCACCGCTATGCTTACGTACGTCCACCACACATGTCGGCTGCAGAGTTTGAGGACAACGTGGTCGAAAGAGACAACCCTGTGATCGGCGTTGAGAAGCTACTGCATGGCCCACCGCTCAGCGAGTTCATGATTGCTCGCGTGGCTGAACCCGAGCATCGGATGCTGGGCACATATCCGGTGCGTCTGATCGCGAGGCTGGACGTCGAGTCATTCGAGGAGCTGAAAGAGGTCGTGGCTTGTCGGAGCGAGGAGAGAAGGCTCGGGCATTGACACGTCGAGGTGTGTGTATCCTGTCTTCGAAGGGTTGCGCGCATCTGACACCTTTGCAGTGCGGAGCGAAGTGTGCAGCGAGACGGACAGCAGGAGGTATCTGTGAAACCGAAGCGCTTGGGAAATGCCGGCGGTATACCATAGTAGAAGGTCCCGAGGCTCGATCCATGAGGACTTCCTACTGAGTCAGGGCGCAGCCTTTGCAGGTGCCCGCCGGCCACGCTGCAGCTGTACGCGGAGGAAGTACATGGCAGGCGCCAGAATTTGAGAGCGAACACCAGGAATGCCTGAGACAGCAGTCTCACCAGCATTGCAGGTATAAGATAGCGTACACATCGCTTCAGCATTCAGCTTTGTGCACTCCTTTCGTTTTGCTCGTCGCTATAGCCACCACTGCCTCGGCAGATAATGCGCAAGCGCGCCAGTGCTTTCCAGATAGTCGTGCTACCGCTCCTCACGCAGCACATCATGCTACTACACAGATGCAGTAGCTACATATATACCCGTATCAATCCGACCGCATGTGCGACGATCGAACGATCTTCGAACACACTGTGCAGGAGCCGCGTTACGACACTCTGGGCCCTTGGCAATTCGCCCTCGCAGGAACTACAAAGAGCATCTTGTGCTTCTGCATAGCTGCCCATGAACCCAGCAATTACTCCAGATCACACATACGGGCTCTCGTCTTCCGTCAGGCAGCTTTCGCCTGAGGCAGACAGACGCGTCGGTGTCGAGGTCGCGTCCGGAACACCAATGTGCCGGCTTCCATGGCTACAGCACCGGAGCCGACTCTATTGTGAACATGTTGGTGAAGTGCCAGGATTGGTGAACACGACTTGACCACAGATTCGCGATCACCACGCCGTGCACCTCCAGCAGTCTGTCATGCCGTGTGCGTGACACTCGATTCCACAACACACCCTTGCACGGTGCAAATTGTACCAGCCACCCCAGTGCCGTGGCCATCGTCAACGAAATCTCAGAGTGACCATGTCTCGCAAGCGACCGAAGCGAAGCAACGCTACAGCGACACGTGCCATGGTGTCTTCCGCGTCAAAGCAACCTGCGCACCAAATCCTCGACGGTAAACAGCGCCCTTCGCTGCGGACAGGAGCTTGGTGCTGACATGCCAGTAGAGCTAGCTCGAGAGCATTAGTACCAGACCGAGAAGCACGAGGCTCCCATGGGCCAGTCAATGAACGCGCCAGCCGAAGCGCTCGATCAGCCAGAGTCCCCCTTCACATCTCCCGCGTCAGGTGTGGAAGAAGCGTCATGGCAGATTGCAAGCAACAGAAACAACAAGAAACGCGGTGGCCACTCCAAAAGCCTTCCGACGCTCTTTCCCTCTTCCATCATCGACGACAGCGCAAATTGACCGCCGAGTGCGATCTCGAGAGCTCTGACATGGAGCCAATCCGCGTCACCGGTGCCCGGGCCAGGTACGACTGTTGACGTCCTTCGTCAGATAAACTGGCGCGATCCAACTGCCACAGCCGCCTTCGAAGTCCAGAGGAAGCTCGACAACCGCAGCGCGTCGTCCAAGCAGAGCCAGAAGACAATAGAGGGCCTGCCGATCACGGTCATTATGCCTGGCGTGTTGACATGGCACTGGGATCGCCATCTGTTCCCGATCGGCAAGAAGGTCATCGTGCCGGACGGCGGTAAGCTCGAAGTGCTGGACAATGTGGAGCAGGTCCTGCACAAGGGCCGGTATTGGGTTGTCCTCGAGGTCAACGGCAATGAGCTCGTGGAGGTTCCAATCTACACCTTCAAGGACAAGGGTCTCCCGGCGGTTCGCGAAGACATGCGGCACGAATACGCGCAAATCCGACCGCCACATATTGCCATGGACGATTTTCTGTCGAAACACAAGATCCCGCGTAATCCCGTACTTGGTATCGCAGAGCTGCACCAAAATGCAGAGCTCCGAAAGACCATGCTAGCCCATCTGGCCAAGCCACAGACTCGAGAGCTGAGCAAGACCGCTATCCGTCGAGTCGCTACCATGAATCCGGAGTCCTTTGAGACATTCAAAGTGCTGGTCGAGAAGCGTCGAGTTCAGTGAGGCCAAAGGTCGTTTTGTCCAAGGATAGCGTTCTCGTTCCCACCAGTTCTGGAATATTTCTTGCTGACATGATCTCAGCCTATGATTGACTCGAGACGGTGCGGAAGGTCGACGTAATATGGAGAAAATCCGGTCTGGCTTCTCGGGGGGTTTCTTTGTTCGGTCAACAAAGATCTCTGATGCAGATTTTGGTGCATTGCGAGGGTCAGCTATGGGGTAGTAGAGGACGCAGGCGGTTCCACGCCTTCGAGCTCGCGCACACTGGATGTTTGCATTCGTGTCTCGAGTAAAGAGGAGGAGAATTCCTTTACTTGCGGATCTCGACTTGGCGTTCAGAGCCTTAAGTGCCACTTCCTTGATCGAGTGACTTCTGATGTAGGTGGAAGGATTTTGACATCTCATCAACCCGGTACAAGCCTCCACACCTTGTACCCATTTTGTCGACGCGTCAAAGTACCTCATATATCAAAGTCAGGTCTCGAGTAGATAGTCACCGACTTGTGGTGCGGAACATGCAAGGAATGAAGTGTGGGAAATGAGGTGAGGTCGACGTTAGGGAGGCGGATGTTCCCGTAGTGCCGAGCTCCGACATTCAAAGTGACGATGCTGCACATGAGCGACGGGACATAAGTGAAGACATCAATAACATATATGTGCCCGCGACGGGCACTGGACCATGATTATCACTTCCCGACCTCATTCTACTTAGCATTCCATATCTGTAAGGTCTGAATATTCCACATCGACATGGCTCGCGATGCGGTCGAGCAGCTTGCGCCGGGCAAAGCGTACAGTGTCTTCGTTCGTCTGGTCCTTCCTCCGTACGCAATCCACTTCAAGGCGCCCAAGTACATGAAAGAGTTGACTCTGGATCTTCTGGACCGCAGAGTGACCAAGGCGACACTCGCAGCAACTGCGCAAAAGGCTACCGTGCGCCATGCGATCGGCACTGATCCCAAATTCTGGCCTGAGCTGAATGGTGTGCTGAAGGTCGGAGTGGTCAGCTTAGAGCGCAGGAGTTTTGCAGTATGGGATCCTACAGGAGTGGACTATGAGAGTACCAGCGGCGCACTCATTGCTGGGAACTACCCTGGGTTGTGGAAAGATCTGGAGCGGGTCAACGACCTGCTCAGCATCGCACGTAATGTCCTCACCATCGGCGCGTCCGCTCAGGATCTTGCCACTGCTCATCAAGTCGAGCTGGAGGTCTTCAAGCTCATCAATTGCGCTGTACGAGTGACGGCTCGGGGCTATGATGGAGAGGCTGGAGCAGGCGTTGCTGGGGACATGAGCGAGGAGGAGAAATGGCAATACATCGTGAATGCATACAAGAAGCTTTTGATCACTAGCCTGCAATTCTTGAATAACCTGGTGGCGCAAAACGAGAAGAGGAAACTGGACCTGTGGATGAACCTATTCGACTGTGGCGCAACTAGCATAGACGCCTTGATGGATGCACAGGACGATCCTCGCGATGGGCAGAGAAAAGATGTCAGCAACATGGACATCCCTTCAAATCCTACCTCAGAGCCAATACCTCCCATCAACGGACGGGACCTTAGAGCGGTCTACGGCCAGGTCGATGAAGATATTCTGGACAGCGATCCAGTGTCTGACCCGGAGGGCTACATCTACTTCGCCAAGTGGAACGAGCAAGGTTGCGCGCAGGAGGTCGATGCGATCGCCAAGTCTGGCTCCGGACCTCAGTTCACTGCACAGAACCTCGTCGCTGAGCGATGGTCAAAGCTGGACAAGCAGGGCAGGGAGAGCTGGCGACGGAAGGCAGAAGGCGTGCAGGAGAAGTATGTGGCTGATGTCAAGGTCTACGACGCTAAGCGCGCTTTGCAAATGCAGCGTCAGGCCAGACGCGATGCGGCCAACAAGCCATGTGAGGACGCTGAGCCCAGGTCACCGACCCTGATTGACGAAGAGGAGCTATACGAGGTTAATAGCAGTGGTCATAGGCCGATACATGCCGAAGATCTTAAGATGCACTACACCGCAGATGCTGGGATCAGGATACTGGAGAGCGGGAAGGCTGAGCTCATGAAGCGACTGGAGGGATATGAACCACCGCAAAGTGCCTATTCTGCCGATCCCATACTTGCAGCCAATCGATACCGCGAAGCACATGGCATCAGGCCAAGAGTGTCACGAAGCATACAGCCGATGCCGCGAGCACGTACTGTTAGTCGCAGTCCGCCAGCCCCGATGCGAAGTTCGCCAGCTGTTCAACCGCCTGCGCCACAACAGAACAACGCTGCGAAGAACCATGCAGATCACGGCCACGTGGAGGAGCTCGAGTCGGAGGGCTCTGAGCACGGCTCTGATGAAGCGGTGTATGGGAACGGCACTGCACCGCCTGAGGAGGAGCTCGAAGAAGATGACGAGGAAGAAGATGCAGACGGCGAAGAAGGGTCCAACGAGGATGGGCGAGGATTGCTGACGGATGTGCCACTTATTCTGGGTCCGTCCGAGATCGAAGTCCTGCCGATGATCATCATGTCCGGAATAGTATCACCTACCAAACAGTTAGAGCAGTGTCGAACAGAGAAGGAGAGATCAGATCTGGCGAATGCTCACATTGTGCGCACGCATCTCCTGCTGGCTCAAGAGAACGGAAGGAATCTGCTGCGCGAGCTGCTCATCTTCGTCGCTGCCTGGGACCTTAGGGAGGAAGAACTCTACTTCAAGTTCATGGTCAAGATCATGGAAGCTGTGCTGCAGAACGGACTGATGCCATTCGCCTATCACGCCTTCAGAGATCGCAGCCGAAGTCGCGACATAATCAGTCCGGCTCAGGCGGTGATCATGAAGCTGCTGACTTGCATCTTCCGTGCAAGAGGCGAGGCAGGCAAAGCCAATGCTGCTGGCGGCGCGGGTCAAGGGCATCAATTCGACCCGAACGGCACAGATATCAATGCTAGCATTCGGGTGCCTCGACATGTGCCTCGCCGTGCTGACCTCCAGATACTGCACTTCATCTTCACGGAGTTCAGACAACACATCATTCCACAAACTTGCGCCCTGATCTTCTTACAGGGACAGATCCATCGGGCTCGCGCATTGCCTTCGGACTTTCCACTCAACCTGTGGGATATGGAACGCATGTATGAGGGAGTCTATGGAGTACTCGAGTTCTTCGCAGTCGTCTGCGAGGAGGGCTGGGGCAAAGAAGTGCTCGCTGGCTGGGAGGCCGCCAGCGAGCTGGTGACTCTCGTCCGTGAGCTCGAAGAAGGCATACCCAAGCTCGGCCTACAAGGCACACTCAGCTTGGGCGGCGCCGATGGCTTCGGCTCCGAAGCGCTATCACGCCGCCGTGTCAGCATGCCACAACGTGCCGCCTCCGCAGACGGCCGCCTGCTCAGCTCACACGCCCAGTACCTCCCCGACAGCAACCGCTTCTCCGTGCAAGACGAGCTCAACGCCCGTGCCGGCATCCTCCCCCCTCTCCCGCCACCTTTGCAGACTCACGCGCTGCAACCCTCGCAATCCCAGATCTTCGAGCCCACGACTCCACTAGCCTACCCAGAAGACAACGCAGAAGCCGACGAGCCCTCTGACTTCGAATGGCGTAATTTGAAGAAGCTCACTGTGCTCGTACTCTCGTCGCTCATCTGGAAGAACCGCAATGTGCAAACGCAAGTCCGTCTTCATGGCGGCCTCGAAGCGCTTGTAGGCTGCTGCAAGCACGATGAACATAACCCGTACATCCGCGAGCACGCCATCATGTGTCTTCGCTTCGCTGTGGAGGGCTGTCCGGAGAATCGCGCGCGTCTTGAAGAGCTCGCTCAGCGTAGTCGTGGGCGAGGTTCAGAAGGGCTGCCGAGAGCGTTGTTGCCAGGTACTCCTGGAACGGGCGGGCATCCTGTTTCATTTCCGACGTATTCTGATCTGCATGTCCCAAGGGAGGTCCTCGATACTAATGGCTACGAGACATTCATGGACGGCAAGGGGCAGGTTGGTCTGCGGAGGAAGGAGCCTGTGCAGACTTCTCAGGCAGCACAAGCGATTGCCAAGGCTAGCACGGCGGTCAGTAAAGTCAGGTCAAGTGCGGCCATGACAGCTGAGAAAGCTGCGGAGCTGATGCAGAGTGCGTTGAGGGATCTGCCGCTCGGCGGTGACTTGGTCAGTGAGAGGCAGAAGGCTGAGGCATTGGCTAAGCTCGATCGGGCATTCGAGAGCACGGAGAGGGTTCTTGGGGGTGTTGCAAGAGGTGCGAAGTGAGTAAGACAGCCAGGAGATGACAACACCCCAGTCACTTCAGAGACACTGGCCGTGTCTCTACGACTATTCTGTCTCCTAAGTATAGGTCTTCGTCAGAGACGGACGAGGATTAAAGTTCAACAAATCTGTCACGTTGACTCAAGAATTGAGACGTTTCACGGCCAAAAAGCGACCTCCGAGACGGTGCGGAAAGTACAATATAGACAAGTCACTCTCCAGCTTCGGACCAACCTCCATATTCAAGTCAATCGTTACCTGTACTCACTGTTCCACCGCCAAGCACGATCTCCAGCAATCGTCCCGCAGCCTCCTATCCATCCAAACTATGTCCTCCCAAGTACAAGATCGCCAGCAGTCCGGCCACTTCACTGGACTGATCCGTAAACACTCGACACGCTGCTACGAGGCTATTGGGCGCAGAGTGAGCCGCCGCAGGACTACTCCAACGTCTGACTCTAGCCAGTCGAAGTCTTCCGTCACTGACGCCCCTCCGACCTTTGAGGTCTACCGAGTCGAATTGCCGGAGTGGATCGGACGTCACAAGGCCAATTCAATATCAACCTCCCAATACGGTGGCAATGTTATCCGTGATGATTGCCATTCGGAGACCAACGATACTTTGTTCACGACAAGCTCAGGCAGTATCGAGCCAGCCACAGATTCAGAGCACATCGAGACTGCCGAGCCTGACGGCACCGCCACGGCAGAGGCTATGAACACTCTCCCGCTTCCTCTTGCATACGACCCACAGCCTGTCAAAGGCTACACGCGCGAAGAGTTGTTTGATACCAAATCCACTTGTACGCCACCTCGCTCTGCTGCATATGCCTGACCTGATCATCCTCTCCTCGCCATGACCCGAGACTATCGCGAGCTACTGCGAGCCCATTACAAGCCGCAGTTTGAGATGGAGCTCGCCTACATGGCCAAAGGCGAGGCGTGGCCCGACTACGCGGCCTGCCCGCAACGATTGGCAGTATGATCCTCACAAGTTCCTACTGGCGCACAACATGGTCTACGCCCATCACTTCAAGCTAGACCGGCTCTTGCAGCGCCAGGAAGATCTATTCGTTACGTGGCCTCCGCATCAGCTGCCATTCGGTGGAGGTGGAGAGGTGACGGAGGAGACTGCAGCTGAGGCTTACGTACACAACGGTTCATGGTCATGGATTCAAATTGTCAACGAGACTGATGGACGGGACTTTCTGAGGTTCCATGCGGAGCGCTGCAAGACGCTGTTGGCGGAGCGACGGAGACGGGCGGTGTTGGCTGGCCACACTGTCGCGCCGTTCGGGTCTTGTGGGTGCAGAGAATGCACCGAGAGGGAGGAACGGAAGAAGCGATTGATAGAGGAGATGTTGGACAGGGAAGAGCAGGCAGAGGAGGATGCTGGACGTTGTGCTCCGATGGCATTGTAGTCGCGTGGAAGGGGACTCTCAGAATGGTACCTTCTCTGGGACAAGTTTGAGGTCAGTCATTCCTGAATGAATATGTATTCCCATGCTCATCGACTGCCATTTGGGCGCCACATCATGGACTGCCTCCAGCCTCAAGGCGTCTCGGTACATGTATGTGGAAGAGCATTGACTTCAGTTCGAACCACCATACGGATCATTATCTCATCAATCTTGAATCTGCCTTGATCTAAGACAGCATCCGGACACATCGACTGATAGCTACGGGACGCTTGTCTGCGTGCGTGGCTACATAGCTCTACTCTAGCACAACAGGACCTGCGCCACCATTCCACGCCACTCGATGGAATTCATCCCGTGTCGCTTTCGATTCGCACACGACTACGCATGTATACTGCGTGACAGTGACTGAATGAAGGGTAATCCAGCCATCTTGGACGAGCTTGGCAACTCGAATGAACAACTTGTCGATCGAAGGTCCAGCTGGTCCTCTGTTGAGCACCCAGACGTCGCTCTCGGGATCTGTGTGCAGGTTCTGCCATACGATATCGATAGTCGGTGGTCCATAGGTTGTCGGAGTTGAGGCGGGCTGGACTGTGCCTGTGTCGGGGTTGATAGTCTTGCCGTCGACGATAGGCCGATTGGTATTGACGTCCCACTCCACATCTCCGATAGCCATGATGATTCTGCATCGAGGTTGTTGTCAGATATTAAGACAGCGTCTATGGACAGGCAGTATACGAACCCTTCGGTAAGAGAAGATTCTGTAGATGCGCCTTCGAAACGAGGCTGCGAGAACGATGTAATAATCTGATGAATGTTGTTACAAGGGCAGGAGCCTTTCTTCGTAGGACTACTCAATTGGTGGGGGGTATAGCAAGTATATATGAATAAGTGCGGTCGGCTTTGCGAAGGAAAGGCAATGAATGTGGCAAAGGAGGAGGTATCAGATTATCGTACTCGATGCGTTGATTGGCTTGAGATTGGAAGCGGGTATATTGGTTGCAGCCATCGCGACATGTCCGACACATCCTTGTTTGCCGCATCTTTGAAAGTAGTATATCTTAGAAGATAGCGGGTGAACATCTTGGTATAGCCACGGAAGCAGCGTAGCTCGCTGTCCTGCTTCAGTATAGGTCCAACCCTTAGACTGTATGTCCTCTGAATCGAGACAATCGATTCAACACGCCCGAGCCCATTGACCTAACTTGCCATAATGTGATCTCAGCTCCAAGACATCGCGAGGCACGATGGCGAGTCCAACATACTTAATCGAGTGCTATTGCGCGCAAGTATCTCATTTTGTGATTCTGCTACCGAGTGAGTACCCCCTGAACCCAAAGATACACCTATCCCCAAGGATCCGGTATGTCCTCCATCCTACTCACCTCCAGACATCCATGGCGACGCCCCCGCCTGGTCACTTTCGAATCCCTCATTGACCCTTCGGTGTTACGCTGGCAACATGCAATTCAAAGAGCTCGAATCCCACGCCCGACCGCTCATGCCCTACCCGCAACATATTGCCAGCCCGTCGAAGCCCGCGTACTACGATGCACTAATCCGGACCCCGACATGCCTGGGTGGGAGCCCATAAGCGAGGATGAGTGGGCTAGGCACTCGATATATACCACAGCCGATTTCGCGGTACCAGAACCCTTACCACTCTCCACAACAGACTGGCCACTGGATCGCTCCAGTACAGAGAGGACACAGCCAGATGTGCCTCTCATCGTACTCACAGATTGGGACCAAGAGAATGATCCGGTGGACAGGTCTCATCCCGAGGCCAGCATGGATGCCGTGGTGTGCCGGAGCTTTGGTGAGTGTCCCCTCTTGACACCGCGATGGAGACCGACGATCAGACCGAGATCCGCGATGACTTTTGCAAGTGCAGCACCAGTGAGCGATTTGCAGCCTCGTTGCACACTGCCTGATATTGGTGTGGCGCCTGTGCAATGGGTATACGAGACAGAGCTGCTGCTCTCCCTGGTCGAAGTCGAAGAATGACACGTGCGTGAGCGCCGGTCGGTGCCATCGCGTTGCATGGAGCTCATTAGCGGCAAATTCGCAGGGAATAAGGTCTGCAGCGTTGTCATGGTCGAGTATGAGATCCGTGCTCTTCCCAAAAGCTGCGTACATCATCGGGTCTGGATACTTCTCTTTCGTGTAAATATCAGTCACTTTCCATCCAGTCCGGCTCTGCATCCTCATCCTCCGGATCGTGTGACATCAGACTGCCACGATCTTCATCCGTGACTTCCGCGTTTGTCTCCCCGTGGGCAGAGATCGGATCGAGCATGTGAACAGTCTCGTCCGCAATGGCGGTGTGCGCCGCGTCCGGCAGCTCTATCGTTTGATTGTCCTGGTTCGCAGTTGCAGAAGCTTCACTGAGCTCTTCTGTGCTGATTGCAGCGAGTGGTGCGGAGGTGATGGGCGTGGTGTCCCAAGGTTGGCCGGTCGATGGCAATGTGGCATTCTGCAGTCCTTCGTCCATCAACGATGCAGGGAGCTCATCCTCTGTGTGGGGAGATCCTCAGGTACGAAGCCACCGCCTCCATTGTCGTCATCATCGTCCTCAGGTAGGAACCCTCCACCAAGGCCCTGATCGTAGGTCGGTTCTATGGCCTTGTCGGCGTCGTCAGGGAGAAAGCCGCCACCGCCATCGAACTCCTCAGCCTGCTCTACGTCCTCGTCTTCACTCTCATCATCACGCACAACAGGCTTCCCACGCCTCGCAGGCCGCGTAGCAATCGGCGTATACTCCTCCTCACTCTCCTCGTCCTCCACCTCCACCCTCTGCTTCCGCTTCCTCGGCGTCTTCCGCCGCTCAACCAACTCAACAAGCGAGCACTTTCCCGCAGTAGGCATAGCAGTCTCCTCGCCGTCTGCAAGCATAAAGCCACCTGCTGCTCCTTCGTCTTCAACACCATCCAGCTCTCGTCTGACTTCGTCGCCGTCTTCACCGCGACCGTAGGAGGCAACGCGCTCAGCGATGCGAAGACCTTTCAGCATCCTAGCCCACATCCGTAGAGCGAGTATACTGCGATCTCTGCTCTCTTCTTCCGTAGCTTCGTACTCCAGTCCCTCGACCACAGCGTGTACTGCTTCGGCATACTCTTCCGCTATCACAGCGCCTTCGATGACAGCGGTGCCGTGTCGACCCCGAAATTTGAAGCCTGTGACTGCATCTGCATAGTCGACCTGCATGATCCTGGCCGCTTGTTGAGTGAGCGGGTGTCGAACGTGTACACCGCCACCTGGGACCATAGATGGCACGTAAACGTCGAGGTTGCCGAAGGCGTTGCGTGGAACTCTGCCGTTGGTGACTGGTGGCGGGACGTAGAGCTGCGTCTGTTGTGCTGAGTAAAGCGCCGTGCGCTTACCCTCATCGTCGCTGTGCTCACTGTCGCTACCTGCACGACGTCGAGCGCCATGCGCAGGTATATGCTTGAGTGGCTGCTCACTAAGCTTGATCTCTCGACCAAGTCGATACCACTTGTCCGCGCTCTTGCAAGAAAGCACATCCTGCCTGCGGAATACAGCTTCCATGCGCGGCTTCGCAGCAGTCCCAGCATTGACCTTTCCCACCTCACGACGAGGATACAGTACTTCGTGCCGCCTTAGGTGTCGCTCTAAAGCATAGTAAGGGTGGTTCTTGAAGTCCAGAACATTGCTCGGCAGTCCTTCCCTTGCCTCTTTTGCCGCGAGCTCAGAGTCTTCGACCTGATCTCGATCAAGCTTCGCGCCGCGTCGACGGAGATGACGCAAAGCCTTCTTTAGCCACGCCGTGCCGCCCTCGCTGCTTTCGACACGCTGACGGCGAGTCTTGGCATTGAAGGCTTTTGCATACCTGCGGGTGACGTCTCTCGCAACACCATCGGCTTCAAACGCGATGGCGTATGTGAGTGAGTTGAGAGGGTAAGCGATGGACGGCTCGATCTTGGCTGGCTTTCCGACAGTCTCGGTGAAGACAGCGTCCACCGCTACCCACTTCTGATATGCAGCATCGAAAGCTTCGATCCAGTATACAGGATAAGCCAGCTTTCTAACAGGTGCTTTCCTCTCTCGTGGTCGCGGCTTAGGTATGGATGGACCTGCCAACCCATTCTGTCCAAGCCGACGTCTGACCGATGGGATTGAGCCGATCCCACGAGACGATCCGATACCGTTGTCACTGACACTAGCATCACTGAGGGCAGGATCTGTGTCAGACGCAATGGCGAAGACTGCAGGCTTCCTGTACTTTTGCGGCGCAGGTGTCGTCACAGACACGCTGGCATACGGCAGTACCTGCAATGAACACACGAGACGTGCTTCCACACCAGCCGAGCGAAGCAGCGCACAGAACAGCTGATTGCCAGTGTCTTGCGATCCTCGCATCTCCCTTGCAGCGAGCCTGAACTCATGGATATCTATGAGTGGCGTGTCGATAGGAGGCACTTCCGCGTCATCATCAGCCCGCCAGACCGCAGACCGCATGCCATTAGTCGTGATCTGGTAGTGCGCTCTGAGAATGTTCGCCACCATCTCTAAGCCGTCCATGAATGACCGATTGCGCTGGAATTGTGATAAGTCAGACTTCGGATTGAGGTATGACTTTGTCTTTCTGTCGATCAGATTTCGCAGCTGCTTATGCACAATAGCATCATTGCACCTACTGTTGGCAAATACGCAATGCCCGAGCAGTGTGAGGAAGTGAGCTTTGTGCACTATCAACCGGAAGGCTTTCTCTGGTGCTGAAGCTGCCTTCCGGCGATTCGGAGTCACCTTCGAAGCCGAAGAAGGTCCCACTGAGATGGCGAGGTCTGCGATCTTCTCGTCTTCCGAATCTGAACCAGCTTGCTTGACCGCATTGCCTGCGAGATCGACATCTTCGAAGGCGAAATCGCTGTCACCTGATTCCGAGGATGCATCAACGGTCTGCAGTGGTGGTGCTCGAGTGCCGGAGAAGCCCAGGCTGGTGCGGGCTGGGTCATTTGCTTGAAGAGTCTTGGCTACTTGATCAGACTTCCCGGCGCCAGCACTACCAACCTCAAGATCGTCGCCACGATACTTCGGAATGCTGACCTCGCGCAGTATTCGTCGACGCTTCAATGGTCTTTCGGCTTCAGCAGTCTGGGCGACTTCATCTAGCAGCTCGCCATAGACACTTGGCGGTGCGCCTCGTCTGCGACTGCCACGGCTTGCAGTTGCTGGGGAGCTTATCGAAGGACCACCAGCTTGAACTCGCCTAGCTTTGCCTCGACTGGGAGCCATGAATGCGGTGTGTTAGAGCTCCTGATGGCAGAGAATGAAGATTACATCGCGCTCAGCACGCGCGGTCATGTGATGACATGCAAACTTCTTGTAACGCAGCTGAGGCTGGCTTTCTCGCTTTCAACATGCTGTACGCCAGCAAACTTCCAACCGTGCTTAGAGTAGCAGAGTCCAGCTCCGATCCGAGAGACCGTGCGTACGATATCTTGCCAAAACATGTAATGAAGCGAGGATCATGAGTGTCGCGTTTCAGAAGTGACATTCAGTCAGCCCTACGGCGCGGCAGGGTCCGCGCTCGCGTCCCGCACCCACGCGCCGTGTGTGTTTGTTGATTGGCACGGCATCTTTCTTCAATGCAACGGTCAGGCCACAGATCGACGCAGCGACGACCAGCGACTTCGACGACGACAACGACTACACCGCCGTTCGCTACATAAGTCGCGCGTCAATGACCACCCTCACCGACTTGTAGCGCACCTTCCCACAGCGACAATCGCAAACCCACGACCCAGAACTCCGGGACGGCTTCACTGAACTGTCAGGACACCACGATCAAGGAAATACACCACTCACATCGCCCACCATGGAGAACTATCAGAAGATGGAGAAGATTGGCGAGGGTATGCTGAGATCTGCCTCCAATGCCAAGAGGCGCAGCACAATGAGAGGGTAACACTGACACCACCACAGGCACCTACGGCGTCGTCTACAAAGCCCGCGACCTCACAACTCCCGACCAGCGCATCGTAGCCCTCAAAAAGATCCGCCTCGAAGCCGAAGACGAAGGCGTGCCCTCAACCGCCATTCGTGAGATCTCCCTCCTCAAGGAGATGCAAAATGAGAACATCGTGCGCCTCTTCAACATCGTTCATGCGGATGGCCACAAACTGTACCTCGTCTTCGAATACCTCGATCTAGATTTGAAGAAGTTTATGGAAGCGCTGCCAGTCAGCCAGGGTGGTCGAGGCAAGCCACTGGGTGAGGGGATCATGGACGGCAGGCAGGGACACATGGGTCTAGGACCGGAGATGGTATAGAATCTCACCCTCCTCCTCACTCCCACACCTCATACTGACCTCCACGCTCCAGGTCAAAAAGTTCGCCTACCAACTAATCGAAGGCGTCCGCTACTGCCACTCCCACCGCGTCCTACACCGCGACCTCAAACCCCAAAACCTCCTAATCGACAAAGAAGGCAACCTCAAGCTCGCCGACTTCGGGCTCGCGCGCGCTTTCGGCGTGCCGCTACGCACCTACACCCACGAAGTCGTTACGCTGTGGTACCGCGCGCCGGAGATCTTGCTGGGTGGGAGGCAGTACAGCACGGGCGTGGATATGTGGAGTGTGGGGTGTATATTCGCGGAGATGGCGACGCGGAAGCCGTTGTTCCCGGGAGATTCGGAGATCGATGAGATTTTCAAGATCTTCCGCGTCTTGGGCACGCCGAGCGAGATTGACTGGCCTGGTGTTACATCCTTCCCGGATTTCAAGGCCAGCTTCCCGAAGTGGGAGAGGAAGGACACGGATGATATTGTCAGTGGAGATGGGGCGAAGATTCTGGGCGAGCACGGACTGGATTTGCTTGAGAATTTGCTGGTGTACGATCCGGCTGGACGGATCAGTGCGAAGCAGGCGGTGATGTGTCAGTACTTTACCGAGGGGAAGTTGTTGCAGAGGAACTCAGCGCAGACGAATGGCGGAGCGCCGTATACTGGGAACGGCTTTCGTTGAACAGAGTAATGCGGTGCCGAGGCGAGGATGATGCCGGGTGGGTGCCATTGGAAGGGATCTGGCAGGCGGGCTTCATCGGACTGCGCTCTTGTCGCAGTCCGGCGACGTGAGATGCCAAGGCGTCCAGTCTTGTCTCGTACGTCTACATTGCATTGGGCTTGGAAATGGGGTCAGGCGTTTCGGCGGAAAGGAGGCATGGATTATGAGCAGCGCTTTGTAGCAGGACAATGGCTACGGACTACTCAGGTTCACAGACTACCAATATACTTCAGAAGCCCGTGGACATCTTCCCACTGGGAGCTGATGCGCGGAACTGTGCGTCATCGATCAATGCGCTGCGGCTCTGTCGTGGTGGTGATGTTCGATCAGTGCTTCCAATACAATTGCGCTGGGTTTGTCAGCCCATGCCTCACGACCTCCCTATGCGCAGAGCGCATGTCGCCGGCGCTATTGCGGAGTTCGGCGTCCAAGCAGAGTCAGGACGCTTGACCACCACTGACCTGTATCTCTCGCATGTGAGGATCGGCCGGTCTTCTGAAGTCGATTGCGCGGGCGTTATGTCTCTGAGTGCTTATTCAAGCGGCAGGTCAGAGGCATAAGCCATGTCAAGCTTCGGTTACATGTATCGGGGATAAGTCAATATTTGCAGGATTTACGAAGCGTTCAGTGACGTTGCCCGCTCGAACGTCGGAAGAACGGCAAGAGCGAGGGAGCGAGACCTGTTGCTGTACTCACAGACCAACTTTGTGGACTGTAATCATGCCATATCGTCTTGAGACTGAATATGGTTGAAGTGTCGCATAATCCTGTTCCATCGTGTATACAGTCGCGAGACGCTGCAGAGATCGGCCACTCAGTTACTCTGTCCTGTATCCATTGGGTGCACGGGACTTGGCAGGTACAACAACGAACATGGTCTCCAGTTCAGTGTCTAGTTCGCCCATCGAGAAAGATCTGGAGAAGTCCGAAATTGATCATGCAATCCACGGCAAGGAAGAAGAGATCGAGCACGCTACACCAAACGACGACTCTCACACATCGATAGCGCAACGCAAAGTCGCCACGCTCTCGCCTCGACTACACACAGTCCGAAGCCACTCCTCTCAACGTTCCTACGCGGGCGCAGATGGCTACACTCACTTCAATCACGATGATGATGAGAAGTCGTCCCACGAGCCTCCCAATGGCGATTCACCCGACCCAGACAGCAATCCATTCGAAGTCAAATGGTCTGGTCCCGACGACCCCATGAGCCCGAAGAGCTCAGCCTGGGGCTCAGATCTCCGCAAATGGTCCATTGTGATCATACTCGCCATGTCGTCTATGTGTGTCACTTGCGCTTCGGCTTTGTACACTAGCACTTACCTGCAGATCACCCCTTACTTCCACATCAGTCGGGAGGTGGTGACATTGGGACTGTCGATTTTCGTTGCCGGACTGGGACTGGGGCCGATGTTTTTGAGTCCATTGTCGGAGTTCTATGGTCGGAGGGTGATCTATCTGTGTGCTTTTGGGATGTACCTCATCTGGCTCATACCCTGTGCGTTGGCGCAGAATATCGAGACGATGCTGATTGCGAGGTTCTTCGACGGACTAGCAGGGAGTGCGTTTCTGAGTGTAGCTGGTGGGACGATTGGCGACATGTTCCCGCGCGAGAGATTGAGCATGCCGATGACGGTGTACACTGCCAGTCCATTCGTCGGGCCACTTGTCGGACCCGTCTTCGGTGGTTTCATCAATTACTATGCAAATTGGCGGTGGTCGTTCTGGACGCTAATCATCTGGGCTGGAGTCAACTGGTTGCTTATTGCGTTCTTCGTCCCAGAAACATACAGTCCCGTGCTGCTTAGGCGTAAGGCCATCAAGCTGCGCAAAGAGACTGGCGATGAGAGATGGAAGGCGCCGATCGAAGTCATGAGCAGATCGGTGACGAAGACTGTTGCGTGGAGCTGCGTTCGCCCGTTCCAGCTGCTGTTCTTCGAGCAGATGTGTCTTAATCTCTGCTTGCTCAGCGCGATTCTGCTAGGCGTTCTGTACTTGTTCTTTGGCGTAAGTAGATCGACGGCTAGGCGAGCAGGACGTGGAGACGCTGACAGATATCTCCAGGCTTTCGCCCTGGTCTTCTCGCACAACCACAACTTCAACCTCTGGCAGCAAGGTAATCAGGTATCGGCCACTTCCGACGACAGAGCTGACGTCCCACAGGCCTGACCTTCCTCGGGATATTCGTCGGAATGGTGATAGGCACAGCCTGCGATCCGCTCTGGCGGAAGAATTGTCCGTTGAGAGACACAACACCTGCAGGAGATAGCAATGTACTGATCCAGCATAGATTTGCGACTCGTGCGGAACAACGGTGGCGTATCGGAGCCCGAGTTCAGGCTGCCATCAACGATCTTGTAAGCTCGTTCTCGGAATGCAGTGTCGTGCTGCGACTGACCTCTGCATGTAGGGGAGCTGTACTGGTACCTATCAGCTTGTTTGGTGAGCCCACTCTACCTCAAAGTATGCATCGTATACATCACCGCTGACGCTCGTGCAACACGCAGGTTTCGGCTGGACCACATATCCTTGGTACGCTAACGCATGCAAATCTCGTCCAAGTCCCCGTTTGAGTAAATGCTGATGATCCATCTTGTGCGCGTACAGGGTCCATTGGATAGGTGAGATCAAGCTGCATCATGTAATGATGATCAAACAACGCTGACCAGGGATGCCTGAGCAGTCCCGATATTCTTTAGCACGATCTTCGGCATTGGTAATATATTCTGCTTCTCGGGAATCTTGTGAGTGCAATGGCAGTTTCAAGGCTGTTATTTGGATACTGACAGATGGTATAGCACTTTCCTCGTCGAATGCGTAGGTGGTCTGTCGGGCGATAATCGAGCATGTACTAATGCCCAGCGCAGTATCCACTCTACGCCGCAAGCGCGCTGGCTGCGAACTCTTTCGCCAGGTAGGTGACACGACCTTGATTGATCGTGAGACCGGAACAGGGTAAAGCTAACATCACTGGTAGATCGTCCTTCGCTGCCGCATTTCCGTGAGTACACGATGCTTGCCCTGATTGCTGGCATCGAAGCTTCTGCTGACAGTCTCGTGCAGTCTTTTCGGAACGCAGATGTATGAGAAGGCATGTCTAATCGCCTGGTAAATGAAACCGTGCGACTTACTGACTCATGTACAGCTGGGCTATCAGTGGGCAAGTTCGTTGCTCGGCTTCCTGGCACTCGCGATGATGCCATTCCCATTGCTGTTCTTCAAATATGGCAAGAGAGTGCGGGGCAACTCACGCTTCGCTCAAGGGTGAAGGGAGGAACCAGCTATGATCATGGTTACAGACAAGAAGTCCAAGGTCTGCGCCTCATCACAATGATCGTGTTCCCTCGACGTGAGTCAGACAGTCGAATCCCGCGAACTTACGGGCGTGCGGTCCACGAGGCCGTCTGCAGCGCATGGCCAGATCGCGTGTCATACGCCGAGGGGTACGTCCCCCGTACCGGACATACGTAGCGTTTGGCACAGGTGCTGATAGCTCAGGTCAACATAGACTACCCAGAGCCGAGCCGCAATCTAGGCCGCGCTGCCAGTGAGAACTCCGCGATGGTATATTGCTGTGGATATGAAGACGGCATACATTGCTACCGGGATTGGTCAAATTGCTCGCCCAAATGGTCATGCAGATTGCATTGCGGGAGACTATCCGCCAGCGCGCGACGACTGCAAGCGCCTGCAGGTCCTGTCAAGGGTTGTGACGTCGATCACTCTCCCTGCGGCGCAACGCAAGCTCCATTACGATGGGCAGGTGTATATTGCTCTGCCTCGATGCGGCGCTTGCACTATACTTCGTGTCACTCGTGCCATCTCAATGATACCTTCGAGCAAGTAGCGGTGAGCTGGAAAGGAACAAAGTCTGTGTGAGCGCGAGCAGGTTGATGCAAGTCTCAACACTGTGCTTGAGCCTCAGTTGTCCAGTACCATGGGTTACGCGGCTGATCAACACAGCTTAGGCGAATATGGTCACCAACAAGGTCAGCATGCTTCCCAAAGTGACCGTATCTAGTTCCAGTACCAGTGTTTGAGGGTCGCTATATCGAGTTCTCCATTATGCTGCCAGGGCACGCGCGCGCGCCACAGATTTGAGTGGATATGAATAGGCGTTACACCACGTTCCAATGTCTCCACTACAGCGCAGGCCTAATTCATCGTCGTCCCAACCATCTCAACGACTCCTGCATGATACAGTGCTCTGCGCAGCTGTCCGTCAGTAGCCCAGGTTCACGGCAAGATTGCTCGAGTCCCGGCGATCGAGTCAGTGCCGGTTGAACAACACACGTGATCCAGCACAGCACACGGATGTTACCTAAGAGGCGAGGTCAGGCCGCACAGCATGCGAGATCAAGCCTGTGTAACGGTCCCGACTGAAGCAGTCCAGTTAGATCTTGCGGCCGCCAAAGCAGGTCCCCGCCCCTTGCCTCGCGGTGACTCTTGTTTCGCATCGGGGCTGGTGACAGGAGGCGGCGGGTTAGTGAGACATTTATAAGTGGGAACGTGGCTAGACAGGTGAAGGCTGCGAATCGCCTGATCTGGACGCTGTCTGTAGTGAAGTGTGCAACGGTGCCTAGTTTCGATGAAGTAAGAGGCATTCAAGGCCAGACCCAGCAGAGTGGCACGCTTGTTATTCGGGCCGTGGAGCTCGGGACGCGGGAGGTTGGAGTTTGGCTCGGGACGGGTCTGATTGGCGATGCTGGACTCGACATCTGAGGTTCGAGGTAGCTGCGAGATAGAGTGCTCTGCATTTCACTTCGGCGGAAGCTCTGGGAGAAGCAATCGCGCGCGCGTGCAAGACGCACAGGCAGTCGCTTCGCACGGCTGGAAGAGGAAGCTGCGCATACAGTGTCTGTTGGGTGGGCGGAATACGAGGCGCAAACGTGGCACGGCAGAGCAGGGCAGCGCACGGCGATCCTTGTGTCCGTGAGCCTCGTGCCAGTGCAGCCTCTCCACGAGACTCGAGGTGTGTTGGACAGGAAGCCACAGCTCAGCGGCGTTGGTCGTGCTTTCTCCGCCAAGCCTCTCACTGGCCCTCCCAGCAGCATGGCCTGCTGTGCGCCATGATCGGTACCGACAGTCGCACAACGCCAATACTTCTGCTGGTCCCTCCACATCCCCCAATGCGCAGCTCTCGCACGCCAATCGCCCCGTTGCGCTCACATCCGCGCAGCAGCGAGCTATTGCACTGCTTCGAGTACGGCTAGGCTTAGCAGTGTGTGCCATTGCAGTCTGAGCCAGTCGTCCGGCCATTGGCACGATCATACAGCGCTGCACAAACTGCTATAGGCTTGGCCTTGGGCGTACGTATACGTGTAGTACAGCAGACAGGGTGTAATATCTCCACGCGTACCTGTTGGCGCCACACACGCAGTCAGGTCGCGAGGATCCAGCGGCACGGCACGGCCGATTGCGCACACAGGCTACACGTTCCTTGCGCTTGGTTCGTCTGCTTCTATTCCAAAGGTGGACGAGCGGGTAGCTACTTGAGCGTCATTCCCGTGGGCCTGTGCACTGGGACGCTCTGCGCTGCTTCGCTGCAAGTAGAACGCGCTGTGGGGACGTAGAATAGCATACGGGTCATGCAGGAGGATCATCGTCGGGGTGGTGCGGGCCTGCACTACCCTCAGGGGAGTGCTCATATGGAGGCCGAGGACGCCGAGGATGTTTCGCCATCTCCTGACCCCGAGACTGGGTATGAAATTGACGTTGACGGTTCTACTGGGATCATGGCTGAGGAGAAAGTTGAACGTGCTTCGAGCGACGAGAAGAGTGCTGGGGGAGGTAGTAATGGGGAGGGCAGCAAGTCGAAGAGTGCAAAGGATCCTTCACGCCCGAGGCGAAAGAAGGCGAGGAGGGCTTGCTTTGCCTGTCAGAGGGCGCATTTGACTTGCGGTATGTGGTGGCTTGATGCTCGAGCATGAACGCGGACTGATATTGTCTAGGTGACGAGCGACCCTGTCTTGGGTGTGTTAAGCGTGGACTGCAAGACCAGTGTCACGATGGCGTGAGGAAGAAGGCAAAGTACCTTCATGATGCACCACCTGAAGCCCTCGTTGCTGGCTTCCCAAGTAATTACCAGATGAGTAATGCTCAAGGTCTACCCACTGGTCCCGGAGCACATCCAATGGTATCCAATGCTCCTGCTATCAGTCCGACCCAGTACATGCCACAGTCAACAGCAACCGATTATGTGCAGTACCAGCAGACTCCAATGGGTCCACCCATGATGACCAACAACGATGCAGTCCTCGGATCATATGCGCCACCACAACCAGTCGAGACACCTCAACGCTATCCATCAACATCGAGTCAACAGGTGACGCCCGTGCAAGACATGTCGGTAAACGTCGACCATCAAGCCAGCATCGACGCTGGTCGGAATCAATCATTCGACACTGCGTTTCTGGATCCCAACAATTCGTCACTTTTCGGCCTTGAC
>KZ111161.1:93435-143476 GCA_002077045.2 Rachicladosporium sp. CCFEE 5018
TCAGTCCGACCCAGTACATGCCACAGTCAACAGCAACCGATTATGTGCAGTACCAGCAGACTCCAATGGGTCCACCCATGATGACCAACAACGATGCAGTCCTCGGATCATATGCGCCACCACAACCAGTCGAGACACCTCAACGCTATCCATCAACATCGAGTCAACAGGTGACGCCCGTGCAAGACATGTCGGTAAACGTCGACCATCAAGCCAGCATCGACGCTGGTCGGAATCAATCATTCGACACTGCGTTTCTGGATCCCAACAATTCGTCACTTTTCGGCCTTGACCTGTCTAGCTTCAACTTTGGCAACCACTACGGTGCCATGGAGTTCGGTATGCTCGGACACATGTCGTCTGGTGCTGTCGGCACGCCAGATATAGACAATCTGAACAATGCTGGCAACCGTCCTGGCAGCCTCTCATACGATAGCTTCGGGTCGAGCAATAACTTCGACTTCAATCAGTACCCGAACAATTGGCAGACAGTACAAAGTACTGGCTCGCGCATGTCGGACGCTGGCATTGCATGGGCGACGCAGAACAATGGCATGGACGCCTTCGCTATTGGCGAAGGCTCACATCTTGGTCTCAGTCCGCTGTCGCAGAACTACGATTACAATGCCGGATACCAGTCGTCATCAACAGTGTCGCCAGAGAACCGATTTGCTCAGCTGGATCACGGTCAGCAGCAACAGCCTGACTTGCTGAGACAGAGTGTGTCTCATGCATCACATCGACAACAGCAACGGAAGCAAGTTCCTCAATACAGCGAGCCAGCAAATCAACGAAGAGTACGCCGCGACACCTCAGAGATCTACAACTCCGTCACCGCGCCCTACACCTACACTCAAGGTTTCCACGCCTTGACCGACTTTCTGAAGAAACGCTTCTCCACTAACAAGACCCTTCGCATAGCAAAAGCTCTCGCCTCAATCCGCCCATCATTCATCGCCTGCAACAAAAGTCTCAACAACGATGACCTCATCTTCATGGAGAAGTCTCTCCAACGTACTCTGTATGAGTACGATGACTTCATGAACCACTACGGTACGCCGACAATCATCTGTCGACGTACCGGCGAGATCGCAGCGGTCAACAAGGAATTCTCTCTCGTCACTGGCTGGCGTCGAGACGTCCTGCTTGGCAAGGAACCGAACTTGAACGTCAATATCGGCGCCAATAGCAACAACTCTGGCACTCATACTGGTGCCAGTACTCGTGGCGCTGCTACACCTCGTTTGGGCAACGTTGAGATTGATCCGGGGCGGCCTCAGCCTGTCTTCCTGGCTGAGCTCATGGACGAGGACAGCGTTGTACAGTTCTACGAGGACTTCGCCGACCTCGCCTTCGGTGCTTCGGGATCTGAGATCATCGGCCGGGAGTGTGTGCTGCTGAAGTACAAGACCAAGCGGGACCCAGGTTGGGGTGTGGACGAAGGCGGGGAGGACGAGAAGCGAGGGAAGCGCGGCTCCGTGGGCGGCGGGGTGAAGCGGGAGGGAATCTTGAGGGGTAGAGATGGCATGAACAGCCTTGGTGAGGGCGACGGAAGGGTTGACTGTGGAATGTGTTGGACCGTGAAGAGGGATGTGTTCAATATTCCGATGCTCATTGTCATTAATGTGAGTTCGCTTGTGAACTCTCGGATGGCGAGGACAACGCTGACGATTTTACAGTTTCTACCGGTGATATGAAGGACTTCGAGGAGATGATTCGAGAGCCATGATGGCTTTGGCAGGCTTGACGAAGAGCATGATGGCGCCGTCTGGCACGGTGATGCCAAAGGGATTGGTGATTGGGCAAGACACGGAATGCCGCATAGGCGCCGGTGATGGGATCGGGGAGGCGGCTTAAGTGCTGTGATATCGTTGAGATAGATCAATTGTAATACGTCTGCCGAACACTCAGTGTGGGTGAGCAGTGTAGAATTGACTGTTGTCTCTACGTGAGATCGGCTTGATACATATGCCTGAGGCATCAAGCGAGTATATGTAGTCTATCGCGCCATCAACCATTGCTCAAGATCTACATTTGTACCTCGATCACACTCCCTCAATCACTGCTCAGAAGTTTTCGGTCGCCCCGAACATTTTCGTAGCCATCGTCGACGTTACATCTGCACAGCTGAGTCGCCTACATTCATCACAATGCGACCAGACGGACCCCGAGACCCCACAGCAGGCCCAGACAGCGGACCCGAGACACCCTTCCCATTACGACTGAACGGGAAAGTGATCAAAGGCTTCGGCCGAGGCAGCAAAGAGGTAAGCCATCTACCAGTACTTCCTTCCTTCTCCTCAAGTCCATCAAGATCTCGAGAAACACGACTGTAGTACATGGAAGGCACGATACGAGATCAACTCCGGTTCGCTACGCTGTGGGCAGCGAGGAGTGCTGCTATCAGCCGCTGTCAAACATGTCGCTGTCCGATGGGCGTACGCGAGGCTTGACAGATCATAGCCGACACGTGAACGGATTCGCCACATGCGTGTCAGAGCTCCAGGACCATGGATTTGGGATGAGCTGAGGGGGTGGTACCGGTACTAGACGAGGTGCACGAAGACTCCAGCTGGAGTCAGCGACGCCCGTGCCTTGCACGACACTGGCTTTTCCAGTCGAGCTAGCTCGCTTCGCCTCTTGTCAATCGACGGCACACCAACGAAGCAATGACGAACCACATCGAGCCATGAACTGACCACTGTCTCGTAGCTCGGCATCCCCACAGCCAACATTCCTGTCACTGGCCTCTCGGTTGGTGGCCACGAAGACATCGAAAGCGGCGTCTACTACGGCTACGCCGGCCTCTCCGCCTCGCCCGCCACAGGCTCCAAACCCAATGTCTACCCCATGGTGATGTCGATCGGCTGGAATCCGTTCTACAAGAACACCGTCCGGTCTGTCGAGGTCCACTTACTCCACAAGTTTGACCAAGACTTCTATGGGAGTCATATGAACCTCGTCATCTTGGGGTTCATTCGGCCGGAGTACGATTATGTTAGTCTGGACTCGCTGGTAGAGGATATCAGAGAGGATATGGAGGTCGGGAAGAGGAGTATGGAAAGGAGTGCTTATGCGGAGTTCACGCGGGATCCGTATTTGTTGGAGTTCGAGGGGAGAACGGAGGTTGGGGAGTAGCTGGCGTGACAGATGAAGTGGTAAGCGTGCAGAATCATACATCATTAGACATTCATTGCTCAGCTTTTTGTCCGCATCTTCCTCGAGTAAGACAGCGCGACCAGCTGTTCTTCACTTGACAGTAGACACGTCGAGAGGAGGCAGGTGTTTGCTGTGCATTGTAGGGTTAGGGATGCTTAACCCCAACCACACATTTGAGCTGATCGTGAAACGGCAACATCGTGATCACACGCCAACGAACGGTTAGATCGAGTTCATACTCGGTGGTCGAAGCGATCACATATCCAGTGCAATGCCTGGGAAGTTTCAGACGGTGTCGAAAACTTTTGACGCAGTTGTGAATGTTTTTTATGGTTCGCGGACCTCGATCCCGAAATGCGACTTTGGAACATGTAAGTTGACGAGAGCATTCGACATGGGACAATGAGATCATTTGAATTTCGCGCTACCACGCGAACAGTGTCTGGAGAGACTCCCAAGATGCGAGACGAACCATGCAAGGTACTGTGGGCTTGGTGTCTGGTGTACATGGACTTCCTGTAGATGTCACGATCGACTATTCAGTGGGAAGTGGCGGCATGGAAACGTAGGTTGGGTGAAATTAGAGTGAGTGAGCATGGAAGTGAACGTTGAGAGACTGTATAAGCTAATAAATGCTCCATCTACAAGCACTGCGAGTAGTAGTCATTGCTGACCTTGCACGTCCATGGGCTGGCGCACACAGTCGGGCCGGTGTAGCCCTTGCCACCGCACTGCCCGTAGTGGGTAGCGGTCGGCTGGCTTGGCTTGGTAGTCGTAGCCGACGACTTGGTCGTGGTGGTAGACTTGGTCGTTGGCGGGGCTGGCTTAGTAGTGGTGGTTGGCTTTGTGGTGGTCGTCGGCTTGCTGGTCGTTGTGGAGACGGTGGTGGGCTTAGTCGTTGTGGTCGTGACGACGGTCGTGGAGCCGAGGATCTGGCTGGAGGTTGTTGTTGGCTTGACGCTGGTGCTGGTACTGCTCTTGCTGCTGACTGGGGGCTTGCCGATGGACCAAGTCGAGCCAATGTCACCGTAGCGGATGTTGGAGAACACCACGTACGTGGTCGGGTTCTGCTGAATGATCAGGGACGGGTTGCCCTCAGTGGCAGAGCATGGTCCGCTGTTGCCGCTGTCGAGCCAGGTCATGTACCCGCCGGCGTCGTTCCAGATCGATAGCACCAAGACCATTCCGCGACCCAGAGCCTCACCCATGGTCTTCAGTCCGCCGAGGGTCTGGCCGAAGCTGTCGGATGCGGAGCAGTATGAGTCGGTCAACGAGTTCTGGCCAGGGAAGCCTGAGGAGGAGCCGGCAACGGCATTGGCGATGACGACGCCATCTTGGATGTATTGGCGAGTAATCTCGGTCAATGTGCCGGTCGAAGTACCGTCGCTGGTGTGGAAGGATGTAGTGACGGTGATCTTCTTCTTGGTGTCGACAGTCAGACCGGGGCCGTAGTAGCCTTGCTGGCCGAGGGCGTACGGGTTGAAGCCACAGCCATTCTTGTCACAGTAACCGGTGCTGCCGCATGCTGAGCCTGTGCAGCCTCCGATGCTGTTCACGCTGCAAGGGTGAGGGGTGAGAGCTGTGGCGCGGCCGTTGGCTTCCCAAAGATCCATCTCGTTGCCTGATTGGACATTAGCAGATGCTCGAGAAGAGGTAGTTTATCAATACGCACAGCAAGATCCGAGACCGCCAGTGTTGACGGTACCGTTGAACCAGTCTCCGACTGGGCACTGCGCGTCACAGTATCCAGCACCGTACGCGGCACCACCTGGGTTCGCCGCGGTTCGGCCACCCGTAGCGTCCATCTCGCTGAGGTAGAGAGCACCGTTCTCTCCACACACAAGAGTCGATGCATCGACGTCGTAGCTGATCTCTTGCCCGAGTAGCTTGATCATGTCGTAGTTCTGTCCGTCCGGAGCAAGCAAGTAGACTCTGGGCGAGGCGTTCTGGTACGTGCCATTGTTGAGCACATACTGGTGCAGCGTCAAGGCGTCTCCAGAAGTTGCTACACCTGCGGAGGCGTAGTTCGCTCCCTCAATCACGCAGTTTGGGTCAAGGCCGTTTGCATTGTTGCAGGCAGCGACTCCTCCATCTTCATGGAACCAATGGTAGTTCCAGTCGATGACTACGGAGGAGGCCTGTTGCACGCAACCGCCAGCGGTCGTGCACTTGTAGGTCGTGAGCGCTGGGGGAGCCTCGGGAACTTGAGTACCGATCTTCTGAGCCGCGACTGAGGTGAAGATAGCGGCAGCTGCGGCCGAGAGGGAGATGAGAGATGCCATTGCTTCGGCGGTGTTTGTGTAGATGGGTGGAAAGGAAAAGAGGCGCGCTGGGGATAAGATATTGACGACGAGACAAAGACAACGTACTTATACCATGCCAATCTTCCCCAAAGACCTCAATTGCCCCAAGATCTCGGCTCCGTGCTTGATTTCATCTCGCCACTCTCGCTCCAGAACGGCCATCTCTGCCATGTGCAGCGGACCGTCGACGCGGAAATTTGGGCAAGGAGTGCAACATCACAAGACTGTATCAGCGGCTCGGGGAGTCGGAGTGCTTTCAAGTTATGTATCCGTGATGGAAGCCGTGCCTGAATGGGCCTAGTGATGTTGCGCAGGGATATGAGGCTGAACTTGACGAGCCGGGGAAATGTCACTCTGGCCATCGCTTTCTCTCCCACAACGCTCATCAAGCCGCCTTGGGAATCATCGACGGTCATCAGGAAACTGCGACCTGACTCTCGTTCTCGTATACGTTGACTGAACTTTTTGCGAACACGGTCTGCTTGGGCACATTGTCGTCCATTGAGATTGGACCGAAGTCACCTCCGGTACCTCTACGGAAGGTGGCTCGACCGCGTCTCTAATATATTACATCGCATTTCCCTGCAGGCGCCATCAGGGGACCCCACGATCATCCTGGCTGGACGCATTTGACGCCTATAACGCAAGCCTCGGCTTTTCCCTTCTCGATATGTCAATATCGAAACCGCACGGCCTGATGCATTTGCCACAGACGCCGGTTCTGGCGACGCGGCCCGATGCATCGCTTCAGCGGCCGATACTGTGGCTGTAGAGCGACTGTGAGTGCGAGACATCCCGTCGTCAAGTGCGATGAAGTGGTGTATGTAGCATCGCTGGAGGCGATGGGGGGCAGGTGTGAAATGGAGTAAAACGGCCTATCCGCTGAACTAATAAGCCAACCTTCAACATACAGCTACACTACATTCTTTTCCATCAGTCGATTACGCATTGGACTGACTCTTGACTGCAATTGCTTTCTCTTGAGCTCATTCCCTATCAAAGCCTCGAAGCACGCTCCAAATACTCTCCCCATCATCTCATTTCAGTACCATCTCTTGATCGTGCACTCACACCGTGCAGTTCTACAGCCATCGGAGTAGCATCGCGACACCACCCAGCGCAAATATCAAGTCTTCCGCAGCACCCAGCCTGTTCCCAGCATTAGTCGTCTGTACCGCGATGCTCGGGGTGGTGCTGCTGGTGTAGTTGGTGCCGTTGCCGTAGGTCGTGGGATACGCCGAGACGAATGATGATGATGTCGAGGCCGAGGACGTGGAGACAATCGGAGCGTTGATAAATGAGCTCGTAGTGGACGCTGAGACGATCGAGGATGTGCTCGACAGTGCAGAGGTCGAAGTCGAGAAGCCCCCTGGAACTGTCGATACGGTGGAGAGGAAGTCTGGACAATCGCCTTCATCAGGACAGCAGCCTGGTGAGCCGTCTGTGTACACCACACAATGCTGGCCTGCCGGGCAGTAGTCTGGAGCGACTGTCAGCATCTCTGGACAGATCACGATGTGTCGCGACGGGCAGACTCACGACCATCGGAGCAGCACGTCTCGCCGGCGCTGGGGTTGAAGCAGTAGTTCGCGGTGCAGTCGATGTTTCCCGGACCACACGATGCTGCGCAGAGCAGCTCAGGGGGTGTATCTGCTGGCGCTGCTGCGCAGACAGTGTGATGACTTGGCGCTTGTCGAGAGTCGTCTTGCCGAGCCTGCCCGTGCCAGCGGCCTCAGCAGCGACACTGCTAGCTAGTCCGAGGGCGATCAACAGAGACAAAGCGGAGTGCACGTTGGCTGCTCTCGAAGCGATAGAGGGACGAGGATGTCTGCTGGATGGATTGGAAAATCTGATAAAGAGCCTCAAAGATGCGTAGAGACTATAGTCATCTCCTACAATCGTTCGGACGACTTCATCTTATACCAGCGCTTACCGGTGAGGCCAGCTGCACCATCTTCTACTATTGAGTATCCGGCCATGGCCGGATATCTTCACACTTACAAGAGAGGCCGGAGTACTAGGGCATTGACCGGCTCGGTCAGGTGATTGATACTTCCCCTGGCGAGAAGATGTGTACTTCTGGCTTCCGATATGTCGGGCATCCGTGGAGCAAGTCTCAGCAAGCGAAGGCTGGAGCGCCACCATTGCCTCGCATCATCTGGAGTGTGTTCTGGGTGTCAGCATCCTGGCCTAGGCGGCAGCGGATTATCTACTTGGTCGCCAAGTTGTCGCTACTGTTCACAGATGACACTCTGATCGTCCCTTACCTTCTGCATCGTCTGTGATCATCCGTAGGTCGAAGTTGTTGATGCCATCGCGGCGCAATGAGGAGATGCCAAGTCGTATGCAAGCGTCGCCTGACATATGGCCTGAGGCCGAGGACAAGTAGTCGCACGACCTGGAAGCCAAAATTGGAGCAGCTGAGGCTGAGTACCTGCAGCAAAGCGACTGGGCATACATGGGCACCCTGGTTGGTGGATCGCACAGATAGTATCGGAACTCGAGCGCTGCAGTATGAGCAGTCGTAGAATGGAAGAGGCCGAGCTTGTGCTCATGGGCCGAGGGCTGCCAAATGAGAATCGTCCTACATAGTCACATCTCAGTAGAGTTATCTAGAAGTCAGCGTCTCCCTCGGTATCTCTCCTATATGTCTTCATGCGACAGACGAGCTCGGCACAGATATCCACTAAATGCCTGTCCTCACCAGACGCTCACCCATCCCGATACGCCTTCCCCAACTCCGTCAGCCCACCCTGGTCGTCAAGCAGTCTTGCCCATTTCCCTACAGTCTCACAGTCCCTCATCGCACCAAACCAAGCATACCTCTCAACCCATTCCAGCCCATCCAGATACTTCCAACAATCCCTCGCAAAGCTCTCGACATGCTGCTTCTCCAACGGCCTCTCAACACTCCAATTCGTGCACGCAAACTCCGTGATCCAGACCGGCTTATTCAGTCCAAGCTGATGGTAGGTCGACCAGATGTAGTCGTAAAATTGGCCCTGCGTCTCGCCGTACCAGTGGAAGCAGTAGAAATCTATGTCTCCTCCCTGCGCTCGGATGGTAGCGAGGAAGGATGCAAGCCACGTGACGCCCTGGGGAGCGGAGGAAATGCCAGGACTACCGCAGCGGATCCCTTGTTTTCGCAGAGGCTCGATGTGTTCTAGCCAAGTTTTTGCTGCGACTTCGACAGTCATATTGGCTTGATCGTGTAGCTCAGGCTCGTTGAAAGCCAGGACTGCAGTCGCTTTCGCTGCGGCTGTCTTGCCTGCTAGTTCGGGAGCATTGACATGATTCCATTGCATTGGGATGAAGTTCAGAGTGTTGTTGCCGGATGTGGGATTTGGTGACCAGTTGTAGAGCCATGAGATCTTAGATCCAGGTTTCGTGAATGGGACTACTGGGTCTTTGTTATCATTTGGCCATGCGAGGCCGCGTTTCGAGGATGCCATGGATTTAATGTACAATATAATGACAGTGATGCTTTTCAATGGGTTTCATCTTATCACGGTCGAGGTCGAGGCTGTGAACCACGCCAACCAAGTCTTAGCACAGGCAGCCGCGTCAGCAACGAAGAACGGACAACATTGGAGCAGGTCACATGAGAATGGCACACAGACATTCATGAATCGTTGCAAAAGCCTATGTACCGACCACTCCCAAAGTCAAGGATGGTCACACTGTCTTCCAGGACTCCTCCACCGGCAACTTAGCGTGAATAACTCTACGCCAACACGCCTCAACCCCATGCAGCGACCAACACAGCAATGCAGCGCACACGCCAAAACGGAACACCAAAGAACCGAGATGTCGCACGCAACGCGCCACAGAACAGCAATGTAATAGAGACCACGGTCGGGGATGTCACGTTCGCACTAATGGGCATCCCGCCCACTACTACTGTTATTGAGTCCAGCTTGGCGAGTAATCTTGACTTGAGAAATCTTGATCAAACGCGTAGGACGAGGTGAAGGGGTCGTTAGGCACATTGATTGAGCCATCAGTCCAGGGCTGGGAGGTGAAGTCGTCGGCGTCGGGAAAGGCGTCAAAGGAGTTGGGCGCGTCAGCGGAGGAGAGCTGCGACAAGAACGCTGATGACTTGGTAGCTTCGGACTTTGTCACTGACTGCGTGTTGACTGTGCTCGTGAAGTCCATCTCAGGGAACAGGGACCGCATGAGATCGTCATTGGGCGTGTTGACAGATCCGACGGAGCGGGCGGTCTCACGACCTGATGTATATGTAGTGAACGCGTCATCGCCGGAATCTGGTGTGACAATCGTGTTGTCTGCGAAAGCAGGAATTTGCCATGCGCCATCGAGTGCCATGATGCCGTCTACAACCTTTGACGATTCCGCGGTACTGTTTGCCGGACCAACAGAGTCTTGCCACTCGTTGCTCATGTCCGGCAGATCAAGATCGGCGTTACCAAAGAAGTTGGCGGGCAAGCTACGCCTGTTCATGGACGGCGAGTTAGTGGGAAGCCCATCGAAGTCGAACGTGCCATCGTCTTCCTGGATGCTTGGCATGCCCGGCTCGAAATCTTCCATCATTGGGACCTCGTCAACCTCAGATTGAGTACCCGATGAGGCCGCAGTCAGTGCAGGCTGGGCTAGATCTGGAGCGGTAGTCGGCCACACTCCGAACGGATTGTTATTGGGCACAAGTTGGCCATCCGTAGACGGGAAAGCTGACCACGGGTCGAACGTGTAGTCAGACATACTTGATAGAGGCTCAAGAGGCGGGAACATTGAGTCACTCGTAGTCGAGATCTCACCTTCGGGATTTTGGATCGGCATGTATCCCGCAAAGTCGAAGGCCGTAAAGTCTGATGTGCCGCTACCAGCAACGTTGGTGTATGTAGCAGCCGTGAGCTTAGGTGATGCTTGCTCAGACTTGGACATACGCCTTGCAGAGTTACGGCGTGATGACTGGGCAGATCGTGCAGGACACGGCTTTGATGCGTTCAACGACAGATTGTCGACAGAGCGTCGAGCAGCACGAGCAACGGCATGCTCCGCGGTATGCGCTCTGGCCACTGGGATCTTGTAAGGCATTCCGCATTCGTGAGCAGCGAAGTTCTTGCGGTGGACCGGCTTGTGGTGGCCGTTCGAAAACACAGTGAGTGAGCTCTCCGACTTGTGCGAGTCGAGCCTGGGTTTCTGAACCGCAGGCTTGCCGTGGGGCGATATGCCATCGTGGCTGTCCTCCCTCTTCAGTATGGCGCATGAGCACTGTCCGCCATGATGGCAACAGCAACCTTGTTCCTCGGTCACTGCAGCGAGATGACCTTCCTGGTCTTCAGAGAAATAATCTTCGTTGCCACTGCGAGCCCTGTTTGCCTGCTCTTCAGCCTCGCGAAGATGTATGCACTTCTCCTTGGAATGGTGCGGCTTGTCTGACTCGCCGCAGTCGCACTTGACGTGCGCAGATCGTCTTTTGCGCTCTTGACGGCAGTGCTGACACTGTGTCGTGGGCCTGCCTTTCTTCGGGACAAGAACGAGTTCTCGGTCTTAGTTGGGTGTCAGCATATTAGTAGACCACAGACCTCGACATTAAATTTACCAGTGTGTGTGCAACCACTGACACGATGACCTTTCAGACATGATTGACATGCCCATTTGGAGCCATCCTCACGCACGACCATACCTGGGTGCGTGTGGAGCGAAGAAATGCAGGGTCGACTAGGTTGCGGGATTTGCGCGATTTTTGGTCCACTCGAGCGCTGAAGATGCCACCCCGGGTGTAAAGAGTGTAAAGCAGAGAAAAGAAGTGCGATAAGCTCGTAGTAAGATCCTGAGGCCGGTAAGCCCTCTCGTGTATCCTTTGGGTATCTCGTCGTTATGAATGCCGGAACGCCGTTGCTGAGCTGAATATGCCAATAATGTTGAAGATGTCGCACTGAGGTAAGGTAGGGGTGGCGGAGCGGAGAGCGTTGGGGGCCTGACACACCACCAAGAGGGCGGTGGCCGTGAGTGGCCGGGTACTAAAGCGTGAGCACACAAAATCGCCTGCTGGTGTCGTGGTCGAAGTGTGAAAGTGACGATTCGAGTCTCGAGAGTTGGACTTCGAGTGCACGCTCCACTCAACTTTCAGACGTGGGGCAAGCACGATCGTGCAGGCTGCCGCGTCGCCCGCAGCCGCCATTTGCCAATGCGCGGATCTGCCGCCTCCACTTGCATCGCTGGTCACCCGAGTTGTCGTTCGCATCTGTCATGCTCTGGCGTGGGGCCACCGGCCGTGTTTCCGCAACATTCCCGTCGGCTGAACGACAAGTCGACAGATCCATTCCAAGATTGCCAAAACCACGGCAAGGCATCGTGCTCACCAGTACGCTGAAATTGTATGCATGCGATGAGAGAGAAGCGCCACACGAAGGATTGATGCCATCGGTCACAGGCCGTTGCACAGTAGACTTGACCCACGTCAAAGTAGAGGTTGCAACCAGCCCGAGCCAGCACCTGACTGTCCTGAAGCTACCCACGGCACGCCGCGAGTAACGTATCTGACCAAGACCTTACCTACTTCGGACTCGAGAGCGGTGATTCAACACGTAATAGTGGCTATCTTGCAATTCCGGCTGGAAGCTGGTTACGACTGCAAAGTCCTTCTGGAGAGCATGGACGGGGCACAGTGATCACATGCTGCGCTTGCATGGACCTGTATGCGGGAGGAGACTCACCCTAATCACGATGGCCCCCTCTGTGCAGACTGCAGACCTTTCAGCGCAGCTTGATCACACTGTCGAGACAAACTCACGGGGTTGAACGGACCAGAAAGCTTGGCACAACCTAATGCTTGATAAGGCGTCGCGCATTTTCCCGGCAAGTCAGGCTCTCAAGGGGCACTTGTGAAGGGTGAAGCTGGCAAGCAGGCACTGAAGCGTGAGTCTGGGGTCTGGTAAAGCTCGATGGTATTTCTATCAGTCTGAAGAGCGATCATACTCCGCTTCCTTGACTGGCTTGTCGCTCGTAAGGAATACGCTGACCCGTCACCTGCAGGCTTAGTCGACCTTCAGTAGACGGTGCACGCCTGGCGCCGGGCGAGATCGACACAGATCTTGCCGAGCTGCGCGACTCGATGCGAACAACCACTGGGTGACCATGTAGATCCTTCCCAGTGACCAAGGGCTGCTCGACTTCGCTTGGCGTCTCCTCATCTGAATGTGTACTGGGTACAGGTCGACCCACTATCATCTTGCTTTCTACAACTTCTCGCGTCCACCTAACGCTCCTCCTACCAGGTCTAGGCGTCGTATTGTTGCCAAGTCCGAACGTACTCCGCAGCGTTTTGTAGGCCCAGAAGCGAGCAGAGTAGGTGCCTTCGATCAACGCATGTACGCAAATCCGATATGGACTGGTGATCCATCGGAATCGGCGAGTCCATTGCAGGCCTTCAGCAGCATCATCCATGGACGCGGTGCTGATATGGCTTTGGAGACACCACTCTAACATGAGGTACAGCATTCCGACCGTCATTGTAGTCGAGGCGAGGACAGCACCGGTGGTCCAATATATAAGTACATATGACGAAGATGCGGTATCGTAGTTGTTCCAGTCGATGTAGCTGCGAGGTGTGTCAGTATATGTAATAGATCCATGGACTGCGCTCAGTGCATGACGTACCCTCCATGCCCGCCCCAGAGACTTGACATGCAGTCACAATTCCGATATGCGCCGCTGGTCTGGGCCATTGCAACATATATGAGCCACACCGCGTTGACTATCTCGACCGGCTTGAAGAAGCAGTGATCGAGCTTAGTTTGAGCACTCATATCTTGCCAGTGTGCCCACTTGGCTTTCAGCCCTTGATCCACTCCGTTGGCATACTTCTGCGAGACCAGCGCAGTAAGAACAGAACGAAGTCCCTGACGTAGGGAACGCGCTGTGTTGCTGATATACCGACCGGCATCAACGAGCACGCGAGCGTACCATATTGTGATGCTCTTCTCTCGGGCCAGTAATGATGGGTGGGCCAAGGTCATACTGCGCACATCTTTGCCCAAGCGCTCGAGCCTGGGTTTGGAGGCATCGAAAACCCACCATGAGACGATCTCAAGGCTCAGAAGGATGAAGGCCATAGTTCCGAAGACTGTATAGCCACCAGAGCGACAGCCCAAACCCACAGTGGGAGTGTAGTAGGACAGCACGAACGCGCCTAGACAGCTCCCCGCGACTATCAGTACTCCACTCAACACTTGCCACAATTCACGTGGATCTAGCCAGTCAAGACCTTTCGGCTTTCCCAGCACCAGCTTGTTCCGCGCCTCGTACTCGTCTGCGAGCCAATCCCGACCTTGCTCTGCGATGTATGCACCTTCGATGTCGGACAGAATAGGGTGAGCTGCGCCATAATGCCACCGTTTGCGAGCCTGACCAGCGAAGTGTGCAAAGAAGTCGTCGAGCATTGGACATGCTTTGCTGATTCTTTCTACCCGCTTCTGCATGTCATGGTGCTGGTTGGGATCAATAATGGATCTCAAGTATAGCTCGCGGATGGTGTCGTCCATGAGCGCCTGCCGCACACGGTCGACTAGCTCGTTCAGCTCTTTGCGAGTGGCGTCGGCTGCCACAGGGTTTCGATCGACAATGGACGAGAGTATCAGGACAGGGAGCCAGCTTAGAAGACAGCCCAAGGCTACTACGCTATTCGGTCAGCACGCTTTCCGCTTCGCGAACGTATGCATTGTCCGCTCACAGTCATGTGCCTGGGCATTGACGCCCATATAGCCGAATGCCGACTGTATAGAAAGCGCAAGCGCAAACAAGAACCACAGTGTGGAGATGAACACAGGCACGACGCCTCGCTTCCTACCATCCCGCATCTTCTGCGCGAGATCTTGGCGGAGCTTGTTCAACTGGCCTTCCGGCTCCATGTCGATGCCGGGTCTAGGAGTGTACGTATCCGAACCTGGACCGGGATTCCAGACTCCAAATTGGCCAGGCGGCAAGTCAAACGAAGCTCTAGTAATGCGCCCTTCTGGTGATTTCCCAGGTCGAAGCAGCCGCAGATCCTTCGAAAACAGCGCGACCCGTAGCAATCCCTCTGCTTCCTTTCTTTGGCGCACGTGAGGCCGCATGGTGAATTGGTTCATGGTCATCAGCAGGTAGAATGAATCTCGAATGGAGCCAAAGTTCGTGCCCGGCGATGTAATCTTGCGGTCGTACGGCACGGCGAGGTCGACCAGAAGCGCACACTTGCCGCTGACCTTGATATTCCAGAAAATGTACGCCAAGCTAGCCATTGGTGATCCAAGCCATCGTGACAGCGAGAAGACAGTCTCCCAGAATGCATTGCTGACGAATGGCGCTTGTAGGATGATTCCTACTACAGGCAGCACCCAGGTGGTGATGGTGTTTGACACTTGGGACCACGGATACCAGTCATTGCCGGAGCCGCAGAACTGGTGGCAGCCCCATGTCGAGATCTGGGTAGTCTCGTTCTTTGGAATCTGTACCACGTCGCCAGTCCAGGCATACAGCGCAATGATGCTAGCATTGGCTTTGGCATAATCCGCTGCGCACTGCGTAAAATTTGTTCGCATTGTAACCGTTGCACAAGGCTACGCTGTGCGCTCGGCTAGCACTTCACATAAGTCACCGCATGGAGATGGAAAGAGTGGTGATCAAGTAAAGAAGCAGGCGCAGGGAAACTCTCGATGCATAGTGACCATAGCGGCCTCCTATTGACTCAAATACCACATCTGCCGCGCGAAGCGAAGAGGCAACCATGAAGAGGCCACCCTCGACATGCGGCTGATCACACCATGGCGCTTAATCCAGAGGACTTCATGCATGGCGTTTGGTGGCGCTAGCCCAATGTTTCCGCCTATCGACCGAGAGTCTTCATGGAGAAGCCCACGATGCGGATGATCCTGGCGCTTTCGATGTACATATGCATGATGATGATTGAACGGTATCTCGAGATGCGCGATCTAGGGAGCGTGATTAAGGGACTGACGAGGCGCAGCAAGCTCGCTTAGCTCGTAGTCTTGGCAATGCGGTGAAACCTGAGGCTCGATTCTGCAGCTCGAATAGAAGTGTGCTGAACCCGGGGTATCTGGTAGAGAATACCAATGATATGTGCCGTCGCGAAGCCATTCATACAAGTCATGTATCTATGTATACTATATCGGCTCGTCCCTCGGCTCGATCAATATCTCGTTCACAGCGGACATGCTCCGGCTGTTTCAGAGCATACACGATCGCATTCGCCACATCTTCCGCATCCAGCACCTTCGCGCCAGACGGCTCACCATACTGCTTCAGCGCTTCTTCATCGTTCGACATGCCAAGTAAGTCTGTTGCAACGTTCCCGGGCTGTACGCTTGTGACTCGCAAGCCTTTGCCTGCAGTCTCGACACGAAGCGCCTGAAGCGTGCCTTCTACGAACATCTTGCTTGCGGAGTAGACGCCGAGACCAGCGAAGGGCTTGCGTCCGGCGTCCGAAGAGATGGCGACGATGTGGCCGCTGCCTCGAGTGAGCATGCCGGGTACGGTTGATGATAGGCAATTGAGCAAGCCCTTGCAGTTCACGTCGACCGTCTGCTCCCACTGATCGACCTTGACGTTGGCCATCATAGTGAAGTACATGACTCCTGCGACTGACACAAGAATGTCGACAGGACCAAGCTCAGCTTCGGCCGCCTTCATCAGCGCTTCCACTTGGTCTCGCTTCGTTACGTCGGTCTGTCGTGCAATGACTTTGCCCTCGCGCACTGTCAGTCTCTTCTTGACTGATTCGAGAGCATCCACACGCCGAGCAGCGAGCGCTACGTGACAGCCTTCGCGTGCAAGCGCAGCTGCAGTCGCTGCGCCTATGCCGCTTGATGCACCAGTGATCACCGCAACTTTGCCTGACAATATGCTTCGACGAGCTGAGTGGGCAGCGCCACCGAGTGCCTGCTGCTCACTGGGAGGTGACGACAGCCAGCCACGTGCGAACCAGTGGCGAGCGTAAGTCTCGAGGAGGATGTTGTCGACCTTCGGGCGTTCGACGATAGCTCGGAAGGGGCGTGTTTGAGCGTTGTTGAGCACGACGATGTCCCGCAAGAATTCGACGCTGGGCATTCCGCTGCGCAGTATATCGATGGTAAACGCTCCATCTCCGCCCTTGACTGATCCTCGTTTCTCGTTCCATAGAGCCGCCCAGTCGTCCCAGGGGAGCGGTTCTGTCGGGTAACCAAGCTTGGCAAGGTCTGAGAAAACTACCTTTGTGTCAACAGGATCAGGATCGCCCAGGTGGAAGACGAGCTGCTTCGCCTGCGTTTGCCCAGATAGATGCACAATAGCTTTGCTAACAAAGTCTACGGGTGTCATCTCTGCACGCCAACCCTCGACATCGGGTGCAAATCCTAGCTGTATTGACTCAACGAATAATGCTGTCAGCAGATCCCATGCGTTTGCTGCTCCGGTGGCGCTGTGTCCACTGATCGTGCCGGCTCGTAGAATCCTGACTGGCAGTCCGCGGCGCCCAGCTTCAAGGACCAGCTGCTCTGCAGCCCACTTTGTCTGGCCGTAGCCATCGCTGATCTTCTCAGGCACGGCGTCTACATACAACATTGAGTCTTCTGGCCATCCATGACCAGACGCCGATGGCGGCAGTACGCCATTTGTGGAGACGTACTGCAAGGTCGCACCTCCAAGACAAGCAAGACGTAAGATCTCGCGAGTACCGCCAACGTTGGCAGATCGTAGTGCAGCATACGGATAGACCAAGTTGACAGTAGCAGCAGCATGGATGATGACGTCTGTTCGCGAGGCCAAATCATGAAAGGCCTTTGGAGACAAGCCCAGACGCTTGCGCGAGAGGTTGCCAGGTAGAATCTCGACACGCTCCATGATCAGATCGCGCCAAAGACCATGGTCGATGAGGTTCTTACGGAGTCTAGCTATGCCAGCGGGTACGTCGTCACCTGTGGGATCACCGAAGCGGACCAGGCAAATGATCTGGGCTGAGGTGGACTCAAGCAGATCATTCAGCAGGAAAGCGCCCAAGAAGCCGGTTGCACCAGTGAGAAGCACCGTCTTGGCATCCTTGATTGACTTGATCTTAGTGCCTGCCAGTGGCTGTATGTCTTGCTCGAGCTGCGTGTCTCGACGCAACGCTGCCGGCAGATCTGCTTGCACTTCGGCGATTTGTCCATCACGGACTGCACGAACAGTCTGTAGGTGTCCATTGAGTGTAGTAGGGTCAGCAAGACGAGCTACTGGTACCCGAAAACCGAAGCTACGTGACAGGCGTGAAGCGAGATCTGCTAGAGACAACGAGTGGCCACCGAGATCGAAGAAGCTGTGCTCTGGTGTGATGAGACTTCGAGATATTTTCAGCGTCGCGGCCCAGATCTCTGCGATGGTGTCGAGATCGATCGCATCGCGGGTCGCAGCTTGCGGTGGCTTCGGCGTAGATGAGCCGGTACCAGGTGCTGGCAATCTCTTGAGGTTTACCTTGCCTGATACGTCATGTGTTGGGAGACTCTCCAGCTCTACCCACAGCGCAGGGATCATGTACAAGGCCAATGATTCGGCAAGTGCTCGACGAGCATTTGGGCTGTGCTCAGACTCATCGATCTCCACAATTGGTCGCTCATTGCTTGCATTCGGATCTCGCACCACGTATGCCACAAGCTGTCTGTCAAGACCTTCGCCATGTGCAGTTACAGCACAGTGTCTTACAGCAAGGTTCGCTAGGATGGCGTTCTCAACCTTGCCAGGTACTACACTGTACCCACGCAACTTGATCATTGCACCCACTCGCCCGGTGATCTCCAGCAGGCCAGATGGCAGCAATCTTGCAAGATCACCAGTGCGATACTTGCGTGCTCCGGATGCCGAATCAAACTCGTCAGCTGTGAACGCTCTTGCAGTAGTCTCCGGCCTGTTGATATAGCCGCGGGCCAGAAGTCGACCGCCTACGAAAAGCTCCCCTGACACGCCAGCTTCGAGCTTTTGGCCGCTATCGTCGAGTATGTACACGTGGCGTGGGTCTAGTGGTGGACCAACTGGGCAATATTGGGCCTCCTGGTCAAGTTGAGCGAGCATATCGCGTATGTCACCACATGCGACTTCATGGGTTTCGCAACAGCTGTAACAGTTGAGGAGTCGTACATTAGGCAGAGATTCCAGGCCACGATGTGCCAGGTCTGTCGTGACTACCTCACCATTGAGCCACAATGTGCGTAAATCAGGCAGACGTGTACCAAGATCACTGTTGCGCGCAAGCATTGCAGTCAGCAGAGTTGGTGTCATGAGTGTCTCAGTAATCTTCTTCGCCGCCAATAGATCAACGAGTGCTTTGGGATCGAAGCTGGCTTCGTCAGGAATGGCGACCACTGTGGCGCCGCGAAGAAGTGGACGTATGATCTCCCACTGGGCGATGGATCAGCAAACATTCATACATGCCGTTGGAGAGCTGGTACTGACCACGAAGAAGACATTCGCACCGACCCGGTCACCAGGCTGGAGATCTGAGAGGCCGAATCTGAGGTCGTACGATCGGACGGCCGCCTGATGTGGATTGGCAATGCCCTTCGGCTTGCCTGTCGTGCCACTGGAGTACGCAACGAACGCCAGACGATCAAGATCAGTTTCTTCAGGGAGTGCACTGAGTACTTTCGCCTCGTTCGTCGTGCCATTGACACCGGCAAGATCCGGCAGCTCATCGAGTGAGACTACGGGAATACCTTGCTTGATCTTACCGATCTCAGCTCCGTATGTGACGACCACCACGGGACTAGCATCCTCGAGTACGTCCGCTAGCAGCTCTGGAGGATATGCAAGTTCGAGGACGAGGAATGCACCTCCAGACCGCAGAGCAGCTAAGCAGGCAATCACGTAGTCCGCGCTGCGAGGAAGTAGCACTCCAACAAGGCTATCGCGTCTCACGCCATGGCTTTGCAGAAGGACGGCAAGTTCATTGACCTTCTTGTCAAGCTCAGCGTAGGTGTACGAGGTCTTCTCATCTTCGAGTGCGACCGCATCCGGAGTAGCTTCAACTTGCAGTGAGAATAGCGCAGCCAGATCCTTCTTCCTGTCGAGAATGGCCATAGTGATGGCTAAAAGGTGACACTCTGCCCACGCTGCATTGACCACCACTGTTGAATAGGTCTCTCAACGGGCGAAATGACGGATTTATCTCTCTTAGACTTGTCTCGTTCGCAATGATTAGCAAGCTGGGGCCAGGACAATCTTCACCACGCACAGATGAAAACCGGGTGAGATGATTGATCATGGTCGCGATGTGATCTCAGAACCATTGGCATATTTGCTGCTTCCCTGCAGTGACGAAGCTAAATTTGCTTGCGTGATCGGACGGTCCCGCATGCCCACTTCAGCAACGTGGAAAACTAAACAAGCACCACCCTCTTCGCGAAGATGCACCTTTCTCATGGTCGAGAAGGTGATCGATGGAGCCAAGATTGCAGTCTCGAGCACGGGACTGTGGGAACGATCTTAGACTTCAGCAACTCATTGCCGTGCAAGAACGACGGCTCGATACAGGTTCGCCAACTGCCAGAGGAAGCATACATAGAGAGGGTCTCGCTAGCCTCTACCCTCCCCCCATGGAGACAGCGAGAATGCAAGCACAAGACAAGTGGAGAGAGCGGGAGATGAACAGTGTCCAACCTAGCGATACACATTGATTCCTCGTGGCAGATGTGCACGTCAGGTGGAAGCAAAAGCACGTCAAGGCTAAGCACAGCGAAGGCACATAAGACGGCTAGTGCTATCGTCGACCTCGTGATAGAAGATAAAGTAGAGAACTTCTTGATGAAGAACAAGGAGATTGCTCTGGGTCACGTAGGGAGATCGCCAGGCAAGAAAAGGCATGCAAAGCCAAAGGGCTTGAAGCACAGGTAGGTGAAGGCGCGGCACGTGATACACAAGTAAGTGAAGGAGAGACCACATGTATAACGGCCACTTCAAAGAGAGTGCTTGTGGCCAATGAGGAACCAAAATGCTTGACGTGAAGGACAGACACGTGAAAGGCGCCAAACGTGAAGAACATATAAGTGAAGGACGATCATGTGAAGATCGCCGCTTGTCGTCGCCGACCGTCCTTTTAAGAAATATAACACTACAAGCACATCTATACAACACTTTCCACTAGACAACAGCCTACCTCGGGACGATCACCCTACGCTAGACTCCCAGCATCGACGATCGTGCGTAAGACCCACCATGCCTCCAAAGACTCCAGCCGCTTTGTCTGCGTGCCACTCAACGACTTCTCGATCTTCCTCGAACGCGCTACCCACACCTACCTCGACCTACAAGAGCAGGTCACACCCAATACCGACCTATGATCCCAACGTAGGGCGATCGGCAACTTATCCGTCCACCTGGCAAGTCGTGGTCAACAAAAGAACGGCCAAGTGCAGAATCTGCCACGACAAGCTGTCACAAAGCGACTTTGCTGTTCAATGTACCGATTGCGACTACATGATGTGCGAGCCTTGCTGGAACGGAACCAAGTACACGCCGGATGGCAATGAGACACACATTGAAGGCGTAGACAGAAATGTGAACGGCTGCTGGTGCCAGTACGGACATACGAACCGTCCTCCTAGCCACATGAGAGCCTTGCTCGACCAACGTAATACTCGAATGCAGAGGAGGCAGAACACGACTGCGGCATCCACTCAAGTCAATGCCAACACACAGAGTGGCATTCCAGCAAAGCAGACTTCGGACGAGCCTGAGTACCTGGGCGAACGTGCTGTACCGCAAGCTGATGATATCGATAGTCAGTACGCCGAGTCTGACGACGTGGACGAAGAGCCAGTCGACTCAGATGACTTGGCAAATGACGGAGAGAATAGTCCCTTTGTTCCGGAGAACAACAGCGCGACAGCAAGCGGACTGGGTCGTGGATACCCTACCACACCAACTGACGTAGGTCCATCTCAGCCGAGCCCAGTCAGCAGCGACGAAGATCAGCCACTCGACAATGAAACGGAAGAGGCCATGCATCCACTCACCGCCAAGACAACGATTGTTGTCGGAGCTGGTATTGTTGGCATGTCGATTGCATTGGAACTCGCCCTTCGCGTCAAGCAAGCTGGTATCGAACATCGGGTCATTGTTGTCGAGGCGCGCGAGTCGTACGCTCAGCTTGCCTCCGGATCTTGCGCGGGCATCATCAAATCAAGCAAGATGCAACAGCGGTTCAAGTCCTTGTCTAAGCTGAGCCAGCAGTACTGGAAAGGAATAGTCGAGAGCGATAGGGACAACCGCTTCGACTACAGGACTGGCAGTCTAGAAGATGCGTGGAACAATGGCACCGTCCCAGCACGCAACTCTGGATGGTTTGTGCAGGATTTCCTCGAGGCTGATAGCGGCGTTGAAGCGGCCACAATTGAGGTGAAGACAATGTTAGCCCAACCTCTTCTCCGTGCGTGCTTTGTGAGCCTCTCGACTGATATTAGACAGTGACATGGCGAAATACCTGCCCATGCTCTACCGCGCGTGCTGTAAAGCTGGCGTGGACTTCCGGTTCCAGTCGCACGTTACAGATATGTACATGCAGAGGCATCGATGCTACATCGAAGAAGTCGAGGTCGGTTCGGCTGACCCACGGATTGGTTATAGAGGCAGTCCAGAATGGGTTTGCTGCCAAAACCTCATCATCGCTGCAGGCGCATTCTCGACTTGGATTCTTCACGACCTCTTTCCGTCTGAGACCGCATTGCTCGAGAACCACGTTGATGAGTACACCGACGTACATGGCAAGCCGGACAAAGCAAAGGAGAATAAGCGCCTGCCTTTAGGTCGAGTGCTCGATGGCTACAAGCACACGAGCGTTGGTCGAACGAGCGGCATGCCGGTCATCGACAAGATACCCTGGGATGTTCTCGGATCGGTCAATGATCGCGACTCGACTTTAGGAATCCACATGTGTTACGGCTTCGGACGCTATGGAACGAGTTTGGCACCGGGCGCAGCGAAGGTCATTGTGAACAGGATCTTCAGCGAGGAGACTGGGATCGACGATGCAGCGTATGCATTGGAGTGGGCAGAGGTAGCGTTGCGGATGGAGCTGCTTCGCCAAGATCGAAAATAGTAGATTCTGAGCTGTTTGCCAGGCAAGTGAGGAGCTCCGCCCAGATCATGCAGGTACATAGAAAGTTGATTTATTTCTGGCCCTAAAATATCTACTTCCCGCGCGCTTATGCACGTTCCCTCCACCAAACTGCGCCGCCAAAAATGCCAAGCCCCAGGCAGGATCAAACATGGCTTGACTTGAAACATACACAACATGCAACGCTGCGGCGCAGGCAGCACATGGCATCCAGCACTGCCTTGAGTCACCAGTACGTGCCGCGCAAGATGAGTACAAAGGGTTTGTTTGCTATCTGGACTCCATCTCGTCTTCTCCACTTCGTCACACATCGCACTGCAGTCGTCCCAAATCGCACTTACTGAGTACACAAGACGCTACCTCACAGATCGAGACCATTCATTAACGCCAGAATGATTCTCCCGTTGGTCTCACGCGCTATCCAAGCACTCTTCGCTGCCGTCGTACTAAGCCTCTCCATTGTCGCCATCCGCTGGCAAGTCTACGGCAAGGCACCCGCACAGTCCGGATTTGCCTCTTTTGCTGGCGCTCTCGGATGTCTAGCAGCAGCGATTGGCATCGCTGGAATCTGGATCACTGCCTTATCTACGCTCATACTAGCCATAATTGATGGGCTTGCGGGAGTTTGTCTGCTGATTGCAGGCATCGTAAGTACTTGGTGCGCTCTGTACACTGTACATAGACTAACAACATACCACCCAGACCTACGTCGTTGCCCTACGCGGCCTCGACTGCGGCGAAGCAGCCCACATACTCGACGACAAGCAGTGGAAGTGGCTGCCTGCGGCTATCAATCACCCGCTCCTCACAGGTGGCAGCGGACCCAAGTCTGATGATGGGTACGCTATGGGGCTCTCGAGGTACGGCGAAGACAAGATCAACGGTGTGTTCACGGACAGGTGCCATAAGGCCAAGGCGAACATGGTGTTCATGTTCTTAGCTTTCGCCAGTTGCGTGGCAGCTGCTGTACTGATCTGGGTGCATCGTCGGCGAAATGGCGGTCGAATGAGTTCGAGGGTATGATCATTGGGTCCGATCATGAATGAGGTAGCCTGATCGCATGTCGATGAGGTTACGCGTAGTCGAAGATACCATTAATGCAGTTCTTTGAATATGAAGCTGTATCGTTCTTGGTCCGCTGTAACCCTGGTTGCGGACCCAAAAAGATCATCCTGTCGCTGGCTCATCGACTTCATCAGTAACGGATAGGTACATCGTGGCTATGCTCTCTTGCACGACACCAACGCATCTACCCGCGGTTTGAAAGCACACACGCTGCCTAAGCCGCGCGTGCTGCTATTGTGTCGAGGAGAGGTTATGAATCGCTCGGTGTAGCTCGAGATAGGTCGCTGTCGATGCTGAGCAGCTCTAGAGCAACATCGCAAAACAACCGGCCCTCACCTTCGCTCAGATTCCCGCACCGCAAAGATGGTTCACGGCACGTTCTCCGCCCCGAGGAGCTGCTTTGGTTTTCACTTTGGATTTCATCATTCAACGAGCGACTCATCCGTCAAACCCATCTGGGCAACGCTGCAGGAGAATCCCATCATCTTTCGTCTAGTCCAGGGCATCCTCTCCGGCAGCGCACTTGTATTCTACGGTCTCGCATTCTGGAGAGGCGGTTCTTCCGCTGGACTCGGATACGCAGCATTTACAAGCATCTTTGGCATTGCGGCAGCCATCTTAACTCGTAGGGCAGATAGTCCCGACGGGCAGCTCGACATCCCAGCCAATGATGGTCCTTGTTCCCAATCGTACACTTTGTATGCGATGACGTCGGTGTGTGCTGGGATGTTGTCGTGGCCATCTCGGAAACGATGGCCTGTCACCTGGCATATGCACTCGCTGTGGACCTGGCAAGCGATTCCATCTCTGGACAACCCTATATACGGTGGATGTGTCCAGTATGTCGCGCATGCGTGGCTGTCTACGATGAGCACCGTTGAACGCAGTCTGTACGCCAGTACCCGTACCTGTCGTGTTCAGGCCTAGAGATTGCGTTCGAAGGCACACCATGCAGTGAACCGACTTTGTCATACTGTACAATTGCACTGCCCGTGATACCATATTAGAGGCGAAGCAGCTTAGGCGGCTAGATTCGAAACGTTATTTTGCGTGCGAATTCCTGCTGTAGTGAGTCGGTTATCACTTGCTACTCTGATACTTTCCGGCACATTCAAGCAGCTTACCCCAACGGTCTTTGTCTCATCCCAAAGCTTACAGTAGCCAACTACGCTCTAGCTACCACGATGAAGTCCATCGTACTCGGTGCCCGACTCGCCCAGGGGCTCACTGCCGCGATCGTGCTCGGTCTGTCTTCGATCGCACTCAAAAGGCAGCACTTTGGCGCGAAACCAGCGGCGACCGGATTCAGTGCTTTCGTGGGCGGTCTCGGAATTCTTGCGGCTGCCGTCGGGATTATCGCCATCTTTGTTCATGCTGTCCCAGACATCGTAGGCACGGTGGCCGATGTTTTCACGGTCGTCTGCTTTGCGATTGCAGGGATCGTGAGTCTGCATTCATGTAGCGATGAGACGTTTTCTAATGGGTCAACCAGATACTGTCGGTCAAGATGAGCAGCCTCAACTGCGCAGAGGACTTCACCAAGGATTATGACCTGGGTCACGCAAAGGCATGGGCCTTGTTTGACGGTGGCGAGAACGAGTATGGCGACATATTTTGCCCAAACGCTGCTGGGTGCGACGACTACTGTTCCTGAGGCCAAGGTGCAATACGATCACGGCAGATGCCGCCTTTCTCTGATTCACCTTTTTGGCCAGCATCGCAGCGGCAGTCATTGCCTGGCGTCTCCGCAAGCGCGGAACTACCAGTAGGAGCAGTGCTGCTTGAGGGACGGCTAGATCTTCAGACAAATTAGGCGGATGACAACGTGGAACAGCGGTGCGTGAAAGTGGTTGCAGACGTGCTGGTCGTCGGGAGGTCGACGTAGTGGTCATATCGAGCTAGTGGCGAGCTGTAAGGTGCAAGGTGCAAGTGATAGTAGCGATGCGGACCTAATATATCGATTAAGCCATCTCGTAAATTCATTGTATTGTATCATCATGAATTCCCCATCTGCCACTCTCCAACCTCTGGCAACGTCTCCAGATCGCCAGCCACAGCCGCCCAGTCGCCATAATCCGGTATGCCACCATCGAACATACTACCAAAGCCTTCATCAGCAGCCCAGGGCGCAAAGAAGGTGCTGGCAGCGCGAGTATTGTAGCTACTAGGCGAGCTAAGGTTGGTGTTCACTGTCTCCAAAGCTTCCGCTCCCGTAGTGGAGGGATCTGGTGGCCGCGTGTACTGTGTTGGCCTGCGTGAAGCTGACGTAGGTATCTCGGGTGACGAAACCGGGATCATGATCGCGGCCGATGGTTGGACGTCCACGCTTCCTCCACATACCTGCAAGCCGTCTTTGTCGAGCATTGCATCCAGCGAGCCATGCGTCGCGTGGCCCCGCTCGGCTTGCATCGCAGAAGAGCCATCGCCGTCGGATCCCGTTGGCGGCGTACTTTCCGAACTACTCGCCTGCGGTAGGGTGAATTCATTGAGAGCAAGGTATTTCTGTGCACCTGCAAAGCCATCAGGCCAAATGTCACTCGTTTCGCCATTCCCCTCAGCCTGTCGAATCAACTCGGGTCGCTGACACCACTGTCGCAGCTTGAAAAGCAGAGCAAGAAAGATAGAAGGCACTCGGCACGCCTGCTCGCCGATAACGTTACGGACGTGCAGGATTGCGCGATCCATATAGTGCTCTGCTTGTAGACTGTCGCGATCGATGAGGCTTACCAATTTGCTATGTTTGCTTGAGCCGCTCAAGTGCAGCTTCGCTAGCAGAAAGACGGCATACGACATGCGCACGTAAGAGAACACCGGCAGGGCACGAGCAGTGGCTGGGTCTAGGCTGAGGAACAACTCGAGCAAGGCATGTGAGCTCTCTGTCAGTATGCCGATCGACTCCACTCCGACTTTCGTGGGCAGTGCACTAATGATATCGCATGGCTGTAGTGGTCCCATCTGATACGGTGCTTTGAAGTCCTCCGGCGAGTAATCCACATGCAGGACCAGCTCGTGCAGAAACAGGCGGATGGTGTGATACATCGTCTCCAGGCAGGGTGGATGTCCAATCTGCGTTACCAGTGAACGCCATTCTTGTATGCGAAGATCAAACGCTTTGATCAGTCGCTGAGTCGTTGGCCCAAGAATCGAGGCCATGCCGCCGGAATCTTCGTACGAGAAGGCGTCCCTTATTTCTTCGCTGATGGCAACGATGCGGACCCATGCTACGAGCACTCGGTCACCGGGGACAGCTCGTGGTGAGACGTCGAGAAGATCGAGACATTCTCGAGTGTACGTAGTCATTCGCATCATGGCTGGGCGTCGCAATGAAAACGCTACGGCTGCACAGATCCCGTAGCAAGCCACGAAGATTCGCCGACACTCGATGCTGTCGCTGCTTAGCTGGTTCTGAGTTGAACGTGAGGACATGCTCAGGTCTGGGTTCGCTGCATCTTCTGTCGGATGCACATTGCCTACACTTTCGGCCGGAAATCGGTTTCGCCTTGTATGCGACGGTCGCGTACAAATGCCGATGTCCATTGCCATAGCGGAAGCCATGTGGATGTATTCGTAATACTTGAGCTGTACGAACCGGCTGGGCGGCTGATACCAGACTGCGCTGATCATGAGTGACTGCACAAGCTCCACGGTCTTCTCGCTGTTGACGACGGTGCGGCGAGCATACTCTTGGAGCACTTCCCGGTCAAGCTTGGTGGCGAGGTCTGCATTGTCTACGCCAGAGGTTGCAGCCATGATGGCGAGAAAGAGGGTAGGCTTGATCGTACGAAGCTCTTCGGCAGAGCTGGACGAAGGTATATAGACAACCGGAAAGTGAGGGTACAGATCTGTTCGGTAGCGGAGCAGAAGGTGGCGTGCTGTAGCCATTGAAATGATACCACGGTCTATGATATCTGCTCGTTGATCTTGGACCGTACCATCGCTGCGCGAGGCCGCGCTGGCTGGCCATTGAGAGTCGATGCCAGCATCTGATCTTCGCTGATCCAGTACGATAGGCTCATATATTGACTGTCCAGCGCCGTGCATCGAGTCGGCGTTGGTAGGGTTCACCTCAGCGACACGGGCCAGCATAGGCGTGCGAGACGTAGCAGTAACACTGCTCTCGCCACCTGGTTGTCCGACTTCATTCTTCTCCTTCAGCAGGACGCGCATAGCGTTCATTTGCTCCTCCAGCTCCCTTACCCTCGTATCCGTCCTCTTGCGCTGCTTGCGCTTCTGCATCGGCGCGTGTACACATTGCCGCCCTGATCTGATGCATCGTATACAATTGTCTGGACTGTTCTCATCGATCAGGCATCTCACCTTCTGCGATCTACAGAAGACGCAGGCGCGATGCGAGGGTGCCTCCATCGCGGTGGCTGCGATGGCATAGCACGTACGCTCGGTCGAGCAGACGGGAGTTCCAAAATACCATTGTATCGGAAGTGCAAGGCATGAGGTTGCATCACCGTATCTGGACCGGTGGAATATGCTCGCGAAGGATTCAGAGTTCAAGCGCCACCAACTTGGCGGATTTCGAGAAGGTACATCGTCTTCCGAATGTAACCATTGATCACATCGCCATCAACCATCGAGACGAGATCGACGGGATACACTTTTACCTCGGATGCATTAGAGATCTCTGAGCGGCAGAGGCTCAGGAACATCGCCGGTACTTACTTCCGCGAAGGGTGGAGGGTCCCTTATCACCCACAACATCGTAAGGACAGCGAGGGTCCTCGAGGCTGCAGACTTCATGTGCCTCCAACACTATCTGAGAAGCTGCACACATCGCAGACTGATAGATCGACAGTAAGTAGGTAGGTCGTCCAGTAGGTGTATGTCTCCGTCTATTCGAGTATCTCAATCTGCATTCCAGAAGTCTGGCCCGACACTGCGGCAATTCAAGATGAGCATGTTGTCAATGAGCTGCGAAGGAATGCAGCGAGTGATACCCCTTCGCGTTGATCAAGATGGACCCCTCGACCTGCCGCCGCATCGCGTTTGGCAGACCACAAGGATCAGCAACCCAGTGTTCAGCGCCACGCGATGGTGTCTACCATCTGCAGGCGCCTCCCATGGGCGCTGTCCGCTCTTTGCCTCCTCGCAATATCCATCCATGCCAACGCACTCCCCGAAGCATGTCCAGAATGCGATCAGATGATCGGGATGGAGCCGATCGCCGTTGTCACCACCACGGAACCCTGCCACGAGTGTGAGAAATCGATAATGCCTCCAGTGTTCACGGTCACATCGCACAGGAGCTGCACTACGCCGCAAGTCACCATGTACACGAGTGGCGCCTACACCTACCTTCCGATGTCTTCGAGCTGTCCGGTGCCCTCCACAATCACGGCGTCTAGTACCGGGACCTGTGGCGCACCAATCCCGGCTTCAGAGACGACGGTGTACTCGACTGTCGTGCGCTACAACAACATCACGATGACGGTGACGACCGCGCAGTACTCGCTTTCCTCCTACCCAGGAGCGACTGTGCTGAGCTCCTACGGCATCACGACAACTCTAGCAGCCTCGACTGCTACTTTGATCTTTACAGGCACGCCTCAGACGTTGACTTACACACCTCCGGCGACGACCGCCGTGGTCACATACACGACCAATGGGGCAGTTGGTGAGATCAAGTAGTCGGAAAAGCTTTTTTGGAGACCGAGCAGCTGACGTCTACTTAGTCACGACAACACTCGCAGCCTCGACCGTGACAGCGACGAGCGTTCAAGCAGCTAGCTATTACACTGTGACGACCTCAATCCAAGCCATGACGATGACCACAACTCTTGCTGCCTCCACCTCGACGATCGTGAGCACGGCACCGGCATCCACGGTGGTCACGATAGTGTCCGCCGCAACTGTCTATACCACGATTCCTGCTTCGACAGTGATATCGACACAGGCGGCGTCGACGGCGACCTTGACTCAGACATTGGCGGCTTCGACGGCCTACGTTACCACTACCACTTCGCTCCCACCATACACAGCCACATTGACAGCAACAGCGACTGGGAATAGTGTGATCTACTCGTCGACCACTATCACTGGTATGTGGTGTGCCGGGTTGCTTGCGAAACTCTCTTCGCTAATACCTCGTCTAGTCACAACATACCCGGGTGCGTCCATTGTAACCCAGACCTCTGTGGCTACTGCGACTGCGACTATTACGGCGACAGGGACATACTCGTACCCTGTCACGCAGACATCAATCACCACGCTCACCGGCAAGTCATTTTACAAATGGCGGTATGAGTTGATGCTGACTTTCAGGCTCTAGTCACTTCAACTCTGCCACCGGCGACTTCGACTGCGCCGGCGCAGACGCAGACAACTGTTCAGACTCGGACAGCGACTGCATTTGTCACGAACACAGCGACTTCCTACTCGTCATACGCAACAACACCAACTAGCACTACTACGCTCACTGGTATGGCTGTTGGTCTGTTTCCGCTCTGCCTGATACTGACATGAAGCAGTCACGTCGAACCTACCGCAGAATACCGCGACCACGGTCTCAGTCGTGACGGCGACCGCGACCGCTACAGTCGTGTCGTCGGCCGTGGGCACGAGCACGACTACGGTCACAGGTAAGGAAGCCAAGCTGGCCGAGCAACAGGATGCTGATACTTTCTCTAGTGACAAGTACTCCTCCACTGTCCACAGTGGTCCAGACTGCTACTGCGACTGCCACGGCGACAGCTACTACAACGACGATCAGCAACAGAGTCTCGACCGGTAATTTCATGCACTCAGTACAGTCTAGACTCAAGCTAATTCTCTCACTCAGCCACCTCCACCCAACCGGCCAGCACCCTCACAGTCACCTCCCTCCAAACAATTACCGCAACAGCAACTCTCACGCAATCCTGCTCCTCCACCGCCCAACCACCACCCTACAATAACCCCACAACAACCACAACCACTAACCCCTCTGCGCCCGGCTACACGCCTCCAAGCGGCTACAACAGCCCGCAATGCGCGTTCCCCGCCGGCCAATTTAAAGTCCGCGTCTACGGCACGAACATCTACCTCTCCTCTTTCTCCGGCGGGACGACGCCCACGGGCCAGTCGGGAGAGGTGCTTACGACGACTTCGAACCTCGCGGCCGCGATCGGGTTCACGTATACCTCATCTGGACAGGTCAGCGTTACGGCGGCGAATGGGGCGATTCTGCTCTCTGATCAGGATACAGCGGCTCCTGGAGCGGAGCCGATATACTTTGATACTAACGATTCGATCTCGAATAATAATTATAGTCCTGTGGCTTGGTGTTTGAGCCAGCCGAATAATGTTGTGACGATCCAGAACTCGGTCACGACGGATGCGCATGTTATTCAGGTCTGTACGGATAGCAGTGGGGCGCCGGTGGTGTATTTGCAGACTCAGCAGGCGGCGGATGCGAGTGGGTGTACGACTGTGGGGTTGCAGATGGTGACTTAGATGGGTTCAAAGGGAGAGGAGAGACGCGAGGGCGTGGTGTGGAGAAGTCTTGGGTTCAGCGAAGTTGTGGTTCAGCTATGAAGAGCTATAGAATATTCCTGCGTCGCTCTTTAGCTGACGCTGTCACATCAACATTCCTGCCCATCTTGCTGCAGCATACATCTCGGGGTTCAAAGCAAATGCGATGTCAAGTTCCGCAGCCTCAGAAACCACCTGCGAGCGTAATTCGAGCAGACTTGACGGCAACCAATCAGCGCGTATACAGATGCTCGAGTCCCAGGAACATAGCGGCTCTTGCAGCCTCGAACTTCTTCCTTTGCTCGGGTAACAGAGCATGCATCTTCTGTGAGACCTTCTCCTGACTCAAAGGGACCCCACGCCAATGTTGACCGGAGGGGGGCACCTCCAATTCATTGAGCCTGGTCTCGAATGTCTGGAGAACATCGCTCAGAAACCGTGCGAACCCCTCGCGCTTGCCCCCTAATATGGCAGCGTAAGTGGCCGTGCCTTTGGCCAGGACCAGATCTTGCACCTCTTCGTAGGTCTGCGCCTGCATCAGGCGAGAGTAGGACATGCCGGTATCGCTAACTCCCGAAAGCTGCATTGTGGTGAAGGAGTGGTGACTCTTCGTGACCATACGTTCCTCAGCGTTCTTCGTCCACACCCCTATCATGACGGAGGACTTCATGGTTACGAACATGTTGCCGAGTACCTTGTCGTAGATCTTCCAAGGAACGATCGGTTGGGTGATGCCGACTTCGGCACCAGCAAGATCGAGAGCATATGACTCTTTGCCGAGTTGTAGACGTAGAACGATGTGCGGGACCGTGGGAATCAGATCTGGAACCCTGCTGCCTGTTGTCGCACGCACGAATTCTACGGTACGCGTATGAGGTGACGGGACATACTCGATTGCCGTGGCTGACTCGGCAATATCTGCGATTATGTTAACGCTGATGTCATGCGCGTCAGTGTATGTTACATGCTGCTCACTCACCCTTGAGAGCTGGATCACGCTTCATGTAACGCAAGGCATTCATGTTCGCTTCCATGTGATCGGTGCCAATGGAGATGGTAGCCAGCAGATTCGGCTTGGCCTGTTCGTCGATGTCGGCAAACTTGTGATCGGGGAATGGCGCACGCTCTCTAGTCTGAGTAGCTTCGATGACCCGCAGCTTGCCCGTGTTTGGAAGAACGCTCACTTCAGCGATGTTGACTGTGAATGCAACGCGTTGGACGACGTAGAAGCAAGCCTGCATCTCCTCTGCGGCGCGATAGAGGACTTTGCGTTGCTGAGACTGCTTGCATCCACCCTTGTGCGCGGGGAAGTCGGCCTTCTGGCAAGCACTTGAGCAGTAGTAGATGTTTGGTGATGGTGAGCCGTCGTATGCGACACCTTCAGCGCACCTGGAGCACTGCAAGGTCGCAGGCTGGCCACACGTACCACAGGCTCCATTCGCAGCTGAGGCCATATCGCTTCTCGATGGTGGGATGTGATGGCAAGGTAGCTGTGGGAGGTGTTTGGTAGAACCACACGAAAGATGAAAAGAAAGTGAAGATTGAGGGACAGTGGAAGAGATCAGAAGATGGCACGAGACTGTACATGCAGGCAGTCACGCAACATGGCAGTCGCTCTTGCCATTCGCGTTTGCAAGCCAGCGCGTGCAGGCACGATCATGGCAAGCCGCTCGACATCACCTTGACGCTTTGAGACAATTTAAGCTCGTCCATCAATACTGGCTCGAATTTCTCCAGCTCGCCGACGTCTCATCGCTATAGGTGTTGGATATGACTACCTCAGAGTACATTGCACGATTCGTCGGTTGGAGTGAGCGTCTGTAAGCCAAGCCGTGGTGAGTATCGCGTTAGACACGCGTCCTTGTAACAGACATGGAAACCCATAAACATCCAAGGCAGTATACGTGCATGTGTTGAGACTGATGTGAAGAGCGACTGTCTAATATTTGTTTGAGATACTAGAACACGAAGATTGCATCTGGGAGGCTGTGCCTTAATTAGAGATATGCCAAGCATTGCTAAGGTTTGGCGGACGGCGCGGAACCTCAACATTCCGCTCCGCTCCTCCACGCGAAAGCGCATTGATGAGTAAGTGCTGGTCCAGGTACCGCGGCGACTGTCGTGTGTCTTGGTCAACATTGTCTGACGACCTTCTCGGTCACTGGCGGTGCATGCGATCTGTCTAATTCGTCGCCGCATCGCACTCGATCCAATGACCAACACGCTCTCTGTATACATCGTTTGGTCTGAAGCACCGGAACGATAAATCGCATCGCGACCATGGACGATCAAACGAACCGCGAAGGCACCGCGCCATCTTCGCCATCCTCATCGACCCAGCAATCCGGTCTCAAGGCAGCCAAGGATCGCAAATGCCCCTTCTGCGCGCAAGCATTCACTTCGTCCTCCCTCGGCCGCCATCTTGACCTCTACATTAAGCCCCGAAACCCCAAGCCAGCGGATGGCATACACGATGTTGATGAGATACTGAAGCTGCGCGGTGGCATCACGCGGAGACAACCAAAGACAGGCGCGAAAGCGGAGTCTGCGGGCAGAGACTCGATGGGACCTTCGCACGTACAAGCTGGCAATGATACGATAGGCAGAGTCATTGAAGAGCGCGAACGCTTCGTGCACGAGAGCCCTATCGCGTCGCCAAGCCGTGTCCGCGATCTGGATAGCTTCAGACCGACGGTCAATGCTAGCAACTGGCACTTGTCAGGCGTGATTGGGGATCTGCCACCGCGTGGACCGCCTCGATCGAGCAATGCGACGCCCACGACTGGCCAAGCACAACGGGCGCAGGATATGCGGAGAGATGCGACTTCTGGACTACGCATACAGCGGCCAGATCATCCGTCGGACAACACATGGCGACTACACGAGCAGGCTGAGACTGGGCGGGCAGCTGAGATGGCGTTGCGGGAAGTGTTGAGTAGCGTACAAGCAGCGCGGCGAAAGCTCGAGCCGGAGCCACTCTACTCTGACTTCGACTTCTTTGCCCAGCCCTTCCCGGGTCTTGTTCTCGCAATTCTACCACCACCCGCGACCCTTCATAGCCCAGCACCCTTCGCGTCGGAGGATTCCTGGGCGTTGACAGCACCCGGCAAACGCGAGTTCGAGATCGTCTGCCGCCTCCTGATGGTCCGCACCGCCGAGCTCCGTAGGGACCACCCAGACAACCCCTCAGACTCCGCAATCTTCCTGCACAACTCCCACGTCCAAGGCGCCTACAGCAACTGGCGCCTCATGTCCGACAGCGACAAATCCCAAGCCTGGACAATGCAAGTTCTCCGAGCCTTTAGCACTTCGCGAGAACAGCTCCTCACTACAAAGTCCGCCCTAGACTTCGCTCAACAACGGATTGCACATTTAGAGGCAGAGTACGATCTTCTATCGAAGTGCCAGCTTCCCCGCGAAGCCCTCACGCGCCCTCCAACTACGATGCCAGTTCCCACGCCCGTTGCTCGCGAGCTCTCCAATAGCACTACAGCAGCATCAGCAGCGGGCTACAACGCCGACGCCCTCCTGTCCAAATGGCGCGACGTCGTCCGCTCCACCGCCCGCCCTCGTCAGCAAAGCGGATCGCACAATCAGACGCCTACATATGTTGACTCCATTCTCGGCGCAGCTGGCCGCAACCGTACCGAGGGCGAGATGATCGTCAACGGCGCCATCGTTGGTGTCGGAGGTCCAATGCCTAGGGACGGCAGGACGTTTTTCGACGACCACGATGCTGCGCAGCGTGGTGTTGTTCTTGGTGCTGCGGATGAGGATGCCACGTCTGGGGAGGCAGATGCTGATGCGGAGGAGATTGACGTGAGTAATGTGCTCGATCTGTCTATTACTTCTTCTGTGGATCGGCAAGCGCTGGAGCGGCAGAGGAAGTTTGCAAGTGCCGGGGCGGTGGTTGAGACGTGGCAGCCCCCGGGTGGTAGCGTGGGGTTTAGGACGCCGGTTGGTTCTGTTAGTGGGGAGGTTGGGGTGAATGGGAATGGGAAGAGGGGTTCCGAGGGGCTGCAGAGTGGACGGCAGGGGAAGGTGGCGAGGATGTATGGATGATGATGATGGCGGATATGATATGATATATGTTGATTAGATCTGATGGTTGGTAACCGTTGGTTGATCTACTCGATCTCCTCGAACCTCCCTTCATCTCTAGCTCGCTTCACCGGATTCTCGACATCCACCACGCCCGTCGCCCTGAGTCTCTCGAACAGAACGAATAGCCGTTCCGCTTCTCGCTCCTTCTCATCCTCCGTCATCTCCACGCCATCATCTGCACCACCCCGTTGCTCAGCACTCAGCTTCTGCCCAGTGATGGGGTTGACTGGCTCAGCATCCGCCGACTGTCCTTGCGGCGTCGCTCCACCGTTGACATCCGTAGCACTCTGCGGCACAGGCATGCCGTGACTCATGAGAAACCCTGACGCGTAGCCATAGCCGATGTTCTGCACGAAAGTATTCGGGTCATTGTCGCTCAGCTCGAAGAGGAAGTTCGAGATGTTATCTCGAAGCGTCGGCAGATGCGGCGAGACCGAGAGCTGGAGCAAGCGAGCTGGAAGCGTACCTGCTTTACCAAGTGGAAGGTCGCGCTCGCTATCTGAGGGCAGCAGGGCGGTGCGAATTTTGAGCTGCATGTCATTGTCTGCGAACTTGTAGAGCTTGCGTAGAATCGTGACGAGGGATGCAGCTGTAAGATTAAGGTCTGGTTCAGGGTGCTCGCGGACCGCTTTGTTGAGAAGTAGGAGGAGCCGGTCGATGAGACTGGTAGGTGCACCAGGTGGGAACAGCAGGTCTTGCTCGTCTTTCATTGAGATGAGATTTAGTAGCGCGTTGAGCAAGTAGGTCACTGGGGACTGCAGTGGCGGGCTGAGTATTGGATAGTTGGCTATTATACTGACGACGTGCTCTGCGGTGGGTTTAAGATGGTCCATGAGATCGGGGTCGTAGTAGATCATGTTGAAGATGAGTTTGGACGTCTCTGCCATGGCCATTGCTTCCATTGGCGAAGCTGCTGGGTCTGATGGGCCTCGCTTGGCGTATCGCGACCGGTGATTCGCCATTCGTGCAATGATGTGGTCTGCTAGTCCGTTCTGCTGCACAAGCGTATCGAACTCCAGGCTGCGGTTGTAGGTCAGAAGGAAGAGGATCCGACAGACTAAGAACTCGTCGTCCAGATCTGCATTCTTCAGTCGCTCGGCTACCCTAGGAGCATGTCCGAGGTCAATCAAGATCTGGCGAGAGGGCTCGTTGAGAAGCATAGCGTTGGCGAGACAACGCATTGCCTCGCGAGACACTGCTTGACTCTCGCTTTGCAGTCCATAGTGTGATAATGTGGTGATGCCCTGGAGACTGATCAGAGGAAAGTCGTATGCCAGGCGATCAGCTCCGCTCATACCTTCTTCGCGAAGATCGGTGTCGCCGACTTAACATCTCGTCCGTACACCTTGACTTGGCCCAACAGCTTTTGTTGCTCTATTGATGGTCAGTCGGTGAGTACGTGATTTAGACACGACCGACATACCATCAAGCGACAATCTTGCAGAATGGATGTTGTTATCGAGTTGCTCGAGAAGCCTGTCGACTTCGAGTAGATCTAGCCATCGTCAGTATCGTGGTGCCTATAAGCGCTGACCACCCGTGTAAACTTACCCGCCATCGTTGCTGGAGCAACTACACAGCAAGAGTGAATAAGCTACACAAGTGTGATGATATGATGCGAGTTTAGACAACGTCGATCAAGTGACTGTCACCGATCAAATTGACATATACGATATGGCGGTCTTGGTGAATGTGTAGTCGGACGTGAAACACGCGGTGCTCGGAGATACGATTGGCCGGGCCGCGCCTGCCACTTAACGCGTCGACGCGTTGGACTTCAACATTGCGATATATTCGACTACACCCCGTCATGTCGTTTCCTTGGTGAGCATTGAATTGCCCAGGCGTCTGTATGTGGCGTTAGGATGTTGTCTTCTGCGGTGCCGTCGTCCAAGTTTGATAGACTTTTTGCACGACCACCAACGCCACCACTTCGTACAGATGAGCATATACATCACGCTCCCGCGTTTCTCGAGAATGGACATCTAGACGCCGGACCCGACAGCGACCGTGCATTGCAACTACAGCCGTCCACCGATACTCCGCCTGCTTCATCGCCAGCATCGCAAGGAGCGGACGCGAACGGCACCGCCGGCCGCAAAGTCGGCTTCCTCTCAGACCCAACTTACCACGAAATACCGCTACCTGGCTTCTCGAGCTCGCCAGCACAACGACTACTTCGAGCAAAGCCAAGTCCGAGGGATGCTCAGCCTGCGAAGTCGATTCTCAAACTTTCGTCTGGTGCACCGGCTTCTTCACCGACAGCACCACTAAATGCTCTAGTCCACTTCAATCGAGAAGACCCACAGACCTATGGTCCAATGCTGCAATCAGTACTGAATGAGCTAGCATCCACCTCACCAGCGTCAAGACTGGACGCGTACCTTGCCCTCAACGGAGCATGGCAAGCCTACCAGGACTTTCCGGATAAGGAAGCAACCATCGCAAAGCTTGATCAACTCCAACACTTCCTTACTCGAGACACTTCACTCAAAGGTCCAAGTGATGTTGTCAGGACGCAAATCGCCACCCAAGCACTGAAACTGAGCAGTGCGCTGCTACTGGACGATCGGATCGCTCAGGCTCTTGGGGATAAGTTCCGGACCATTCTTTTCGATCGATCTGTGACGGCAACTGAGGAGGACGGAGTGCCAAAGCCAGTCTTATTGAATCATCTCAACCTACTCGCTCAGAGACGGCTGTACGTTGCCGGACTGTCGAGCACTAGAGCTGATAGATTCATCACCGCGCTCAACACTGTAGAGGCGCGGTGTAGCAGTAGTCATGTCGTTGCAGTGCGGCTTGTGGTGTACTGCAGACTACTGGAGCACTTTCCGAACGTCATGCTGAGCCGCATGAAGGACTGGCTTGAGCACATCTTTCACAGTATGCTCAGCGATAGATCAGACGTCCGCACGCGTGCTGTGGAAGCTGGCACGCAAGCGGGTGTGACGCTGGGTACATTACCGGTGGCCTCCAAGGTCTTGCGAGACTTCTTTGAACGGGAGCTAGAAAGCGGCGAGACATACGGGGAGTACTTTACGTTGAGGCTCACAGAGATGATCAAGAGCGAAGAACTCTGCTCATTTGTCCCGTACGTGTGGTCTACTATCATACTTTTCTTTCGGAACAAGCGACATCCGCTCGATCGATGGTCGCGGTTCAAGACATGGCTGGTGATCATCCAGCAGTGTATGAACTCAAATGATGTCACAGTCAAGCACAAGGCTCTGGTAGCCTGGAACAAACTGGTATACGCGGTCATGCCGGACAGCAGTACCGCGCCTGCAATGCTTGCCATGCTCAGAGTACCCATCACAAGTGCACTTGACAAGCATGGTAATGACCCAGTGGCGAGAGAACAGCGAGAGTGGGCGATGAAGTGCTTCAATAATCTGCTGCACTATGCGCTCCGGCCCACAGCAACGCATGCCGAGCTAGACACTGCATGGGACATGTATGTCGATGAGACCCTATCGAAACTCATCAAGGCAAGTAGCAGAGGAAGAGGCAAAGTTTGCAGGATACTGCACGGGCTGATGAGTGTCAACACTGGTACTTGGAATGAGAGCGCTGCGTTCCAGGCGACCCCGATTGACGCAGAGAACCTACCGCGGCTTGACCCGCGCTGGGTCAGATCCAGGTTTGCCAAGGTGCTCAACCTGATCGAGCCCATCCTCATTCATTCTATGCGACTACCCAGAGATCAGCGAACACCAGTGACAAGTCTCTGGCAGGCGACGCTCCAGAGTCTTGCCGACGCTGCCGCACAAGAAGTCCGGACCCATCCTGAGCTTCGCGAGGCCATCGCTCGAATCGTCAACACACTGCAGCACACTTGGGCCGCCGTCGATGGATCAAATCAAGATAGTGATGACAAAGTGGATCCCTTTAGAAAACTCTTGGAAATCACGTCGCAGTGTCTTGGCGCTAACATCCTCATCGAGCCTATGCTCTCCATCGCTAAGGATGGCAACATCGAAGCTGCACCTACCCCCTCACATCGACCGTCGAAGCATGGTCACGTCTTACGCTCTCCGCTCACAGCTTTGTTGGGAGTGATTGGGACTGCGACCGTTGAAGAAGAATCTACCGCAAGACTATGCATTGACCTCGTCCAGTATGCATATGCGTCCAAGAAGACCACATCGGGCAAAGTTCAGCTGCTTGCCCATACCTTGCACGAGATGAAACAAAACCATGCTGGCAGCACAACGCTGAAGGGCACATTGTGGCGACTGATCGCAAGGCAGTGTAACACTATCTTGTCGCAAACAGAGTCGGGGCAAGGTGCAGCTGACGTTGCGATCACTGGACAGACTATTCGGGACTCAGTGGGCATCCTCATCACTGGTCTACAGATTGGGTTGCCACAAGATAGTGTCCGTAGCACGGTGATGGACTTGCTGGAAACTTTGAACAGCATCACACGGAAAAGCTTTGGTAACGCAGGAGTCACAATCTGCATCACTGAACCATTATCGGAGGTGCTGAGAAATGATCCCGACTTGTCAGATTCTCGCTCGAAGTTGGACTACGTCTCCAGCGTGTTAGCAACGGCAACCTGGCCAGAAGACAGCCATGCCCTGGCGACCGCACGGCGCAAAGTTTGGGGTGCTGATTTCGGGCCAAATAAAGCCAGAAACATCGAGCCTTTCCCAGTCCTCTGCGACTTGGTCAAGAGATCACTGCTGCTCATCATCTCCCAGCCGCTCCACGATGAAGACCCTGTGTTGTCGACTGCGGGCAAATTTCTCGACAGTGTTCGGACGTTCCTGGAGAGATCCCCCGTCTCGAGCTATGTTTCCACCCTTTTACAACTCGGCGCGGGTCTTGAGAGTGTCATCGCAGACAGATCAGCGCCGATGCGATCTCCGGGAGTGCAAGCTGTGATCGCTCCTCAAGTCTGCGGACTGTGGACTACCGTAGTCGAAGGCATTATGCAGCAGCGGCGGTACGACAACGCGCTCCTTACAAATCTCGAGCCACTACTGTCTGCTGCATTCACCAGCTCACACCGAGCGATCGTCAACGCCACAATCGTAGCTTGGAACGCGACCTTCGGAGGTGCTGACAGCCTGGAGTATCTTGCTGATCTGGCAGCAATACTGCGTGCTCGGCGCGTGGACACTGATCTTCAATGCCCGGGTCTTGTGGAGGACGACTCGGCGCCGATGATCTTGCCAGACACGATCGACTCTTTGGTCGGCGTCAACTCCACTCAATTGGTCTCGCCAGTGGCGAAGTCTACACCGAACAAGCAGGTGCAGCTGAGCACGGCAGCAGTGGCACAAGATCATCACTTGCGCATCCCTAAGCTTTCGTCCATCGTGTCGCGCAGAACCTCACCAAACCCAATCGGAAAGTCCAAGTTGCGGCATCAGGACTCTCGAATAGATTTCGTACCCATCGAGATGTCGCCTGTGGCCCCTGTCGACGACTCTCAAATGCTCACTGAGCACCAGAAGGAGACTCGCACTCGTCAGACGGAGGATGCGCAGATTTTTCCGGCTTTCTCGTCCAGTCCTGCGCCAAAGCTTGGCAGCATCAAGCTGCCTGTTCTCCGGGCTCTGGACTTTGCTACACATGGACTTCGCGACTTGGATGCTCATGGCGAGTTATTTACGCCAGCTGTACTCCCCGAGGGTGATGACGAAAGAAGCGACTACATTGGCTCGTCACCTACACCACGAAGCTCTGACGTAGCAAGCACTGCAGCGCACGTTGGTGCCGCCGAGGAGCATGAAGCCCTAGATGAGGTCCCGTTTTCACCGCTAGGCTCTCCTGGACTTGAATCTGCACTTCCACACGAAACTCTACCCCTTGAACCCGAACAGCATCTTGCCGCACCGAGCTTGCACTCAGACTTTCTGTCTGATACGATACTGCCGGCGTTGCAGCTGCAGGACGAAGCCCAAGCTGCAGAGCAGCATGTCATCACCGTAGATCAGATCAATCCTGATCACGAAATGATCGACGATACGACTGTGATGCCCTATGTTGCATCCCCTCGCCAGGAAGCAGTCTCCGATCACACAGACTCTCAAGACATTAGCCGGATAGAAGACTCATTCGCTGGGCCCAGATTGTCCCTGAGCACTGAATCAGTCGATGGCTCGCAGACTGGAAGCCAGGAGGTGCGTACGCGCAAACGCAAACGTGCCACTGGCACAATCTACACGGCTCCTGTGAAGAAGCGCAAGCAACAGTCACCCTTCCGACGCTTCTTCTCGGGCATTTTCGGCAATGAAGCGGACGAGGAAGAGGACATGGAAGATGAGATTGTGGTCGCGAGCAGTCAGCCTACGACATCTCCGGCTGCTGTGCGAGCAGAAGAGCATGCTGCCGACTCCTCATCTGCGCACCTGTCAGCCTCGCAGCCCCTTCCAGCAAAGAGAGGCCGCCCGCGGAAAGTTAACAAGATCTTGGAAGAAGTGACTTCGGACTCGCTACGTCCTTCTCCAGCCTCTGAGAGAATCCTTAAACGAAAGTCATCTCGTCTTGCCGTAGACGGTGAAGACGCCGCCATCCCTGCTACCAGCTTCGTCAAAGACACACCTGCGCCCTCGAAAGCTCGCAAACTCCGCAAGTCTGCAAGCTCCACACTGTCGGTCACGCCAGCATTACGTACTGCACCATACACCCGTACAGCGTCCGCAGTGGTGGTCTCTCCCACTGGCTCAACAGCAGGCATCAGCACGGCGGACAGTGGCGAGGATGATGAAGATCAGAGTGACGCTGTAGCCACGCCTCGCAAGACGATCGCAGCCCCCGCGGATAATGATGGCGTGTCAACAGCCGGAACCCCTGCGGCGCCCACGACGCCATCGAGTCTGCTCAGTCGCCTGCAAGGCATCCTGGGCGACTGTAAAAAGCTGATCTTGGGTCCACAGCAGCACAGAGAGTTTGACGATGTGCTCTTCGAGTTACGGAAAGAAGTGCATGATGCTGCAAGCCGCGGGAAAGAACAGTGAGCCGGTAGAGGAACACTAGGGACACGAGGATTATTGACGATTCCTGACTCGATCGCATTCACGACAAGTGTGAGGGCGCTCCGCAGGAGACGCGGGCAGGTAGCTCAGAAGTAACACGCAAGCTATTACGTCTCATGTATATTCGTTGATGGCATGCTAGACTGTGGCGATTCATTATCTTACTTCGTGAATTTCATGTGCGTTCCCACTACTCCGGCACGATCTCACCGACGGACTTCCAGAAATCACATCTCGTTCCCCGACCACCCTCCCATGTATACGCATCCACCAGCCTGAATGTGTTGGTCGATATTGTTGAGTTGCAGTAAGTGCCTTTGTACACTTGCGGACAAGTCGTATTGAGGTCAAGCATTGCCGGATCCGCCACACTGTACGCCGGCCACGCGCTCGCGCCATTGGTGGTGACATTGGTCTGCGTGACACCAGTAGCGATCTGGTTCGAGATCGACGGGTTGCTGTTGACCACAAAATTGCCAAAAATGCGCTGGAAGGCAGTGATGAAGTCGACGGAGAAGTAGACACCGGGGTCGTTGTAGTAGCCCATTACATCTCCACCATGGTAGGCTGGGGCAACGGAGAATTGGTATTTCCAGGCATTTCCGCCTTGCGAGTTACCGCTGTATGCCTCAGCGAGCCAGTATGATGGACAGACGAAGGTCGTCTCGGCGTAGACGTTGTCGGCTCGTTGCTGCTGACCAGTGCCCACTGAGCTCTGGTTCAGGGCTGTTGGACCGCTATCACCGGCTGTCGCATATTCGGTGGAGCTGGGATCAGTTGGCGCGCCGTTACTGGGATAGTAGAACAGGATCTTGTCGATGTCGTTTTGCGAGAACAGCGGGAATGTACGTTTGAGGTAGGCAACGAAGTCGTCTTGGGTGATGATATCCTGGGGAGTGAAACCGACGCCCTCGTTGGCGTTATTACCGGAGAGGATGTTGAGGCCGTTGACCTTACGACGTCCGAGTTGTCGGCTAGGCAGGTCCTGTACGAAAATACCATCGGTGACGGGTAGGAACGCCCAGGTACCGTATGAGGATTCCTGAGAGACCGTAGCGCTCGCGTTGATCAGCGTGGCGGAGTCAGAGGCTACTAAACATTCGAAGATGGGTTGCGTGAAGCCAGAGGTGCCATTGTTGCCGACTGGCTTGATCCCGCCACCAGTACAGCCTGCAGCTGCCGCAAATGCATAGTAAGCTTGCGAGGGCGCCCAGTCGTTGTAGTTGTACTGCATGGGCAGGTAAGGACTCTCCACGATGCTGTTAACGAACAGCTGAGTTTCAAGAGAGCCGCCGTAGGCCATGTCTTGCAACATAACACTACCGCCACCAGCGCTCTCGCCGCTGATGGTCACTCGCGATGGATCGCCGTTGAAGAGATGGATGTACTCCTGCACCCATTGAAGGGCATGGAATTGGTCCAGGATTGCTGCGTTGACTGCACCCTTTCGGAAGACTTCATCGGAAGACAAGAAGCCAAATGCGCCAAGCTATGATGCAAATTAGTTCAAATAGTCTTCCTCTTGGGTGAGAAGTGCGTACTCGATACTGGATGGCGACTCCGACAAATGCATTATCGTTCGTGTTGATGAATGCAGTCAGGTCCTGGCGACCATTACCTTGCCCGTAGCCACCTATCGATTGTCAGTTGAGTCATCTCCGTCCCAACCGCAAGCGACTCACCTCCGTGAATCCAGACATAGACAGGTAGCGGCCCGGTCGCACCACTCGGAGTGAAGACGTTGAGCTACAACTTGTCAGCTCTTTGAGATGCTAGCACGTCTATGCTATCTCTGCTTACGAAGAGACAGTCCTCACTCGCTCCGGTCTGGTTCGCGGGCTTGACGCCAGCATTGCCAGACGATGGACTCTGCGGGCAGGTCGGGCCATGTTGGCTTGCATCGACAACACTGCTGCGGTTCAAGACCGGGGCTCTAGGTGCCTGGAATCTCAAGTTGCCAATGGGAGGGGCGGCGAAGCGGATTCTGTAGGTCGTTCGTCAGTTATTGCTGGTCAATTCGGGCAGGGAGCGACTTGCCCTTTGTAAATGTCTAGACCGACTGAGCTGTTGCTGTAGCCTTGGTACACGCTGTAGCCAAGATCCACCTCGAGCGTACTGCTACTATTGCTGCCATAAGTAGTCTGTCGCTTGGCAGCCTGTGAGTATACAAAGGGACGAGGATTGTAGGCTGCTGGAGCTGCTGTAACAACGCCAACAAGGGCAAGGATTGAAAACAACATGCTGGGAAAGACTTCTCGGGTGAGTACAGCACCTACCGATTTCTCACGAGCTACTCCATCATATATATCTTACCGTAATCCATCATGACAGCATCGGTAGCATGTTCATGCGATGCGCGAGTCTATCGCACGACTCCCCGCGCAAAGAAGTGAGGAGCCGACATGGTGGCTGGCAGATGCGGAGTCGAGTCCATTGCCGGCATTAGTATTCGCATTGACTCTGCTGAAAGTGACATTACCCGGGTACAAGATGACGCCGTTTGTCGATGGCTGGCAATCGATGGCGACGAAAGTGCCGTTCTTCCGAGTGTTGAGGTTGATAGAGGGAGAAAGTTTCTGGTCGAGGTCGCGGGGTGTCGCGCCAGGAAGCTTCACTGGCTTCCACTGGGAGGAGCAAAGAACGGCATTTCTATAATGCTGTGGGATTCACGAATGCATAATGAACACCATCGCCAGCTATCAATCGCTATGCACACTCTCCTCCACGACCCATCATCTCCCTGGCAACGTCGACCCTTCGACACTCGACAACTTCACCCCAGCTAACTTCACACTCCCGTTAATGAACGTCCCACCTCCGATCTCAAACCTCTTGCCCAGCACCATCCCCTCCGCCCCCGCGATATCCGCCCAAGGCACCTCCACAGCACCAACCTCCTTCTCGCCATCCAGCAACGCAAAACGGAAAGCTTGCCCACTACTCGCCATCTCAGACGTAATTGGGATGCGGAAGTTCTGGTCAAAGGCAGGATTGTTGATGTCCGTCCCCGGCGCGTCGGCTTTGATGGCTGTCTGGAACGACTCCTTACCGTAGGTGACTTTGACGCTTGGCTTGAGCGTCTCGCGCTGGCCTTTAATGCCGTAGGCGCCTGCGATGAGGATTGTCGCGAGACCACAGAGCTTGCCGTCGGATTTGTGCTCGGAGGCTGAGAAGCTGGTAGCGCTGGGCTCGAAGTAGTGGAACTCGGTGAGTATCGAGATTTTGCCGTCGACGGGCTGGTCTTTCTTAGTGAAGGAGAGCTCCTGCCTGCCGCCTGCGAGGAGGGCTTCGCGGACAGTGGTGACGGCTAATCCGACCTCGTCGTCGCCGCCGACGTCTTCATCTTGCATGTCGAGTTTGATGCATTGGTCGAGGTCGCTGACTACGAAGTCGTGGGTCTCGTTCCAGGCTGGGTTTGTAGTGTTGTTCTGCTTCTCGTCAGCTCACACTCCATGTATTCTACATGTACAGGACTCACCTTCGTCCCCGTCTTCCAGGTTGGCTCGGCTCCGACATCGACCTTGAAGTAGCAATCCGGACTAGCCCTGGTCAACTTGCTGAATAACTTTTTCGCACCACCCTTTGCTTCCTGCGCAAAATCGGTCGCCTTCTCGACTGTGACTCTGATCACCCCCAGCGGATACAGGTAAGTCTTGAAGTAATCCGCATTCGCATCCAGCTTAACCAAGAAGCGATTCGGCAGCGTGAACATGCTATTGATCACGCCCAACAGAATCCCTCTCACCGTGTCGTCCACTATCGAGAAGTCCGCCACGTTCGCCGCCCCAGTGAAATCCAGCTTGAGAATGGGCGGATTCACAAACGCAATCTGCGCCGCGCCGATCAAAGGTATGGCATTCGTCAGCGGACCTAGCAAGATACTCAGCCTGCCATACAACTTCACGTGCTCCACGCCAAGCGCGGGCATCATATCAGCATCAAGCTCGATATCGCATTTCCCGTCCCAGCTGACATTCATATCCAGCTTGATGCCGCCGGTGTCAGACTTCGTGGTGAGCACATTCGAGATTATCAGTGGCACGTGTCCCAGGTCTAGCTTGACGAAGTGGAGAGTCTTGAGGGGACCGGGGAGCATGGTCTTGAACATGGGCTCGACGGTGTCTTTGACCATTTGGCTTGTGTAGGCTGTGATGTTTGGCCATAGCTGGATGACTATATCGTTGAGGAACTCTGGGATTGGTTAGTGAGGTGGTCTTCAGTTCGTCGAGTGGTTCTGCTCCTCGAAGGATGCATTGTTGAGTTTCACTTACTGGCTTGCTCTCCTGGACCTGAAGCCGTGAGCTTATCTACGATAGGGTTCGACATCTCGATGGTAAAGCTTTCATGTGTCTCGTTGAACCTTCGGAAGATTGTCCGTAGCACTGAAGTGTCTTAGGTGAGCTTACACTATTTCACCTTATTCACCACAGTGTGCGAGAGCTATCTCCTGCTTTCCTGCTTAGCCCGCTTGTTTGTTCCTCTGACGTATGGGTTGCATGGTGTCCCGCCATCTAGGCAGGTACAGGCCCTTGGCACATGCAAGCACTCACGGCACGAGCGCACTTTATCACCTGTCAAGGTGGACTGCAATCCATGTCTCACTTTTGGCTACATGGCAACTACACACACAGGCTCACCATTCTCTAGTAAACTTCCAGTACATATCTTCCCTCCTCCTTCAACCTCTCAATTTCCTTCATGCCGTCCCTCTTCTTGCCATCCACCCCGCCTTGCACAACAACAGCCTCCTCAAGCACATTCGTTACATCCGGCACCGGCCATGTAGGCCCACACAGGTAGAAAGTACCCTCCTTCTCCAGGTAATCCTGTCGAATCTCTGTCAAAGACTCCCGCATACGATCCTGAATGTAGATCTTCTCTTTCTGGTCACGCGAGAATGCGCGTCCCAAAAGCGTAATGATTCCTGCATCGCGGTATGCTTCCCACTCCTCGCCGTACAAGTACTCTTCGCGCTGGTGGCGGGAACCCATGTACAGCAGTACTGGACCAATCTCCATACCCTGCTGCTTCTGCCACGCACGTTCTTGGACGAAAGCGCGGAAGGGTGCGAGACCTGTGCCGAGACCGGCCATGATGAGAGGACTGGTAGTCTTGGCTGGCAGCTTCATGACGCTGGGCTTGATCGAGACAGTGACTGGAGCGCCAATCGGTAGGCTGTCCATGTAGCGAGTGGCTTGACCGAAGCGGTCGCGACCCTTGGGGTCCACCCAGTTCACTGTGACGATCAACAGCGAGATGCTGTTGGGCGTGACTTTCTGCGAGGAGGCGACAGAGTACTCGCGACGCTTCATGGGCGAGACAATCTTGACGATATCGTGCATGGAAGGATGAGCTGAGCGGTACTGCAGCAGGATGTCGGCGAAGGTAACAGTGTCGACTTCAGCTCGGCGCTTAAACTCGACGACACTCTCCTGATTGCCACCAATGCCAAGTAGAAGCAGTTCTGTCTGCTCCATTGGATCGTCTGCGAAGTGTGACAGAGCCTCGTAGAAGCGCTTTGGTGGGCGGCCAAAGATGTCGACATTGTGAAGTAGCGCCTGGTACACCGTGCGAGCTTCGTAGATGTCGGAATCCTCCCGCGAGATGACTTCGACGATCTCATCCGGGTCAAGCCCGTACCATTTTATGAACTCGTTGACCTCGCCGACGTCGTTGATCGCGTGAATACCCAAAGCTTCGCCAATCTCATACTTCAAGCCAGAGTTCCCGAGATCGAACTCGATGTGAAAGATGTTGCGGTCGTACGTCAGGGGTGTCAGGCGTCGATGTTCCTTCACGTGAATGACAGCCGTCTTCTGCGGCAGATCGGGTCGCAAAGTGGTAGAGGTGCCGTACACTTCCTTGAAGAGAAGACCTTTGGCTGCGACAGTCCAAGACTTCGTTCGGGACGGCGCATCAGTCTCTTCCTGCTTGACAGCAGCAAAATTGTTGGCGTTGAGATCTTCTGCTGGCGGGAGAGACATGTTCTCCTCCAGCTCAATCGTAAGCCACTCGCTAGGCACCTCGATCACTTTCAAAGCGCTCTCAAGATCCTTGGCAAGTGCATCGAGTACGTTGCCGCCTGCCTGCAGCTTCCTCAGTCCGGTCTCATACAGTGTAGGGTTCGCGATCTTCAGGAACGCCAGCTGCAACAAGTAGCTCTCGAGCTCCGGCTCCTCTGAAGCTGTGCCGCTCGCAGCGGGATCAAGGACGTAGAGCGTGAGTGACTTCGCTGCTATCGCCTTGCGTGCTGGTGTGCTGAGCTTCTTCTCGATGTCTTCGTCCTTCCACCCAGCAGACTTGACTATTATGCTCCCATTATCCTTGACGCTGTCGATAACGTTGAACTCCGACAAAAGCTTGACGTCGCCGACCACGACCACGTCGGCTGTATCAACGCTGTATGCTGCCTCAATGCTCTTCGGCGAGCAGCGGAGATCGGTGCGAACGACACCGCTCTGCACAGAGTTGTCATGGCTGCTGCGCACCGAGACATTGAATGCACTATCGCCAGACAAGAGCTGTCCGATCATCAAGGGTGCAGATGCGCTTGAATTGGACGCAATGTCCCAGAAGGCATACTGCTTGATCTCTTCGCTGGTGAGCCCAAGCGGTGTCGAGACCTCTTCGATCTCGTCGCCTGGCTTCTGTTCGAAGTGACGGAAGAGAGCTTCCATCTTCTTGATGGTCCAGACCGTTTGGCGGGAGTACTTGTTGTCGTACACACTTGGCTGCTTGCCGGATGAGGTCGTCGCGAAGCTCACTGCAGCGAGCACATCACCGTACAGCGCGCTCGCGACGCAATCATCTGCAACGCTGGGCTGATCGTAGACTTGACCGAGTACCGCAATCTGCTGCACAGTCGCAGCCAACGTTTCCAGGAACTCTTCCTCAGCGAAGGGACGGTATACTCGGACATTGATCACGCCGACGCGCGTGCCCTGCTTCGCGAGTGCTTCAGCAACCTGAGCGCCGAGGCTAGCCTCGACCGTACCGAACCCCACCAGCACGCTAGTTGGCTCAGCATGACCATGGTACTCGAAGCACTTGTACTCGGTCCCAAGCTCTTCATTGAAAGATGCGAGTACCTTTGTGAGCCGTGCTTCGTTCGAGAGCTTCCGCTTCTTGGGCGAAAGACTTCCGTTCACCGACTCGAGCACAGTATCGTAGGTCTTCTTCAGACCAGCTGTGCTGAGGACGTCGATCACCCGTGTGGTCTCTCTGCCCACCGTGATGCCATCGTAGGTGTGCATAGTCGGCTGCACAGTTGCCATGAGAGTGGCGAGTAGACTCATGTGCTGCACCTCATACGCGCTCTTGCTGCTGACCAGGCCCAAGCCCAGCTCTTCAGCTGCGCTCAAGGCAGCCGTGTAGTCTGTCACCAGTCCTGCCTTGGTCTCTGGCGCGTAGTCGACAGCTGCGATCTGCAGCACGGTCGGACTCGCCACATCGTATAGCAGACTCAGCTCGTCGAGCGCAGGTCGAAGGTGGGTCAGGCTAGCAGCGCTCGCCACGATGCTCTGCGGGCGATGGCGCTTAGCCATGTCGAAGTCAGGGTAGAACATGTACCCTAGCGCGATCGTGCCTGCGCCATTGCGCGTCTCGAGTGACTTGACTGTTGTCACTTCGCCATACGCGTTCTTCTCCTTCAGCTGCCTCCATGCTTGAGCGGCAATGTCGAGGTCGAATGACTCGGGCGAGTATGCGAAGATGGTGTCAGACAGAGCATATGCGACCTGCTGGACGAGAGTCTGCGCAGTAAGGTATGTTGGTCCAGAGAGATCGGAAAGGGAGATGTCCTGACCGAAGGGGAGAGCGGTCGACTTGGTGGCAAAGGTGTCGAACGTCTGTTGCTCGGCTTCATGAGCAGGCCCAGTACT
>KZ111161.1:143576-193594 GCA_002077045.2 Rachicladosporium sp. CCFEE 5018
ACCACGAGAGAGGAAAGCACCTGTTAGAAAGCTGGCTTATCCTGTATACTGGATCGAAGCTTTCGATGCTGCATATCAGAAGTGGGTAGCGGTGGACGCTCTCTTCACCGAGACTGTCGGAAAGCCAACCAAGATCGAGCCGTCCATCGCTTACCCTCTCAACTCACTCACATACGCCATCGCGTTTGAAGCCGATGGTGTTGCGAGAGACGTCACCCGCAGGTATGCAAAAGCCTTCAATGCCAAGACTCGCCGTCAGCGTGTCGAAAGCAGCGAGGGCGGCACGGCGTGGCTAAAGAAGGCTTTGCGTCATCTCCGTCGACGCTGCGCGAAGCTTGATCGAGATCAGGTCGAAGACTCTGAGCTCGCGGCAAAAGAGGCAAGGGAAGGACTGCCGAGCAATGTTCTGGACTTCAAGGACCACCCTTACTATGCTTTAGAGCGACACCTAAGGCGGCACGAAGTACTGCATCCTCGTCGTGAGGTGGGAAAGGTCAATGCTGGGACTGCTGCGAAGCCGAGGATGGAGGCTGTGTTCCGCAGGCAGGATGTGCTATCTTGCAAGAGTGCAGATAAGTGGTATCGACTTGGCCGAGAGATCAAGGTAGGCGAGCAGCCACTCAAGCATATACCCGCGCATGGTGCTCGACGTCGCGGAGGCAGCGACAGTGAGCATAGCGATGCTGAGGGCAAGCGCACGGCACTTTACTCGGCACAACAGACGCAGCTCTACGTCCCGCCACCAGTCACCAACGACAGAGTCCCACGCAACGCCTTCGGCAACCTCGATATCTACGTGCCGTCAATGGTCCCAGGCGGTGGTGCACACATCCGACGCCCACTTACACAGCAAGCCGCTCGTATCCTGCAAGTCGACTACGCAGACGCAGTGACTGGCTTTAAGTTCCAAGGTCGACATGGCACCGCAGTCATCGAGGGCGGCATAGTAGCCGAACAGTACGCCGAAGCAGTACACGCGGTCATCGAAGGACTTGAGTACGAAGCTACAGAAGAGGAGAGCCGAGATCGCAGTATTTTAGCCTTGCGCATGTGGGCCAGAATGTTAAAAGGCCTTCGCATCGCGGAGCGGGTAGCTTCGTACGGTCGAGGCGATGATGCAGAGGAAGTCAGACGAGAGCTGGATGCAGCCGAAGACGAAGGAGCTGCAGGCGGCTTTGTGCTCGCAGATGGTGAGAAGACTGCTATGCCTACTGCCGGGAAGTTCTCGCTCGTTGAGCTTGCGGAGCGGCGGAAGACGCCGAGGAAGGGGGAGCAGAAGGTGGAGATGGAGAGTGAGGAGGGAAAGGTGGAGTATACGCCTGTTGCTACGAGGTCTACGAGGCGTGGTAAGGCTGTTGCAAGGGATGATGAGGGTGAGGACGAGATTGTAGAGCAGGGTGAGCGGTTTGATGGAGGTGCCGGCTTTCTCCCTGATGACGCCGACAACGCCGTAGAATCTACTCATGATCAGGAATTTGGTGGTGGCTTTCTTTCTGAAGACGATAATGGCAACGATGGAGGCGGTGGCTTTGTACCTCAGAACGCCGATGACATCGGTGAGATGGCTGATGTCGAAGATCAAGATGGAGGTTCAATGGCAGGGCATGATGGGAACAACGACAGCGGAGGCGGCTTCTTCGTGGACGATGTGCAGGTGCCTGCCTCTGAGACTGGTCCGCTCAGCCATGTCACTTCGCAACAGCCAGGTCGTACCGACCACGACCCCGAGGAGCATCCTTCGCCTGATCATCACACCAAAGATCAGCTTTCCGCATCGCTGACGGAAGAAGAACTGCAAGACGCCACAACGCCATCGTCCGGCCATCATAGCGCCATGGATACCACACTCACGGTTTCTGTACCATTCGCTGCAGTCAGCACAGACGAGCCTAGCGGAGATTCTACAGTCGCGAACCAGGACCATCGAACGACACAGCTGCCGGACACAGCCCACACTGACATTGCGGACCAGACTGCTCCCATGCTCGACCCGATCTCGGCCATTGGGGAGGCAAACGCAGAAGCTACGGATGAAGATCGTGGCAGCTTGATGTCACATGATCCAGAGGACGAGGATGCTGAGCCGGACTGGCTGGAAAGCGACTAATGTCTATTCGAAGTAGGTGTATCAAGGCCCATCAGATATGTACTTTGCAGCAAGAGCATGCGCTTCAGATGACTTTGAGGACCACATACCACAAGCCGATACCTTCGCCTTGCGACCTTCCATTCTTATGGGCTGTATGCAAGAAAGCTGCACCGACTGTCACCCAGACACGCTCTATACCTCAGCCTCGATCTGCGAAAGCAGAAGCTCTGTCTCGTCTACCCATTCCTCAGACGTCGGACCAGTATCAGGCACAATGCAACGAGGCTGCAAAGCGCTCTCTGTCGCTGCGCTCGCTGAACTCATAGCAATTCTCGGTCTGGTCGTCGGTCTCCATCGCGGTGTCAAGAGGGGACGCTCACCAAAGCTTCGACACACCACGGCATCCATGCTCATGTCTGAAGGTAACCTGTCAAGTGGACCACTCTCTTGATCCCAGTCTGTGAGGGACGATGAGAGGCACGTTGAGTTGTGCTTTGTCAATGGATTCCGGTACTGTGGTAGAAGACATGTTGTACATCGAGTGCCTAGCCCACTCATCTTCACTTATGGGCTTCCAGCCAGGCATGTCCGGATCTGGGTTCGTGCATCGTAGGATCTTGACATCGACGGGCTCGCAACACGTGGCGCATAAGGCTCCATTCGGAGGAGGGGCATGCACGATTCTTTCCGGTGCTTCGCGGTGGGTCAGTAATTGCTTTGCAAGGAGATTGGAGAGCCGGCCGGGTGCAAATGGAGTACGGAGGCCAGGACGCATGGCTTAGCACAAGATTGGACCTCGAAGTGTTGACTCTTGGATTCGATGCGTCTGTATTGGTTCCTGCGGATTCGAGTGGAGACTTGACGATCGTCGCATGTGGTGAGTGAGCGAGTGTCGACCGTATGTCTACTTGTATAGGTGCCGGAGACTCTCTGGTGTCTTGGACCATATTATGTCTCGTTCAAGTTCCACAGCACAGACAAGTCGTGTTCGACTCCCGCATCCCGAATCGATCCTTGCCGGGAAACATCCCCTAAGCTTTGATAATAATACATACGCATGTGGATCAGGCACTGCTCACGCAGGCAAACGAGAAGCGTGTAGTATCAGAGCCGCCATAGCATCGTGTCCACGGTGGGTTCGAGGCTGGTCCTTGCAGCTGGAATAGAAACAACCACCGTCGACCGAACGCTGCTGGAAGATCCGCACTTGAACCCAGTGCCTAAGATCACCGACCAAATCGACCTCGACGCAACTTACTCAACACCATGTCCCTCCCGACCCCCAACAGTGACCTAAGCCACGTCCCGAACCCCATCTCGCCCTCCGGCAAGAAAGTCGGCAGCCCATTTCTTTCCCCGACCTTCCTCTCATACTCGCCCCACCGCATCAAGTACTCCTCATGCGTCCCCAGCAGATGCACAAGTCTCGCGCAGTGATGGTCGGCTAGTTCGCGGGCGCACAGGAACATGTGCGGATCGTGCGGGTCGTTGGTAGCGTACATGAAGTCGCCATGGTGTTCCCAGAGTTTGCGCGCGGCGTAGGTGGTGCGTTTGGGTTCTTGGTAGGCGGGCTGGCTGGACAGAAGGATAGTGATGTAGGTGCGGGCTGCGGTGAGGAGGGCTATTTTTGGAATCGGTGCGCTAGAGCTTGAGGGCAGAGGCGTGGTGTGTTTTTTGCCGGGTATTTAGTCGGTGGCAAGGAGTCGTGCCCACCGCGAGCCATGAGTTCCTTGTCAATGTCCTGCTTTGCACCTTTTTCGCGCTGCTTTACTTAGATGCACCCATACCCCACTCGGTGTGGATCTGTGTGGTACCAACACTTGTATTGACCGACTGATCTTCGAAGTCAGCATATTTCAGTGCACTAATTACTACCGCTTGCTCTAGAACATAGAGTAACTTTGACCATTGAGGAGGGTTTGTGGCAGCTAGAGCAACCGGGGCGAAGAGAGATGGTAGACCGAGCGCAAAGAGTAGATATCGCGCCCAATATGGGTAGTCTTCTCTGTCTGCAGACAGCGAACTCTGGAGTCGAGCGAAGACAACCTCCGGTACGTTGCGAAACTCCACTGCATAGAGTAGATTCTTGCTGCTAGTAGAATCTTCCTCGTCTACAAGTAGTAAAAGATTCCTGGACTGGAAGGACTCATCTTGAGGAGAGGCGAAGCCTTGATAAAGGTGCCTTCGCCTTCGGAGCACGTAACGCGATATCAATCCTGCTGCTGTATGGAGGATCCTGGCGTGCAAAAGTCTGCCAATATGCCTTGATACCTCCTCTGCGAACTCGTGGTTTTGCGTGAGCTCCCATTTTGGGCCAGCGCCAGCGCCAGGATGTTGGGTTGCCCAGGTGTCCACACCCTTGTAAAAGTTTGAGTAAGTCAAAACACTCGCCTCCTGGCACCACGCTAAGCAAGACCTCCCAAATTCTGCAAAAACAATGAATGTGCATAGAGCTGTATTCCCCGACAGGTAAATCCACAGCAACAGTGCTCGAAGCAAGCCATACACGATCATGGTAGCGGTGAATACTGCGAACCGTGCTATGGAACGTGCCGCAGCATCCTTGATAGTATACTGGTCCAGACAAACGACCAGCTTATATGGCGTACCGCTTAAGCCAGCTCTCCGCATATACGGTACAAAGAAGTGACTACTGTTTGCCACGAAGTGGGTTAGACGGATATCATGGTAGCGAGAAAATCGCTGTATCTCAGCGAGTGGTGGACACTCTGTCTGTACATTAATAGTCAGCGTGCTGTAGCACGCCTGGATTTCTATCAACATACACTTGTTAAACGTACGTGTCTTTTGCTGACATTCCAGAACGACCATAGAGGCAACCTGAACGGAAAGCTCAACTCGTCTCTGACGTCGGCAAACTGAGAGTGGAGCAGGCGCCATCTGCGGAGAAGTCTAGAGTCTGGTCTGAACGCGAACAAGGCTATAGCACACTGATAGATTGCAGCAGTAGAAGGATCAAGTGAGAGGAGCCACGCTCTTTGCCAGGAATCGTTGCCAGATAGTCCGCCAAGACTGTCACTGCTGACTGACAGGTACATTATGGCGTATTAAAAGACAGCTACCATCACTGAGATGCTTGCACGAACCATTTTGTGTAGTAGTGCAGATAGGAAGTGATGAAATCCAGATCTTCGCATCAGAGAGCGCAGTGGCATCCGAAGGTGGAGAGGCAAGCTCGAGTGGAGGTTCTTGCGAAGAGACCACACTTGCCACAATACTTCGGAGAACCGAGGCCATTCACCCACGGCCGCTGGGGGCGGGGCCGCGGCGACGCATGCGATTTCGGTGTCCGATTCGAGCGATTCCGGCATTCGACTGCATAGATCCATGGAGATGATTTTGAAGTGACAGAGCAAACATGATGGTATAGCTACAGATCTTCACACGACATATCTGGACCCATCGTGCCACTCACTCCTGCACGAACATCTCCCCCTCCCACCCAAAGGCTCTCTTCAATCGCCTCCCCAACCGCTTCACCATGAACGTCCCGATCTTATTGCCACGCCTCACCTCCTTCGGCTCATGAAATTGGATGCTCCTATCCACATCGACCAAGCCTTCACCCTTAGGCAGTGGTTTGAAAATCCAGACACTCCCGTAAAGCTTCTCGGGCACCAGTCCGAGCGCATTGGAAGCGTAGACGAAGTCGTCCCATGAGAGCTCACTGCGGTTCGACAGCGCTGTGGCAGCGCAGGGCAGAAGCGTGGAGATGACTTTGTAGACGCGACGAGGTAGAGCGATGAGTTTGACGGTGGTAGTAGCGTCCTGTGCCAGCGGAGGCGTCGGCGGAGGCGTCGTAGGATCCGCAGTGCCTCGAGTCTTTTCTTTGATCTTCGCAGCAGTTCGAGGGAGCTCGCTGCGTCTGTTGGCCGAGATTGGAGTCAACGGCATGCTCTTCTCCGCGGGAGATTCATCCAGTTTCTGTGGACCGGGTGTGCGTATAGCAGCTTCGGAGTCTTTCCAGACTGGTGTCATTGGAGCATCGACGAAAGGTCGTTTCGAGAACTGAGCAACGAACCAAAGCAGGCGGAGGCGGTATTGCCCCAGATAGATATCGATATCGGACCATAACGTGCGTAAGTTCTTCTCGGCAAGTCGCATCTGCGCCACAGTCTCCTTGGACCGGCGTTTCTCGAACGGATAGGCGAAGGTAGTATCGATGGGTCCCTCGAGGACTTTCGAGCTGTGGCAGCCGTCGGAGAAGCGTTTCTCAACGAGCTCGTCTGTGTATGCGAAGTCCTGCGAGGGCGTGTTAGTGGATGGCTCTCTCAAGGATGCAGCGGCACAAATAATAACACTGGCAGTGCGGATGATAGTAGCACAAGCAGCTTCGCACTTTTGGAGAGAGGAGGTGTACTTACATCCTCAGCGTCGTACAACGTCGGGATCTGCCAAGGCAGCATATCGCCGACTCGATAATTCAAATCGACCAAGACTGCGAGGTCGCTGAAACGTTCCATCAACCAACCATCGACCAAAGACGCGGCTTCAACGTCCGTTTCGAACATATACTGCATTTCATCGACGATATGCTTCACCCCGTGAATCTGACTGTTGACTGGACACACTAGCATGCTGCTCATTCGATCGACACGCATCTCAGCCGCAGTCGCCCCGATGGAGCTCTTGAAGTTCCATGTACTCGAACACGGGTCAGAACAATGACGCTTGCACGTCTTGTCGTCGTGTGGTTGATGATAACAATGACGCATGCGAGGTGATATTGGTAGTCCGTGTTCGAAGTGGTACACAGGTCGGACGAGCAGACGATTGATCATCATCTGCAAGAAAGCCCAATTATCCTCGTCGTATTGTTGCAGGCGACAATGGACGTCGTCGGCATTGTGAATTTGAGTATCGAATGACCGCATCTTGCCAAGGCACTTGCTCACGCGCTCCCAATTGAAGCAATTGAGCATCGCGTCGTTAATCATATCGCTTACGATATGCTTCCATATGCAGGGCCGACAAGTGTCGCCATCAATTCTCTTCGCGTCGTGCACCCGCCAATCCTTAAGCTGCTCGAGAAAGTAGCCTGGGTCCTCGCGCAATCCGAATAGATGATCTTCGGCAGCCTGGAACCGCGAATCGACGAGCAAACGCATACGTGGGATATCCATATGCTGGGGTAAGCCGTATGGTGCTTCGAGCGCGTAAGATGTGACCGTCCGCCACGTTCCCGTCGAGGTGTCAGGGCGAGGCGGCTCTGACTCTGGCTGATGTGGTGCCAGGAGTATCTGCGAGTCGGAATAATCGTGCAAGATAAGCCGAGCGCAAGCACGGAGGAAGCGATACAGCTCTGACTGAACCTCCATGCCCAGTATGCCTAGGAGACGAGGATTGAGCGTGTTCCCGTTCTTCCACAGCAGCCTCTCTGTGCGGCCCATTATGCGGCCGTAAGTTCGGGGTGATCTCTGACCCTCAAAGACCATGGCATAGGGCTCGGCAACGTCAGCGGTCCATCCACGGCCGAGGTGTGCGTCGTTAATATCTCGGCCGATGAAGATTTCCGGGAGCTTTCGACCGCGGGAATTGAGATACAGGGGTAGCAGGTTGCCTTTCACGAGATCCTCTTGGTTGATGTGGGGCCACAGCTGTGCATTTGCATTGCAGGTGGTGGATCGCGGTTGTCCGCGTCGCTTCATGTTGCGGAATGGCTCGAAGTCAGGACGATGAGTCTGCGACATGCCCGGCCAGGCCTGTAAAAGCATCTGAATGCGCTGCTTGGCGGATTTCTTCGCCCAGCGTTTCTGTAGCACGAGTTCAAAGCGCTTCATGATAGCATTGAGCTGGGTCCAGTTCGAGAAGATTGTGTTGGAGAAGCTGATGGCCAAGTCGCGAATCTCTGAAGCGGATAAATCCTTCGGGATTGGCCAATCTACATTAGTGCCCAGACGACAACACTTGCACGGCGCACGACCGGTCTGACGATTGTGCTCAACCTCCTCGTAGGTGTAGGTAGCCATATCGCCTCCTTCTCCGACTACCTGCAATGTAGTCAGCGCTGATATATGAGCAGCCACAACAGCGAGGAAAATGCGACTGCGTCCGTGAGAGACCGCTCTTGTGACGACAGCAACAGTGTATTTCTCACGAGCACGGCATGGCAACATTTGCAGTTGTGAGTACAACGATAGCAGCACACGAGCGTTGCAATTTCCTCGGAGAAGGGGACAAATGCGTACCTCAATTGGCCGGAGTGTTGAGAGCACTCAATCGTGCTGCTCAGCTAGGTCGCAGAGTATGCATAGTCTTTGTAAATCAGGGGATGTGAAGTCCTCAAGCTCCCATGTCGTACAAACTTCGCCACGCCAAGCAGACGCGACCCAGGCAGAGCGCGTGCATGTCTCGAATGCACCTTCCCTTTGACCTGCTGCCGCAAGCCGACCCAACGAAGCAGGACCCACATGTGATCTGTCACAAACAGCGCATGTCCGCACGCGAATAGCTGGAATGCGCATCTCATGTCTTCAGCAGCCATTGAGTCTGGTCGGTCCCATATGTGGGACGTGAGTAGAAAGTGTCAGGGTAGAGGTCAATATGTATGGATTGAGGGGTATACTTAAGCACGCTTTCGAGTCCCAAGGACTCACAATCATGATCCGCACCGAAAAACGCCAGCCCAATGCTCATTACTTCTTCACCGCCAGTCGCAGGCAGCCGTCACTTTGCATCCTCCCCTGCATTTCAGCCATGCTAGCACCGCACCTACTTCTTCCTCAGGTAATTCATCACCAGCGGCGTCACAATCGGCGCCAGCGTCGCATAGTACTTCTGCCCCTTCTCCATATAAGGCCCCACATCATACTTCCCAATCTTCACCTCCTTCGGCTCGCGGCGTCTCTTGTCACGATCGCGGCGATCTCCTCTCCTATCATCGTCATCATACCTGTCGTCATCCGAGTACCGGCGACGGTCCCTGTCCCTCGGCTCCGGCTTGCGACGCGAGTCCCTGTCGCGGTCGTAGATGTCTTCTCTGCGGCGGCGCGCGGCGCGGTCATCGTCCGAGGCGTCGCCGTAGCGATCATCGCGGCGGCGGCGAGGTGGGTCTTCGCTGCGGTGACGGCGGGGCTTGTCGTAGTCTGATTCGTCGTCGGAGTAGTCGTCTTTGCGGCGGCGGTCTTTGTCGCGGTCTTTCTCGCGAGGGCGGTCTCGCTCGCGATCCTTTTCGCGGTCACGGTCACGATCGCGGTCACGGTCTGGGGCTCGCTCCGTATTGCTACGGCGGACGGGCTTGATGGGGTCGGCGCCGTACTCTACGCCTTCGCGAGGTCCACGACGACGAGGTGGGAGGGTGGAAGCATCGTCGTAATCGTCTTTGCGTGGTAGCGGACGACGGCGGTCATCGCGATCACGGTCGCGGTCACGGTCTCGTGGTGGTGGGTCGTCGTATCTGTCTGCGTCCCTATTGGACCTCTTATCTCTAGGGTCTGAAGGCATCTTGTCGTCTTCGTCGTAAGCTTGCTTCTTGCGACTCGACTTCGCTCTCCTCAATGAATCGCCCTCTTCGCTCTCGTATCCGTCACGCTTATCTCTGAACTTGCGCTGCTCGGGTCCGTTTTTGCGCTCCAAGTCCGGCGTTCGTCCGTTGAGGAATGATGGCTCAACGTCAAACTCGGGCTTCAGGTTCGGTCCTCGGCTCCTGCTTCCTTCCCTTTTCAAAGCGCTGCCAAGCGGCGGCGGAGGAATGTTGTTGTTTGCTGCAGCGCTGTGCGGTGGAGGCGGGAGATTATCGCGGGAGTTAGTGCGAGACTCTCTCGGATCCTCTCTGCGGGGTCGTCGCTCGTTGGGCTGATACTGATCACCACCCGGATATGGCGGAGGTGCACGATCGTCTCCTCGTCGGCGATGGCGAGGCTCGTAGTCGTCGTCGTAGTGTGACATGCTTCGTCAAATATAGCCAAGTGATAACTGCAAGTGAGTGAAGCGAGGTCGGTCACTGGCTGTGCGATGACGAGGTTGGTTGGCGCGGCAGGGAACGGGAGATGAGCCTGGAAGCCTGGCTGTGCAAGGCAAGAGGATACTTTTCAGGTGAGGCAATACTGCAGCTGATAAGATAGCGAGTGTAATGACTGGCACATGCTGCTGCGGGTCGTCTGCCAGCAGCACGCTACCAGCTGAATGAAGACGGATTGACGCTGGCGGCGATGTGTGGTGCTGTCAGTTGATGTGGTGCAGAGTGGCGCAGTTTGCGGGTTTGGCCGGAAACCGCGATGGAGAGGTCACGTGCGAGAGCACAAGCCACGATATCACATAAACTCTTCCGCGAATGAGCTGAACTTCGTGTACGACCCAGTGGAGATGACTCCGAAGGATTACAGAATCCGCCGTCGATTATCTACCTCCATTCCCCACCCCGAGCTCGATCGCATGCCTTGATCAATAGATCACCAGCAATTTCGAAGTCCTCCAGAGTCAGATAGACCTGCGCGCTCAACTGCACCCAACAGTTCCCATCGTAGAAGAATACCACCACGGCGGTCTCGTACTCTACAGTCATCGTCTTTTGTACCCATGCACAGATCTTTGCACCCGCCTTCTTCACATCACCCAAAGCAAGCTGATCGACGGCAAGCGGCAACCTGACGACAGCAAAAGCACACTTTCCCGACTCCCCTTCCTCGTTCTTCATCACCGCAGTCCCCAGCTTCTCCGCCACAAAATGTCCGCCCTGCTTCGCCAGGTCAAGCATATACCCCATCACAGCCTCCGCTCCCTTCTTCCCGTCCCAAATCACGCGCTTCCGCCACGCCAGTGCAGCTTCAACACATAGATACGGGGCATCGTGCAGTGTGCCAACGTATGCGAAGTTGCCCACGAACGGTTCCTCGATCCTGAAGCTCGTCGGTAATGTGGTACGCATCAGATGCTGATTCCTCTTCGGTACGTAGAATACAGCACATGGTCGAGGCACGTAGAGCCACTTGTGTGCATTGGAGCTGAGGAAGTCTGGGTCTAAGGCTGTGAGATCGATGGGCATCTGGCCAATGCCATGTGCGCTGTCGATGCAGGAGAGCACGTTATAGCGTTTGCAGATCTTGGTGAGATCTTCAAACGGTAGGCGGACGCCGGGGCAGGTGCTGATGGTGTCGTAGAGGGTCAGGAGTGGTTTCTGGCCGGTACTGATGACCGCCTCGATGGCTTCCTCGAACAGCGTACAGATTGTTGCGTGAGGGAGAGGAAGGGTGAATGCGACTTCTTTAATCTGAACGGGTGTGGTCTCGCACAAGTAGGTCAGGGTGTTGGCAAAGGCTGGATAAATTGTGGATAGATAGACGATGACATCTCCTTACTTGTACTGGATGTTGCGGAGCACAGTTTCGATGCCCGTGGTGGCATTGGGCACGTAGACGCAGGTATCGGGTGGTGCGTTGAGATAATTCTCGATCACCCTGCGACTGTCCTTGAGCAGATGGGTGCGATACTCATACCGAACGAACGTATCTGGGCGACGTTCTGACTTGTCGATATAGTCGTAGTAGACAGACCGAACGTCCTTTGGATACGTGCCATATGATCCTGGGCTGGCATATTAGTCGGATACACTCGCGGTGCAATGGTTTCGAGACATACCGTGGTTGAGGTTCCGATATCCAGGATCAAACGAGAAATGCTTTGCTGCTTCTTTGCCGCACTCGATTGGATGCATGATGCTGTGCTGAGCGCCCTGAGATCTGTCTTTGGCAGATCGCACTTTGTGATGTAGAAGTGTGCGACACCTTCATTATGGTGAAACACAACTCATATGTATGGCAAAGCTTGGCTACACTTGTTGAGCAGGCATGCATGTAGGGCGTGCTATGTCAGCATTGAGCAGACATGCAAGCAGCAGATTCGGGGCCAAAATCAGCTAATGTTCGGCGGCCGTATCAGGCAGGTGGATGCGGGGGCTTCATCATCTCTAGTCGATGTTGTCAGGTACATGGGGTCAGATGGCGCACCGAGCGCTTGAAGTCCTCTGCATTGACAGCGGCAAGTATCGTTAGATCTATCGAGCAGCCCATGGTGCTCTTGTCGAAGGTACGCCGGTAGAGGGCACTGATGAAGGAACCGCGCCAGGCTTCGCCCAAGGCGCTGCAGTGCCAGCTTGGGGTCTTGCAGTCTGTACATTGCCAGACAGTAGACCAGGTACAGGTGCTTGTGCACTCGGCTGCTGCTGAGCATGTACGCTCTGCGATGTAGTCTGCCGTGCAGCCGGGTCCTTCTCCCAAGGGAACAGACTGCCGAATGGGAAGTGCTGTACCACAGGGAACTTACCCAGCACTTCAGCATCGTACATCTTGATCATGCCCTTGTTGATCTTTGCCCAGCCATCCTTGATGCCAGAGATGTTGAACAGCGTGGGCGAGTGTTCCCAAAACGGACCAGTCTTGACGTCGTAGATGAATTGGATGGCAGCGAAGTACATGTTATTATCTTTGTGTTGCAGAACAGTGTTCTTGGACGCAATAGAGTCAGGCTTCGGAACGCCAGCTCGAGAGCCAGTCAACGGTGTGGGTGCATCTGCCGATGCGATTGCTGGGCCGAGCTGAGCCGAGCCGAAGATGTATGGCAGGAAGCTGTGGTCGTCCAATCCCCAGACCCCATGAGTACCCGCAGGCTCTAGTGTGTATGTGAGGATCAATTTGCGCATGAGTACGAGGTAAGGCTGGATCAGGCCAGTCACAATAGTCCGCTCCTCGCCCACCCGAAAGGCGCTTAGCTTCCATAAACAGCCCAGGAAGACCAGAAAGCTCAGCTCGTGACCAGTGCCGTAGTCCATTCGCTGTGCGCTACCGAAGCCACCAAGGAGATATACCTTCAGCTCCTCGCGCACGCCGGTGCGTCGTTGGTCGTCGTTAGTGGCGATCAGATCCAGAACAGAACCGAGGTGTTCATCAAACAGGTCATCAATCTTACTCTCAGCAAGCTTATACCACGTCCTGAAAGCGACATTGCCGAACCGTCGTGGTCCAGTCTCAGGCGGTACATCATCGACAAGGTCAGACAGCGTCTTGATGATTGCTGCTACGCCAATGCCCACGCTGCTCAACTCTGCTCGCTGTTGAAGGTCGCAGACTTCTGTGTTACCATCTTCACCAAGACGGGGGAAGATGGCTCGATTGAGTTGGAGAAGAAAGATCTTGATGTCGCGGTAGGCGATAGAAGAATGGAAGAAAGCTAGGTCGTTACCGTCTTCGATACGCTTCCTCGGCGTGATGAAAGTTGCCAGTACTCTGCGCTCCAGTATCGGATACGCTTGCTGCCCTGACATGTTGAGCTGTGTGATTGCACGGCGAAAGGGACAGTGGCAAGTCTTGTCCTCGTCAAACCACAATTACTGAGCGGTCCCAAATCGGCCTAGCGCGGCGCGTCGACTTCACCTCGCGTCTCGAGGCTGTTGTATGGATACTCCCAGCAGTTGCGGAGAGTACAACAACATGGCGCCCCGGAATACAGCGAGAGCACCGCAGCGGCCAGTATACAAAGAGACAGACGAGGAGGCAAGCGAGCAGGATGGTGAGGAAGCGCAAGAGAGCACGCGAACAGGAGAGATCGTCCACCTCGGCAGCGACCTGCCCGACGCGCCGGAGCAGGATAGCGACGCTAGCAGCGAGGAAGCAGAGACTGGTGCAGAGTCGGGGAGTAAGACTGCAGTGCTAGATCATGTGCTGGTGCCACAAGCTTCTGCACCGACGTCCGACCTGCCGCCGAGGCGCCTACGGGTTAGCACTGGCAGACTCGGCAGACCGAGCAAGGACGCCTACGTCAATCAGAAGCGAGGCGAACCGCTGTTCGCGTCCAGCGCACTACAGCGCCGGGTGCTTACAGGGCGACCTCGAAGCGAGTTCGACTTGCCGGAAGATTCACCTCCAAAAGGTCTGGCCGCACGCACTAAGCTAGCTCAACGCAAGCCAGACTTCTCGCCATTGAAGAGATCAAGAACTGCTCAATTGGCTAGAGTGGATCAGGATGCTATCGATGCGCAGCTACTTGCAGAGAGCCAATCGGCGGCAGTCGGCACATCTGCAGCTGGTGACGCAGACGCAGACGCAGGCGATGACGGTGCTGGTGACTCGACACTGCTGTCCATGAAGAGCACTGGAACACCTCGACGATCGTCCCGGAGGTCTATTCCACATATCGCCTGGACTAAGGTAGAAGATGCCTTCGTCAGTACTGGGCGTGGCCTAGACCTGAGGGCTGAAGACATCATCGAGCGACACGGCTTCACTGGCCGTACCCCCTCCGCCGTTCGCAGCCGTCTGAAGTATCTGCGGGATTTGGCTGCTCAAGAGGAGAAAGCTACTCGGAGGCAGGAGTCTAGCCAGGCAACGCGAATGAGTGTGGCACAGAGCTGGATCCAGGCGGAGACGTCTACCACACCACAGAAGTCCAACACGCCGCACAAGACCGACGAAGCGAAGAAGCCAGCCGACTTGGACACGTCGAAGGATCTGGAGGGGACCGATCGAAACGCGCCTCCACGGCGATCGCCAAGGAAGGCTGGTATGTCTCGACGTGATATCGTCTCTTATGCCGCAAAGTCCAATTCTAGGGACCTTTTCCGCGACCCTGAGAATGATCCATCGACCGAGTCGTCGCAGTACAACAGGGGAGCCTTCGAAAAGCCAAAGCTGAAACTCAAGGAGTCATCCGCTCGACTGGCGATGCCAAAGTCCACTACAGGCGGTGCCGCACAATCTGGTGTTGCAACAGTGCCCATGGCACTGACCCCGAGAGACATTACTTTCGGTGAGCAAAGACAGACTACATCTGCAGGAGCCACCCAGCCACCAGGCCCAGACGACGAGGACGCCGAATTCCATTCAGCGTCGGAGGGCGAAGCTCCCGATCGTGGCGATGATGCGGAGACACCACAGGCCACCCAATCCACGAATGCAAGCAATACGAGCAGGAAACGTCAAGCGCCTGCAGCCCCAGCACGCAAGACTAAGAAGCGGCGACCGCTGCAGACCGTTGATGACGATGACGAAGCAGAATCGCAAGAGCGCACACTGGACGCATCGACTCCGCGCCGCTTATTCGGTCAATGGGTGCAGTTTAAGAAGACTGTGTACGATGCGCGGAAGATCATACGGAGCAAGACACACGTCGAGTACGATGACTTTGAGACGTTCCGCAAATCATGCAAAGCGCTCATCGTCGACCTGCAAGCTTTTCCAGGTGCCGCAGAGCTATCAGAAGCCATTCCAGTCCGTCAGCGTCTCGTGACTTTGACAGCGCAGGTCAGAGCGCTGCACACAGATGACGAGGTGCTAAGATCCGAGCGTGCGGACTGGGGTATCGACATCTACGCCTGCCTGATTCCCCACCTCGTACAGGTGATTGAGGCGCTTGTGGAGGAGCAGGAGCGATCACCGCAAGGAACAGCTGCCCGCAGTATGAGCGTCGACGATACAGCCGAGGTAATCAACCTCATGGACCTTGTCCAAGACGCTGCCGGCTCAGCCCGAAAGGACTACTCAGCAGACCCTCGATCTCAATACCCTATACGCCAAGAGGTCACTCAATCCATCGTCGTACCCCTAAGAGATGTCCGCCACGCACTCAGCAAGCAACACACAGCCCGCATCGCCGCTCTCAACAGTGCACGCCTCTTCGCCCAAGAACGCGCCGACGAAGCAACATTCCGCGCCACGCAACGACGCATCGAGGCCCAAGAGGCACACTCGAAGCTCCTGCGCGCCAAGTGGAACATGCTGCACTTTGAGCGTAAACGAGCCGAAGGCAAGATCTTCCACCGCGCCAAGCGAGACCACCTGGCGCTCCCCTCGAACATGCCCGAGTTCGATAGTGCAGGCCACATCATGGAGCGCGTGGAGCTCTTCCACGCCCGCGTCGGTCCAACTCCGAGCATGGTCGACGCTGCTAAAGATATCGTGTGGAGCATGCCGCAGCTCGTTGCGCTACAGGAGGGACTGAAGAAGTACGCTGGTGAGCGAGTGCTGGAGAGCGTGATGCTTACGTACTGCCAGCCCCGCGGGCCATTGAACCCCTTCAATGTCACCGAGATCGTGATCCAGGCTGCGCAGATCAAGGAGCAGTTACTGGGACACTGCCCGACGGTCGAGGAGTGGATGAGGGGGATTCCGGATTTAAGTACATGGAGTCAAAGGGGTGGAGGGGAGGAGAATGAGGTCCCTGATGGTGATGTTCCGCAGCAAGCGCATCAGCCAAACGCGACGGCAGGTGTAGAGGCGGAAGCAGCAAGGATGGCCGGCACACAGGCTGACGAGCCTATATTCTTGTCGGAAGGAGAGGATGAGGACGATGATGACGATGATGACGATGATGATGAGGAAGAGGAAGGGGTGTGAGCTACCCTGGTTTATAATATAACGCTCTCGAAGTCGTGTATACATGCAATCGCACATCAGTCATACCGCGCTTCAGTCCTATCAAAGACCTCAACGCCGAGGGTCGTGGTATCAATTATCATCCTCGTGCCCTCGCGCGTCTCATAGTCTACCATCTCCTCCCAAAAATCGCATGCTCTCCCCTAATCGCCTTCCCACCTCCCCTCGCGTCCCCCGCAACCCCACTCACAAACCCCCCTTCCTGGCTACGTTCCCCGTGAAGCACACTACTCTCCTTCCCAAACTTCTTCTCAAACTCCACATCCTCCTTCGACCCCCCAATCTCCGCATCCCTCCTAAACAAGGACATAATATCCTGCATACTCAGCTTGCCCACCGTCTTCCCGCCCTCAAGCGCCGCAGCCGCTAGCTCGCGTTTCTTCTCTTGCAACGCCAAGATGCGTTCTTCGACCGTGTTCAGCACTGTAAGTCGAAAGACCTTGACGTCTACGGTTTGATTGAGGCGGTGCACGCGGTCTATGGCTTGTTCTTCGACGAAGGGGTTCCAGAAGGGCTCGACTATCACCACTCGGCTGGCGGCCGTGAGGTTGAGGCCTAGACTACCGCACTTGAGAGAGCAGAGCAGGACGCGGGTTTTGGGGTCGGTCTTGAGGCTGTTGAGGGAGGCGTCACGGGCATCCGGGCGCATGCTGCCGTCGTAGCGGACGAATCTGATGGACGCGTGGCGCATGTGCGGTTCGATTAGGTCGAGCATGGAGGTGAATTGGGAGAAGACTATGGTTTTGTGTTTTGGGGTTTCGGCGTGGAGAATGCGGAGGAGGTGGCGGATTTTGGTGGAGGGCTTGTGGGCGGGTTTGTGAGATGGTGCGAGGTTGGCGATGATGGGACTGTCTGGTCCTGAGTCTTCGTCGTTTTCGGAGACAGAGTCAGAGGGTTCAGAGTCCTCATCACCGGTGTCGACAGAGCCGAGGGTGTCGCCGCCGCCTTCTGCGTCTTCGTCGTCTGTGCCGCCGGCGCGACCGTAGTCGATGTGGCGTTCAGGACCTGCTGCGACCCATTCGCCATCGTCGTCTTCATCGTCACTATCGATGAGCACCTTGCGGTTACGGCGAGCTGGAGCTGCTCTGCTCTCCTCCGTCTTGATGCTCTCGCGCTTGGCACGCTTCTCCTGCTTCTTCTTACGCTCCTTGCCTCGAAGTACGCGCAAGTCCTCTTCGCAGTCTTCGCATCTGACTGCACCAGACTTGGTCGCTTGCGCGGAGAGGTCAGCTTGGCAGACATCGCAGCTCTTGTTCTGTACAGTCACGTCACCCATCAACGAGGCTAGATCGTCCATCTCGTCAGTGTCAACCTTCATCTTGCGAGGTGTCTGAGCGCCTGATTGGGTGCTGCCAGTAGTGAGAGCATCCTTGTCCTTGCTCATGGCAGCTTCGATAAGGTGTGGGTGATTGCAAGCTTGACGTAGTCGCAAGAGAATTACCAACGCTCCGATGTAGTCGCCCTTGCCACTCTCTTGGATGTCTTTCAACCTGCTCTCAGCGCGAGCTGACAGCCTATCGTAGAACTCCTGCTCGGCATCATCAAAGACGCACTCAGTGGTGAATACCTCCCGCTTGACGATCTGCATGCCTCCGCTCTTGGGCTTACCGTCCTCATCAGTCTTGCCACCGAAGTTCAGAGCGCCCTCTTTCTTCAAAATGTCTTTCGTGCGTCGCTTCATGAATGCCTGCAGGAAGAGCTGCAGCCGCTTCATGGCGATGCCGCCGCGACCGTTCTTCATGGGACCAGTAATACTGTTCTTCCACTCCGACATCTCGCAGTACGGCTTCACACGCAGGAACTTGATCAGACTCTGCAGCTCGTCGAGGTTGTTCTGCATCGGCGTACCGGTCAAGCACCAGCGATACCAACTCTCGAGGGCGTAGCAGGCTTGAGTAGACTTGGCGTTGCGATTCTTGATCGTGTGTGCTTCATCGAGGATAAGGCGATACCAGTGCACGCCGAAGCAGCCGATGCGTGGACCTCCTGGTCGATCGAGACTCGAGCCAGCATGCTCGGAAGCCAGAATCTGGTAGGTAGTGATGACCACATCATACTTCTTCAGCTCTGCTGCAGACTTAGTGCGGCTAGGTCCATGGTGGATCAGAATTTTCATGGCGTGACTGCGGGTGACTTTGCTCTTGATCTCACCCTCCCATTGTTTGATCAGTGCCAGAGGTGCGACTACCAGAGTGCACTTCGTGACTTCCTTGCCTGGCATTTTCTGTTTCGGAAAGTCCGGCTTCGCGTCGGCGGCAGGTCGTGGATTTGTTAGCAATAGCGCAACAGACTGCACTGTCTTGCCCAATCCCATGTCATCTGCGAGAATTCCGCCGTGTGGTAGCACACCGTTACGCTTGCGTTGCCCGATCTCCTTGTCAATCATCCACTTGACACCCTCGACTTGATGTGGCAAGAGCTTGACCGTTAGACCTTCCACTGTGCCATCCTCCTCATCCTCTTCAGCTTCTTCCTCTTCCGCCTCCTCCTCCTTCGTGTCCTTGACCTTAAGCGCCGCAAGCTGAGCAGCCAGGCCCTTAGTCTGCTTCTCTGCCTCCTTCGTCGCCTTCCTCGCTGCGCGAGTACGCAGGCGGGTGCTCGATTTCTCTTCCTCATCATCGAATGCGCCCTCGAGGAGGTTCTTTAGATTCTCACTCGCCTGCGCGGAGTCCACATACATGTACGGGTCTGCCGCACCAAAGCTCCTGCTTTCGGCTCTGATAGCAGCATCCGGATCAAAGCGGTCCTCGTCATCATCTTTCCGTGTGAGATCAACGACCTGCCGAGGCGGGACAAAGGGCTGGTATGTGGTCTTCGGACCGAGCGAGGAGAACATCGGCGCCGGCGCACGCTGTGTCGTGGCGTTTGGAGGGTTGGTAGGTCGAGGCACCTGACCGGGTAGGTAGAAAGCTCTATTTTCTACCGGAACGGGTGGTGCGACGGTCCTCTGTGTGGCAGCACTTGCCACTGGTGGTGAACGTTGATAGGTCGTACGCACCTGAGGCACGAAGAAGGGATCTGGCTTCTTCTTCTGGAGTGGGTTGCGCAGAGGACTGGCTGTTCCGAATTGCGGCTGCGAAGGCTTGCTGATCACATTGTCTGCTACTCTGGCTGGAGCACTGGCTTGCGGAGAGGGTGACTGCATCTTCGCTGATATGTTCGCAAGTGGTAGCCGGTGGTCCTGCTTCTGTGGTGACAAGTATGTGCCCGAGGAGGTTCGCGAGGGGACGCGTTCTGAGACCATCCTGCTCCCCTGTCCTGCAGCCTGTGCTGAACCTCGGTGAATTGAACCAGCCTGAGTTGTCCTGACGTGGATTTCAGGAGGTCTTGATCTTGACGGCGAGCGCCCGGGAAGGACGCGCGTGATCGGACTTGCGTCCTCGTTTCCCGGATCAGGCGAAGGTGAGACAGATCCGGCTTTGGCGAGTGAAGCAGCGGTACTGTGGAAGGGTGGTGTATGCGCGGCGAGTGTGTTCAGAGGCTTGAAAGTACCACGAACAGGTGATCGCTGCTTCGGCTCAGTCATCCAGTCATATGCACTATCACATTGAGCTATCATGTCACTTCGCGGCGCGGCCATCACATCAACAAACTGTTGCTGGGCACCAGACGTCATCCTGCCTCAGGCAACACCCAGAAACCGACCTCATTTCTTTGATCTCAATCATCACGTCGTCCTTATGCATTGCCTACACTGCTCCAAGTTTACGGGCTCTAGGATCGAGCTCAAAGGTTTGCTGAAATATTAATCACGCACGACTTCCACTCCTCACTGCATGGTCATCCGATTTCATTTGGGGTAGAGTACTCGCTTTCAACGGCATTGCACTTCCGTCTCTGTACTTCTCGAAGTGCGGAACATGGCAATGAGACTCCGGGGATTCGGATGGTACCTGGAATATCTTATGTCTCACATGCCACATAGAGCAGCTCAGACTCACTGCTTTCATTCAATTTGCACATCACTCAGGCCCAGCTACGCTTCTCACTACAGCGGTCCTGTCTCTGCGCCCGCCATCATCTCCAGGCCTGACAACCCACTGCAAAGCATGTCCACATCCCCTTGCGGTACGCTCTCGACCTCAGCTCGCCACGCCTTCTCGACGTCGATTCCGGAGATGTCAATGGCTCTCCTCTTCCGCGGATTCCTCTGGTCATCCTCCTCCTCGCGCTTCATAGTCCTCGGGGGCGTGCGTCGAAGATTGTACATGGCGTTCATGCACTTGAGGTTCATGGGGTTTTCGAGCCGCCCTCGGTCACTCAACGCCCTCTTCGTTACCACAACATGCTCCAAGTGTATGAACAGCTTGCGGTCGTATAGCTTGTACCGCTCTTCCAGACAGGCTTCGGCAACTGTGTTCTTATCTTCTCGGTCTGGTGATACGCAGTCAAACGTACAGGACGTACTACCGACGGGACATGCTTTCAGCTTCGTGTGACCCCATGTGCTCATGGCGACGACCCACCGGAATGGCTCGTTGTCTTCGTAGTCACCATGGTACAAGGTTTCGTAGCTTGCAAGGCGGGCTGATTCGAGGTAATCATCTTCGAGGTAGCCATACGGCGGTAGCGCCGGCGGAAGTCTAGACCCTTGCATCTGTGGCCGCCGCTTCGGCCAGCACTTCGAGTAGCGCTTCTCCATCGGATCCTGCACCTCGACTGCAAATTGTATTAAGCACGAAGAGAAAGTATCACGATGGTAGAAATCCAATCGCGCCGGACGATCTTGGCTATGCTCGAGGACTCCGAAATTCTTGTTGGCATCTGCGTGGCGATCTACGCTCCACTTCCCTAGAGTCATCGCGCACGCCGTATTGTGTTCGAGGAGATGTACATGGCGTATGGGTGTCGGGAAAAGGCTGCGAGTATGTTGCTCTTCCTTGTACGGCAGACCAGCGAGCGAGTCGGAAGGTCGGATGACGATGGTAAGCTCGAACTTGCGGACATCGACAAGCTTCGAACGCGAAGACGACGGGCAGGGATGTTGCGCCAGCCACTTACGAAGATCCTGGAAGTCGAAGTCGTAGATGCGAGCACGAACAGTGACTTGGACATCTTTCTCCGCGTTGGCGCTTGTTCGTGAGACGACTTCTTGATGGAGCTGATGACACGTGCGGCCGAGTGGGTGCACCTGCGTGTGGTCGCCGATCAGTGTGATGCCCTCGAGCGTGTGAACGGCATCGTAGATGTTGTTGAGCAGTTCGCCGGGTAGGCTCAGCAGAAAGCAGTGTCCTGCCATGGTGGAGAGCAGCAGCAACTATGCGGACGCGGGCGAGTCCCTATAGAAGTGAAAGAGGAAGTGCATCTCGAAGCGGAGGCGGAGGTGTAAACAGTACTTGTGCGGCAGTAGCCACGTTTTCGCAATGAAGTGAAGTCGGGCCGCACCTACCACTCAGGCCAATACCTAAGTGATCTCGAGTATTCGACTACCGCTGATCTACAGAGTGTTTCTATCGCGCCATCCATCACCCTGAAGCTGCAAGATGTGGCTGTTGTCGATATTTGAAGGAAAGCCGGCTAGAAGATCACCTGCACTTGCTTCAATGCGCTTCCTATAGCCCTCAGTCCTCCGCAGTCGCCTGCTCCAACTCCATACTCGTCAGCCCATCAGACAGTACGTCGATGTCCATGGCGTCATCCCACTTCAGTTCCGCTGTGACCTTTGCTCGCCACTTGCCCTCAATGCTCATCCCCGCGACATTAATCGCCCTCTTCTTGCGCTCACCCCTCGTGTCGTCTGCAGATATGCGCTTCCTAATACCACTCCACCTATCCTTGAAGCACGAGGCCAATCCGGGGCTGCTGTATTCTTCCAGGTCCGCCAAGCGCGTATAGCGCACCTCGGCACTTTTCAGGGCAACCAGGAGATTGCGGTCGTAAACATAGTGTCGCTGTGCGTCGTATAGGAGAGACACCTCACTGTCTTTCCCTTGAACTTCGGTCGTACATTTGCAACCGTAATTCAGCGGGTCAACTACGCAACCACACGGCATCGCTCCACCTGCAGTGCAGCTCCACAGAACGTGATTGCAGGCATCGAGATCCCACTCTGCTTGAATGCCAGGCCTGTAGCGGCGGAAAACCACCTGTCGAATTCGAGCCATGAAATCCTGACGAGGATGCCCGAAGCGGCGTTGGAAGCTTTCGGGCATCTTCGCTGTCGCTTCGGGGGGCTTCGGCCAGCAGGGACAGTAGTGATCTGGCTCCAGCAGCTTCGTGCTGATCCTCACGATGTACTGGCACTTCGTACGGTAATCGACCAGATCTAAATACCTGGGCATAGCTGGATTGTTCTTGCCGGCTGCGTTCTCCTGCTTGAAGTTCTCGGCGCTCCACTTGCCGACCTTCCACGTCCTCATGTTGCGCTTCATCTGCTGGACGCGACGCTCGATTGTTGGCATGTGAATCTCATAGCTATCGTACTGATTGCATTCGAATGGCAATCCCACCAGCGAAGTAGATGGCCGTATGACAAGGTGCAGTTTGAGAAAGTGAGGCTCAACTTCACTACTCACGCAGGGATGCTGCTCCAGCCACTTGGAGATGTCGCTGAAGTCGAAATCAAACACCCAGGTCCTGATGTCGATGGCGGCATCTGAGGTTGCGTATGCGGCTGTGTGCGAGGTGATTTCGAGGCGGAGCTGGCGGCATGTGTAGCCCAGCGGGTGCAGGCGAGTGCGGCCTCTGATGACTTCGATGCCTTCGAGGAGGTGAATGGATTCGTAGATGCGGTTGCGCAGCTCGCCTGGGAGGCTGAGTAAGTTGCTGGTGCCCGCCATGCCCAGCTAAATGCCTCAAGGCTATGCGCATTCGGCGACGAGCAGTGCCAGTGAGTGTGTGTCGAGAAAGTGGAGGTCAGCTTGAGACAGTGCTTGCATCATGCGCGGGAATATCCGTCAAACTCACGGTAAAGTGAAGTCGGGTCGCACTTGCTACATGAGGATGTCAACAGAGGTAGCGAGAGCCCATGAGTGTTGAATACGATCGGCTATGGCTGAGTGGCGACAGTGTTTCTGCTCCCCTGCAGTAGTCTATAGTGCTTTGATTCGTGCATCAGCCTCAATTGCAAGTCCATTAGGATCTACTCCAGCTTCCATTGTTCAAAGCCCGCCATCATGCGCTCAGTATCCCACCCTAGGGTTCCCGCTTCCTCCTCTCTGCGTTGCCTCTCGAGCAGCTGCGGTCCGTAGGTGGAATCATGCTGGCATCGTCGCTGCTTCACTGTGTGATACTGGTCGTCCTCCACCTCCCGTTTGCAACCTAACACGTAGTACCTCTCGTTCGCAAGGAGGCGCTCATAGTCTGCATGGCCCTGCAACATGTTGTGTCTCGTGATCATTCGGAAGAGATTGGAATCGTAGAGCCTGCGTCGCTTATCCTGCAACTCGGTCCGGTCCTGATGCGACCCGCCCCTGCCGTCAGACGAGTAAAGGCTGTCAGCTGTCAGACTATATCTCCTTCTGAACGTGAAGTCGTCCAGAGCGCTTGCCAACGCCTCAGCGATAAAGGGACTGTCGGCTTCATGAAGTTCTAGACGGAACATGATGCGTCGTACATAGTCGTGAGTAGGCGCAGGGTCGCAGAAGTCATGGTCCGCGACAAACTGTTGGATTTCGTAGTTCCGGGCTGTGGGCCAATCCGATTCATACTGCAACGGTTCTCGCACATTCAGGCCCAGAGGCACAGTATACGGGGTCGCAGTGCGCTTGTCGTGAAATTGAGACATTTCATAGCCCTCCAGCCGTGACCACCCTTTGACTTGGCTTGCAAGTCACGCTTAATGCAGTGATCCCAATCGCCAATTTCCCAGGTACCGAAGTTGCGGCTGATCTTAGTCAACCTCCGCTCTGACAAGGGTAGCAGCGAATGAGGAACACCGTCCTCATCTTCATCGGCGTAAGGCAGTCCGATTTCTAAAGTGGATGGCAGTACAACAAGATCGAGCGTCAGGAAGCAGACTACAGCTGAATCGTTCACAGCATTGTGAAGCAGCCACTTCGCAACATGGCCAAAGTTGAATTCGAAGACGGATGCGCGCACGGCGAATGATGCATCCGTCCGAGCACACTCAGCTGCATGCGAGGCCAGCTGTCTATTCAGCTGCCGACAGGTCCGCCCAAGTGGAGGAGTCCTTATGCGGTCGCTGATGAGTACAATGTCTTGGAGTCGGAGGAGATTGCTGAATATTTGATTGCGCAGCTTACCCGGCAAGTTTAGGAGTCGACAACCGTCTCCTATGATGCGCTGATTTTGAGTGGTATGTGGAGCCGGTGGATCAAGACTGTAAGTGGAATTGGGAACCCAGCGGTTGTTGGAGTGTTGTTGCTGTAGCGGGAAGACCCGTCGAACTACCGGTAGTGAAGCCGAGTCACATCTGCTTGAAAGGAAGGCGCGATATGAAGATTATCCAACAGATGCAAGGTGTTATATCTAAGGATATACTGAAACGTACTCACATAATTGGGCGTTGCGCCCTCTAGTCCTCGCTTTAGAGCTTGGAGACCGTCTGATCATTCCACAGCCACTGCATCTGCTGCTATGGAGTTACCATCTGCGTTCTCTCTACTCGAGACTCAAACCATATCAGTCCTGCGATAAGTCGTAGCTGACACCCGTGTGCTGCAGCTCGAGGCCAACGCGATAGGCTTAAGGCTACCGATATGAGCCCGATGCGTGCAGAGGTAGAAAGGGCCCATTCACTGCGATAGCCCGTATGGATACCACGATGATTATGGTATACGAGGACTGCACGGAAATAAGCTCAAGGTTCTCGCAGTGGAAGTCCCGCAGAGACGTGAGACCTTGCCGTGCTCGCCCGTATTGAAGGAAGGTGTGCAACGGCTGATCAAGTGCACATACGTGGCTTGGGAGCCTGCCCGAGCTGATTCTGTCTCAGGGTCCAGCGAGTGGTTGACGCTTAGGCCCAGTGTTGAAGTCCGTAGAGCCCGGGATTCATCTGCCTTGGACATCTGCTGTGGGACCTTGCCAGCGGTATCCAGCGGTGCGTCGAAATCCGAAGAGTACGCTCGAGCAGGTTGAAATTTGATCGCAGTCCTCTTTGATCGTAGAGTTCTTTGTGAGTCTGGTGTAGTGCACCGCCGATGGACCTACAAATAGTCAGCCAAGAATACGCAGAGGATCTCGGTGGCAGGGATTCAGATTTCCAGGCGTCACTAGGGCGCGCTTTGCACTATGCCCCCGAGTGCTCTTCACATTTCCTATCTTGCTCAATACATAGCTTCCAAAACCTAATACGACGAGACTGACCCTCCAGTCGGGGACGAGCGATATTCGCCGAGGTTGCCTCGACAATGTGCTCAGGCTATGCAAAGGGATGGGGCGCCCCTCGCGCCTTCCTTGACTATTAAACGGGATCAGATGTGAAGTTCGGGGTTCCGGAGATTTGGCGAGTGCCCTGCGCGCGGCACGATCAAATTGGCTAGGTTCATGGCCATCTGCGAACACTCATCCACACACTTCATCGTTTTCGATCATGGCGAAGAAGAAGGGACAGCGACCTCGTGGCACTCCGCACGAACAAAGTACAATTCGACGAGATCAACAGGCGCCTCCTCGACAACAAAAACTGCCATCGGGGAGCACTCCACACTCGGAAACCATGCCTGGATTCGAAGGCGACCGCTTCCATCAGACCAAGCAGGCTTCATCGCTGCCAACAATTTCGCGTAGTGATCAGGCTGGAACACCTTCCCTAGCCTTGAACGAGAGGGTGGAGATCGTGGGTGACCCTGAAGCTCGCAGTCTGGCAGACGAGGGCGATGAAGGTGCAGGGTGGACCTACAGTCCAATCAGGCCCCATAACTCCAGGCATCTGCCCCAGTCGATCGATAATCCCGAGGACATCGACTGGTGCAAAACACGCGAAAACGCGCAAACGCTTGAGAAAAAGCCAAGCTACCGTAGACAGCTGCAAATCGATCCAAAGCTCCGCGGCGCTGTCGAAAGCATTGCAAGCAGAAGTTCCTTCGTGCAGGCGAGAAGTCATCTTGATCTGAGCGACGAGCCAGGCGATAGTTTGATGGTGGGCACCATCATTCAGCACCAGTGCCAATACAGGTGCGAGGACGTCAACACGCCTCACAAGGCGGGCCGCAGGTACAAGATCAAGGCCGATGTCACCAGATTCGAGATCAAGGATCGCTTTTACATCGTCCTTCATAAGAATGGACGATCGATCACTGAGGTACCGATCTTCACGTACGGAGGTAGAGGATTGCGCGATCGCCAGAGGATACGACACCGGTATTGCTCTGTTCGTCCGCCGCATTTGTCCGTAGCGATATTTCGTAATCAGAGTGAACGAAACCCGGTACTGGTCGTCAAGGAGCTTCATAACTGGAGGTCTCCGCGAGACAATATGGTCGCGTATGTGGCCAGGGTCGAAGTCCGCAAGCTGAGGAGTCTACTGTTTCGCCGAGTTGGAACCTTCACTCCATCGTCTATCGATGCTGTTGAGTCCTTGGCTGCGGGGTACGAGGCGAAACGTCGATATGTTCGGTAATGCGTAGCTGTCAGTATGCACCGGGTGGAAGCTTACCTTGACGAATCGGACGGCCGGGAACGTGGTCCGGATGGGTAGCGACGCTGTGAATTATATAACGCGGAAGTCTGACGAGGAGGGCGATGCAAGGTTATTGCGAGAATGTGACGGTGGGACCCTGACACGGACATCCGTGAGGAGTGCAGTCGTCGTCTCTACTGGCTCATTGAACCATATCACTTCGTTGAGTCCTCAGCAGCCTGCCTTGACCTGTACTTGTACTGACATGCATGTATGTAGCTCAATCATATCGTGGTTCGTGACAGCATCCGAAACCCAGTACTGAGTCAGATCGGGCATGACACTGGGATAACGTTGCCACTCGTAGAGACTGTCGGACATGGTCTAGGAAGGTAGTGTGCTAGCGATTAGTCCAAATAATCAAGGCTTCGAGAGTAAAGCCGGGTCATGGCATCCTGACTTGGGGTCCGGAAACAGACAAGGTCTCTATAGCACAAAGAAATGCTTGTCCTTGAGCACCAGTGCCTTCCACTGCACAGGCCCGCTTGCTACTGTCTTGGGTGCATTGCGGATCAAAGACTGTGGTAGTAGCGATTGCTCACTACTTCCGAAACATTGTTTTCTGTGTTGAGCAGCCAGATAGGCCCCTTACGTATCAAGCCGCAGTGCATACCAGATCATACTTCCGCGCAGACTTGCGACTGATAGTCCGACAGCTCGTCAAGACGTTACATATACATTCAGATCGATCTACGAGGGCCAGTGCTGCCCGGGAGCGAAGCGGAAGGGTCCGGAGACGCGCGAAAGGCCTTGTGGACGCATTCTCACACGCTATGTTCTGGAGCTCCCGGCGCCCGGGCAGACCACCTTGGTGGACTGCAAGGGCTTCATGTAAACGAGCCAGGAGATTGCGCAGCTTCCGCTTCGGCCCATGAGCCAACATGCATCATACGAAGCGGAGCAGCCTTGAAATCGCGAAGGTCGGTATGCTTAAGGGAGGCTGGACCGCAGCAGCACTGTGGAAGGTGCGCTCTGCTGTGCCCGAGTCGGGTATTGCCCTTTGTTGGGTGTCTTTCGGGGCGACGCCTCGGTGACTCGGTCACGTGACGTGCGCGCTCGAGAGGCGGCCTTCACGAGCTTGACATTAACACCAACGCCATTGTGAACACAACGCGTTGGTGAAGTGCCGGGACTGGTGACACCGGCGACTTTCACGTGTGTGTTTACATCCCGCTTCACGCATAAATTCGCCTTCGCGTGCTCCGCTTCCACCACCAAACTTTGTAACACTCTTCCCAAGAGTGTGCAATTTATTGACATTCACATCGCCTCGAGTGCCACACAGTCATTATGGCTGCAAAGAGAAAGCGACATGACAGTGGTGTGCAACCAAGCACATTCAATAAGTTCGCGCTGCTTCTGCAGGTAACGGCGGAGTCGAACAGTGGAATCGAGACCAACACCACAGCGGCAGCTTACAACACGGCTGCCGCAATTTTATCGCGATCCATCGAGGCGCCAGTCGTTGCTGTCGATGACAATCCCTCGGGTTGGTGGCTCTTCATCAAATGCACTTTGATCAGATCCAAGCTGACTGTGCCATCAGAGTCCAGCGACGTCAGTGACGCGACGTCGTCGGCCGACTGCTTTACGCATGATCAGACCAAGCAGACTGTCGTGCTGCATGTACCAGAGTGGAGACGCAACGCCCGCAGCATTACTCAGAGGCCAGACTCCACAAGCAAGTCGTCAAGCAACGGACTTGGAAGCACAGCCGCGCCGGAGGTGAAGCTCGCCGTGCGTACGACGAAGTCGAAGAACGCACCTCAATATAGCGACAATTGGTGCACTACGAAGGCCTCCTTCAAGGGCCATGCTTCTCCTCCGCAACTTCGAGAGCACATCGCTTTCGATGCAGCCTTGTACAAGCACGTTGGTGGTCTCGACGGTCTCGGCAAGAGGAGCAGCATCAATGGGCCGATGACGAAGGACGGAGAGTCCATCGACATTATCATTGCTAAGCACATCCTCTTGCATGAGATCGAACATATTTTCAAGCGGAACAAGGCGCCACGCAATGAGGAGGGCACCCGCATTGAAGAGCGTCCAAACGGCATGGAGGTGCTCATAAAATCCCGTATGTGGATCGTGATGGGCCGCAGCGGAGACCACACTGTCGAAGTACCAATCTTCACGTTCCACGAAAAGGGTTTCGAAGCCGTGCACGACGACAAGCGCCACCGCTATGCTTACGTACGTCCACCACACATGTCGGCTGCAGAGTTTGACGACAATGTGGTCGAAAGAGATAATCCTGTGATCGACGTTGAGAAGCTACTGCATGGCCCACCGCTCAGCGAGTTCATGATTGCTCGCGTGGCTGAACCCGAGCATCGGATGCTGGGCACGTATCCGGTGCGTCTGATCGCGAGGCTGGACGTCGAGTCATTCGAGGAGCTGAAAGAGGTCGTGGCTTGTCGGAGCGAGGAGAGAAGGCTCGGGCATTGAGAAGTCGAGGTGTGTGTATCCTGTCTTGGAAGCATTGCGCGCATCTGAAACCTTTGCAGTGCGGAGCGAAGTGTGTAGCGAGACGGATGGCAGGAGGTATCTGTAAAAGCGAAGCGCTTGGGGTATGCTGGCGGTATATCATAGTAGAAGGTCCCTAGGCTCGATCCATGAGGACTTCGTACTGAGTCAGGGCGCAGCCTTTGCAGGTGCCCGCCGGCCACGCTGCAGCTGTACGCGGAGGAAGAACATGGCAGGCGTCATAATTTAAGAGCGACCACCATGAATGCCTGAGACAGCAGTCTCATCAGCATTGCAGGTACAAGATAGCGTACACATCGCTTCAGCATTCAGCTTTGTGCACTCCTTTCGTTTTGCCCGTCGCTATAGCCACCACCGCCTCGGCGGATGATACGCAGGCGCGCCAGTGCTTTCCAGATAGTCGTGCTACCGCTCTTCACGCAGCACATCATGCTACTATACAGACGCAGTAGCTACACATATATTCATATCAATCCGACCGCATGTGCGACGATCGAACGATCTTCGAACACACTGTGCAGGAGCCGCGTTACGACACCCTGGGCCCTTGGCAATTCGCCCTCGCAGGAACTAGAAAGAGCATCTTGTGCTTCTGCATAGCTGCCCATGAACCCAGCAATAACTCCAGATCACACCTACGGGCTCTCGTCTCTTGTCAGGCAGCTTTCGCCTGACGCAGACAGACGCGTCGGTGTCGAGGTCGCGTCCGGAACATCAATGTGCCGGCCGCCGTGGCTACAGCACCGGAGCCGACTCAATTGTGAACATGTTGGTGAAGTGCCAGGATTGGTGAACACATCTTGACCACAGGTGTGCAGTTACCACGTCGTGCCCCTCCGGTATACTGGAGATCCCAGTGCCGTTGACATCATCACCAAGAACTTGTAGCGATCATGTCTCTGAAGCGACCCAAGCCCAGCATTGTCAGCACGACACTCGGCATGTCGATGGCCGTGCCGAAGTCATCAAAGCACCAGACCGTTGACAGTATACAGTGCCCTTCGTCGCGGCCAAGCGCTTTGTGCTGACGCCATTCTAGACACATCTCGCGGGCGTGACCACCAAGACGAGCATGATGTGGCATCCACGAGCCAGGCACTGGTCGCAGCACCTAAGGAGCTCGATCCACCAGCCTCTCGCTTTGCGTCGTCCCAGTCAAGTCCGGATCAAGGCGCATGGCAGATTGCGGGTAAGAGAGGCAACAAGAGGCGTGGCGGACACTCAAAAAGCCTACTAAGTCTTGGTTCCTCAGTCGTCGCCGACAGCTTGAGCACGTCGCCAAACAACAGTGCTCATTCGGACTTTCCGACTCGAAGTCACTCTGCGTCGTCGGCACTCGAATCCAGTACCAGCACTTTCCAGAGCACCAACTGGCGTGACCCCAACGCTGGAGCCACGTTCGAGATCCAGAGGAAGCTTGATTTGGCGTTGGACGAGTACGTCGGCTATGGCAAGCATCTCGATAGGCGCAGCTCAACGTACGTGCCCGGGCAACGAACGATATGCGGACATTCGATTGACGTCATTCAGCCAAGCGTGATGACATGGCACATGGACCATCATGTGTTCCCGAAAGACAAGAGGATCATCGTTCTGGAGGGAGGCAAGCTCGGGGTCCTGGCCAGTGGGGAACAGGTGCTGCACAAAGGGCGTTATTGGATCGTCCTGGGAGTCGACGGCAATGAGCTCGTGGAAGTGCCAATTTATACATTCGATGACAAAGGCTTGGAAGGTGTCTCTCGTGAGGAGCACCACGAGTACGCGGAGATTCGGCCTCCGCATCTCTCACATGATGCCTTCATTTCTAAGAACAAGCACAACTCGGTCCTCGGCATTGCGAAACTTTATCAGCCGCAGAGACTCCGAGAGACTATGTTGGCGCACGTGGCAAAGCCACAGATTCGCGACCTGAGCAAGACCGCCATCCGTCGAGTCGCTATGATGGATCCGGAGTCTTTCGAGGTGCTTAAGAGGCTTGTCGAGAAGCGTCAAATCAATTAGGAGCGAAGCATTCTGACAATGGAGATGACGTGGGCCATCATGCCGATGTTGCAGTATGTCTCGCCGACTTGAGGGGCTGTCACGTTCAAAGTGCCGAGCAATGGGGGCGGGTCCAGGATCGGAGACCGTCTATTCTGCTCAGAATATCCGCTATTTCGCAAAGATTCTTTGTTGCGCATGCAGAAATCATGCATCGTTCGATAGGCGAAGCTTGGCGATGGGTTACCGGTGAAGTGTCCTGTTGGAAGATCCGTTCGCGGACGTGCCCCATGATTGCGCGTGTATGTAGCGGAGACTTCCAAGGGGTTTGCAGCAAGATGCTAGTAGCAGATCTCAATTTGACGTCCGATGTCTCAATTGCTCACCCCTTTGTTGGTGCCTTCCGAGAAACGATCCGCTTTTGTCTCGGACACGGTCTCCCCATATCAGACACTGGTGGCTAGATGGATGTATACGTATAAGACAATGAGGTGAAACGCGTCGAGTAAGGTATCGAGACACGTGGAGTTGTAGAGACACGAAGAGAGGAATGAGGTGTGGGAAATGAAGTGAGGTCAAGTCAAGAGCCACGGGTAATTCCGTAGTGCCGAGCTCCGACACTCACAGTGACGGCGATGGATATGAGTGCAGCAATAAGTGAACTCTTTCGTAAGCATGTTTGAGCCCGTGAAGGGCGCTAGGCTATCTATACCACTTCCGCATTCCATTTGACATTGCATCTTCCGACGGCTGGGTCTGGACAGTCCATCAATATGGCCCGCGATGCGGTCGAACAGCTCGCGCCGGGCAAAGCGTACAGCGTCTTCGTTCGCCTGGTCCTCCCGCCCTATGCGATCCACTTCAAGGCGCCGAAGTACATGAAGGAGTCGACTCTGGATCTCTTGGACCGCAGAGTGACCAAGGCGACCCTCGCAGCGACTGCGCAAAAGGCTACCGTGCGCCACGCGATCGGCACCGATCCCAAGTTCTGGCCTGAGCTGAACGGTGTGCTGAAGGTCGGGGTGGTCAGCTTGGAGCGCAGGAGTTTTGCAGTGTGGGACCCTACGGGCGTTGACTATGAGAGTACGAGTGGCGCACTCATTGCTGGCAACTACCCAGGACTGTGGAAAGATCTTGAGCGGGTTAACGACCTGCTGAGTATCGCGCGCAATGTGCTCACGATCGGCGCATCCGCTCAGGATCTTGCTACTGCTCATCAGGTCGAGCTGGAGGTCTTCAAGCTCATCAATTGCGCCGTGCGAGTCACGGCTCGAGGATATGATGGGGAGGCAGGGGCGGGCGTGGCAGGGGATATGAGCGAGGAGGAGAAGTGGCAGTACATCGTGAATGCATACAAAAAGCTCTTGATCACTAGTCTGCAATTCTTGAACAACCTGGTGGCGCAGAACGAGAAGAGGAAGCTGGATCTTTGGATGAACCTATTCGACTGCGGCGCAACTAGTGTAGACGCCTTGATGGATGCACAGGATGATCCTCGCGATGGCCAGAGGAAAGATGTCAGCAATATGGACATTCCTTCGAATCCCACATCGGAGCCAATACCCCCCATCAACGGACGGGACCTTAGAGCGGTCTACGGCCAGGTCGATGAAGATATCCTGGACAGCGATCCAGTATCTGACCCGGAGGGCTACATCTACTTCGCCAAGTGGAACGAGCAAGCTTGCGTGCAGGAGGCTGACGCGATCGCAAAGTCTGGCTCCGGGCCACAGCTGACTGCACAGAATCTCATTGCTGAGCGATGGTCAAAGCTGGACAAGCAGGGTAGGGAGAGCTGGCGGCGGAAGGCAGAGGGCGTGCAGGAGAAATATGTGGCTGATGTCAAGGTATATGATGCTAAGCGCGCCTTGCAAATGCAACGCCAGGCTAGACGTGATGCAGTCAACAAGCCATATGAGGGCGGTGAGCCCAGGTCGCCGACTCTCATTGATGAAGAGGAGCTGTACGAGGTCAACAGCAGTGGACATCGGCCCATCCATGCGGAAGATCTGAAGATGCAGTACACCGCGGACGCTGGGATCAGGATACTGGAAAGCGGGAAGGCCGAGCTTATGAAGCGACTTGAGGGCTACGAGCCACCGCAAAGTGCCTATTCTGCCGATCCTATACTTGCAGCCAATCGGTATCGCGAAGCACATGGCATCAGGCCAAGAGTGTCACGAAGCATACAACCCATGCCGCGAGCGCGGACTGTTAGTCGCAGTCCGCCAGCCCCGATGCGAAGCTCGACAGCTGTACAGCCACCTGCACCCCAACCGAACGGCGCTGCGAAGAACCACACAGACCACGGCCATGTCGAGGAGCTTGAGTCTGAAGGCTCAGAGCATGGCTCAGACGAAGCTGTCTATGGCAACGGCACTGCACCGCCTGACGAAGAGCTCGAAGAGGACGATGATGAAGAAGACGCAGACGGCGAAGAAGGTTCCAATGAGGATGGTCGAGGATTGCTGACGGATGTGCCGCTTATCCTGGGTCCATCCGAGATCGAAGTCTTGCCGATGATCATCATGTCCGGGATAGTATCACCGACTAAGCAACTAGAGGAATGTCGAACCGAGAAGGAGAGATTAGACTTGGCGAATGCTCACATTGTGCGCACGCATCTGCTTCTGGCACAGGAGAACGGAAGGAACCTGCTGCGCGAGCTGCTCATCTTCGTCGCCGCCTGGGATCTTAGGGAGGAAGAGCTATACTTCAAGTTCATGGTCAAGATCATGGAAGCTGTGCTGCAGAACGGACTGATGCCATTCGCCTACCATGCCTTCAGAGATCGGAGCCGAAGTCGCGACATAATCAGTCCGGCCCAGGCGGTGATAATGAAGTTGCTGACTTGCATCTTTCGTGCAAGAGGCGAAGCTGGCAAGGCCAATGCTGCTGGCGGCGCGGGTCAAGCGCATCAATTCGACCCGAACGGCACGGATATCAATGCTAGCATTCGGGTGCCTCGACATGTACCTCGCCGTACCGATCTGCAGATCTTACACTTCATATTCACAGAGTTCCGGCAACACATTATTCCGCAGACTTGCGCCCTGATCTTCTTACAGGGACAGATTCATCGGGCTCGCGCATTGCCTTCGGACTTTCCGCTTAACCTGTGGGACATGGAACGCATGTATGAGGGGGTGTATGGAGTGCTGGAGTTCTTCGCAGTCGTTTGTGAGGAAGGCTGGGGCAAAGAAGTGCTAGCCGGCTGGGAGGCCGCCAGCGAGCTGGTTACTCTCGTTCGTGAGCTCGAAGAAGGCATCCCCAAGCTCGGCTTACAAGGCACACTCAGCTTAGGCGGCGCCGACGGCTTCGGCTCCGAAGCGCTGTCACGCCGTCGTGTCAGCATGCCCCAACGCGCTGCCTCCGCAGATGGCCGCCTGCTCAGCTCCCACGCTCAGTACCTTCCCGACAGCAATCGCTTCTCTGTGCAAGACGAGCTTAATGCCCGCGCCGGCATCCTCCCACCTCTCCCACCACCTCTCCAGACTCACGGTCTGCAACCCTCGCAATCACAGATCTTTGAGCCCACAACCCCACTCGCCTATCCAGAAGACAACGCAGAAGCCGACGAACCCTCTGACTTCGAATGGCGTAATTTGAAGAAGCTCACTGTGCTCGTCCTTTCCTCGCTCATCTGGAAGAACCGAAATGTGCAGACCCAGGTCCGCCTGCACGGTGGTCTGGAAGCGCTGGTCGGTTGCTGCAAGCACGATGAACATAACCCGTACATCCGCGAGCACGCGATCATGTGCCTCCGCTTCGCTGTGGAAGGCTGTCCGGAGAACAGGGCACGCCTCGAGGAGCTCGCTCAGCGTAGTCGCGGGCGGGGATCAGAAGGGCTGCCAAGAGCGTTGCTGCCGGGTACTCCTGGCACTGGCGGTCATCCCGTTTCACTTCCAACGTATCCTGATCTGCATGTCCCTCGGGAGGTGCTCGACACGAACGGCTACGAGACGTTCATGGATGGCAAGGGTCAGGTCGGGTTGCGGAGGAAGGAGCCGGTGCAGACTTCGCAGGCGGCGCAGGCGATTGCTAAGGCTAGCACGGCTGTCAGCAAGGTCAGATCGAGCGCTGCTATGACGGCTGAGAAGGCGGCGGAGCTGATGCAGAGTGCGCTGAGGGATCTACCACTGGGCGGAGATCTGGTCAGTGAGAGACAAAAGGCTGAGGCGCTCGCGAAGCTTGACCGGGCGTTTGAGAGCACGGAGAGAGTGCTTGGTGGTGTTGCGAGAGGTGCGAAGTGAGTAATACAGCCAGGAGATGACAGCAACCCAGTCGCTTCAGAGACACTGGCTCTGTCTCTACAAGTATTGTGTCATCCTAAGTATAGGTCTTCGTCAAGGACGGACGAGAAATAAAGTCTAACAAACCTGTCACGTTGACTCAAGACTTGAGACATTTCACGGCCAAAAAGCGACCTCCAAGACGGTGCGGAAAGTACAATATAGGCAAGTCACTCTCCAGCTTCGGACCAATCTCCATGTTCAAGTCATTGGTTATCTGTACTCACTGTACCACCGCCAAGCACGATCTCCAGCAATCGTCTCGCAGCCTCCTATCCATCCAAACTATGTCCTCTCAAGTTCAAGATCGCCGGCAGTCCGGCCACTTCACTGGACTGATCCGTAAACACTCGACACGCTGCTACGAGGCTATTGGGCGCAGAGTAAGTCGCCGCAGGACTACTCCAGCGTCTGACTCTAGACAGTCGAAGTCTTCCGTCACTGACGCCCCTCCGACCTTTGAGGTATACCGAGTCGAATTGCCGGAATGGATCGGACGTCACAAGGCCAATCCAATATCAAACTCCCAATACCGTGGCAATGTTATCCGTGATGATCGCCATTCGGAGACCAACGATACTTTGACCATGACAAGCTCAGGCAGTATCGAGCCAGCCACAGATTCAGAGCACATCGAGACTGCCGAGCCTGACGGGACTGCAACGGCAAAGGAAATGAATACCTTCTCACTTCCTCTTGCATACGACCCACAGCCTGTCAAAGGCTCTACGCGCGAAGAGTTGTTTGATATCAAATCCACTTGTACGCCACCTCGCTCTGCTGCATATACCTGGCCAGATCATCCTCTCCTCGCCATGACCCGAGACTATCGCAAGCTCCTGCAAGCACATTACAAGCCGCAGTTTGAGATGGAGCTCGCCTCCATGGCCAAAGGCGAGGCGTGGCCCGACTACGCGGCCTGCCCGCAACGTTGGGAGTATGATCCTCACAAGTTCCTACTGGCGCACAACATGGTCTACGCCCATCACTTCGAGCTAGACCGGCTCTTGCAGCGCCAGGAAGATTTAATCGTTACGTGGCCTCCGCATCAGCTGCCATTCGGTGGAGGTGGAGAGGTGACGGAGGAGACTGCAGCTGAGGCTTACGTACACAACGGTTCATGGTCATATATTCAAATTGTCAACGAGGCTGATGGACAAGACTTTCTGAGGTTTCATGCGGAGCGCTGCAAGATGCTTTTGGCAGAGCGACGAAGACGAGCGGTGCTGGCTGGTCACACGGTCGCGCCGTTCGGTCCTTGTGGGTGCAGAGAATGCACCGAGAGGGAGGATCGGAAGAAGCGATTGATAGAGGAGATGTTGGACAGGGAAGAGCAGGCAGAGGAGGATGCTGGACGTTGTGCTCCAATGGCATTGTAGCTTCGTGGAAGGGGACTCTCAGAAGGGTACCTTCTCTAGGACAAGTTTGAGGTCAGTCATTCCTGCACGAATATGTATTCCTATGCTCATCGAATGCCATTTGGGCGCCACATCATGGATTGCCTCCAGCCTCAAGGCGTCTCGGTACATGTATGTGGAAGAGCATTGACTTCACTTCGAACCACCATACGGATCATTATCTCATCAATCTTGAGTCTGCCTTGATAGACAGCACCCGGACACATCGACTGATAGCTACAAGACGCTTGTATGCGTGCGTGGCTACAGAGCTCTACTCCAGCAGAGCAGGACCTGCGCCAGAATTCCACGCCACTCGATGGAACTCATCCCTCGTCGCTTTAGACTCGCAGACGACGACGCATGTATACTGCGTAATAGTGACTGAGTGAAGCGTGATCCAGCCGTCTTAGACGAGTTTGGCGACTCGGATGAACAACTTGTCGATCGAAGGTCCAGCTGGTCCTCTGTTGAGCACCCAGACGTCGGTCTCGGGATCTGTATGCACATTTTGCCATACAATGTCGATAGTCGGTGGTCCATATGTTGTCGGAGTCGACGCGGGTTGTACTGAGCCTGTCTCGGGGTTGATCGTCTTGCCGTCGATGATGGGCCGGTTAATGGTCACGTTCCATGCCACATCTCCGATAGCCATGATGACTCTGTAGTGAAGTTATTGTTAGCGAGTAAGATACTGGTCATAGACCAGCAGTACACGAACGCTTCTATAAGACAAGCTTCTGTTGATACACCTTCCCAATGGGGCTGCGCGGAAGATTCGATGATCTGATGAATGTTGCTTCAAGGAAAAGGGCCTCTTTCTTCGTAGAATTACTGGAACGATGGGGAGTAGCATGAGGGTAGATCGATAAGTGCAGGCCGCTGTACGAAGGGAAGGCAACGAATGTGGCGCCGAAGGAGAGATCAAAGGAACTTTGTACTCGACAGCTTGATCGGCTTGAGAGTGCAAGCAGGGAACCGATGTGCTCGGAGTACTTCCGGTTCATCTAGCATTCTGGTGTGGGAGATGCGTTGTCCGCGTCCCCATGTCCCGTCAATTGCGGCATAGACGGCAGAAGTGAGAGGCCGCCTGAGTGACTGATCTATTGTGGATGCATCGTATGTTCCGCAGAAGGAAGGAGACTAAGCACGAGGCGGTCAGGGTATTTGTGTTCGCACTGAGTAGACAAATCAAAGTGTAGAGATGCGGACCACAGGTTGTGACGTGACATTCATCGGAAAGCAACAGCCTTCGTAGACGCCCTCGACACACTCATTCCATATCGTTGATAGACCTTTGAGAACGCCACACAAGATGCTACTGCATCGTATTGAGACTTCAGAAGCAACTCTGTGTTGATCCAGAGGTGCTGTTTCCGTTCGAAGCCGTCTGGGTACGTAACGGCTGGAGATTTATTATAGGTTATATACTGCGTAATCGTTCGTCGCTATCCATCGAGTCCGAATTGGTCTAGTGGCTAGGATTTCTCGCTCTCACGGTTCTCAGAACCAAGCGCCGAGGAGGCCGGGGTTCAATTCCCCGATTCGGAGTCCCGTCTGGTCGTCGATGAGACGACTTGGTTTTTGATTTTTTTCGTCTCACCCCATGTGAAGACTCATGCTGGAGCGTGTCGTGTTTTTTGCGGATGTGTACTGATGAGTAGAACCTGCCAGCAGTGCAGTGCAAGTAGAAAGAATTTAGCCGGCTGACGGAGAGCTGTCACGCCGGCAGCCGGTGCCAAGGCATGAGATGAACATGGCTAGGTACATAGTCGTCTGAGCGAGAAGAAGAAGAAGATCAAGAAGACAAGGATGAGAGTATTAGATGCTGCCCTTTAAAGACTGTGCATCAGGGATACCTCTGAGTTTGTTGAGCAGGGTCGCGGGCGTTTCTGCCCCTGATGATCGACCACGACAGAGGTGTCTTACACGATACGGCCGGCATACCGTCTCAATCTCCCGGCTTCCGTCTCAGCGCCGCAGTCCTGATGAAGTCGGACAAGTACTCCTCGTCAGACTTCTTGTAGCAATAAACACGCCAAAATTCGTCCAAGATACATCGCAATGCTTCCAGTAATGACGTTCGCTATGCATGTCGTACAAAACTCCCTGCATGCACCATATCATTGGAGAACTATGACATCGCAACGCCATGCTCCAGTGTATGCCTCAGCTCAGTGAAGCTGCAAGCATCGCGCCCTATCTCCTCAACACCAACCGCCGTGCCATTTGCAATACGCCTCCCAGCTTCCGCAGTTCAAATAGATAGAACACCGCCCCGAAGGCGAGGCCGCCCAAGTGTGCCGAGTGTCCAGTTCGACTCGTGGAGTCATTCAGATAGAAGGCGTCAATAGCCCCCAGAATGCAAGTCAAGCCCAATAGTGGTATGCGAACGGGAATGAAGAAGAATTGCATTGGTGCGAACGGCATCAGACACGTCGCTGCACCTGCCAGGCCAGAAACCACTCCGCTAGCCCCTAGAGCGGCGGGGCTAGTGTCACGCTCCGCTGCTGCCAACCATCCACGTCTGGAATGATCTCGTTCGACCGGCTTCGAATGCCAGAGAAACGCGGCAGACGACGCAGCTGCGCTACCGACAGCAAGACCGACCACTTTCGTCGCGCTTACACCTGCAACTGCCAAAATGCCGCCGTACGTCTGGATCAAAAGCACATTGAAGAAGAAGTGTGAGAAGCCTTGATGTGCGAACTCCGAGGTGAGCGCGGTCCAGTATCGTCCGTCCTTGATTGCGCCCCAGGAAAGCATGCAGTGCTTCCGAAGCAATTGATCGGTTTGCCTGTCATTTGTGGCCTTGAAATACTGCCACATCCCGAAGATGGGGACATTCAATCCCATCAGTACCCAGATCACAGCTTGCACGCGTCCGTAGGAGTGATAGGAGGGACCGCTCGAGTAAGGCCGACCAAGAGTGGAGAGAATCTGGCCATTTGCCCTTTTCAACAGCGGGGACTGGGAAAAGAAGGGCGTGCTACTCATGGCGCTAGAGTGTCTTGTAAGTCGTAGGATTTGTATAGTAGCGTTCGAGCGTCGTTGGCTTTGGTGCTCCACAGATCGACTAAGACGAAGTTGGAGATGTGATCTCGCGGGGAGCAGCAAGGGACGCGTTGCTAGACGAGAACAAGCTCGATTGCACATCACTGCCTATGTGTGGAGATAGAGCGAAGTCTCCTCAGTCTGCGATGTCGGTCAATTGTTATGTTTGTACAAAGACGCGCTTGATGCAGGGAGACGAAGCACAACTTAGGTGGAGATGCGACAATTCGGCAGCATCCGGTCCCACGCCGCTTGAGTTATGTGGCGTCACTGCAATTTGTGACAGATCTCATTGCCATCTTTGTAGTGAAACTCATGCTAGTCTATCTGTCTATGTGAGTGTATCAGAGCACTATTGGCCTTGGAGTATCACCATTGAGTTCCGGCTACATCGACTAGCCGGAAGTCAACGGGCGAAGGTCCGCTCCCGCAATCTGGCGATGGGGACCACATGCACGTCTCCTGCAAAGCGACCAACGTTCGGCTTGTTCGAAATCGCTCCTCGCGTATTATGTTCGAGCTCTTCATGTGATGAGCTTCTCATGGGCAAGCACGTCAATGCTCGCTTGCCATGCAGCCTCTAGAGCAGACATGCCTCGGTATGCGAGACCTTACTGCACGGCACGGCGAATACTGGTGCCCGTCTCCCGCTCCCAGGCGTCAAGATCGAACGACAACGTGTACGATGTGGATGCCGTTGCCTGTCGTACCGTAATATATAGCCCGTTAGAGAACGCAGCAATAGAGCTGGGACCCGGCCAGATTCCGTAAACACTGACTCAGCGTTGGATTAGCTTTTCAGTTCCTTGACGGAGCTACCTCCAAGAACTCGGCCAGATCGCCACATTAACGTTGTTTGACATCGACATTCTGCGCTCGTAGGACTGACTCGACATCACCGTGTGAACTGATAAGAGAGCAATTATGCCTACAAGTCTGGAAATACTAGGCTTCTCCGCCGCAACATCAGCTCTCCTACGCTACCTCGCTCCAAGTCATTCGATCGGCCTCTTCCTGACCACCTTCACACTCTACATCACACTATGGACGAGCTCGGCAATATGGGCCATCTTAGTCTACCCTCGCTTCTTCAGCCCGCTGCGAGATATTCCAACGCCACCCGACAACCACTGGTTTTATGGTCAGACCCGCCGCATCATGCGTGACCGCAATGGTGGGCCCCAACAGGATTGGGAGGAGAACGTGCCGAATGACGGCCTCATCAGGTACAGTATGTGGTTCCAGGAGCGTGTGCTGGTCACCACGCCGAAAGTCTTGGGTGAGGTCCTCGTAACGAAGAACTACGAGTTCATCAAGCCTCGTCAACTTCGCAATGGCCTCGGCCGCATCCTAGGCATTGGTATCTTGCTCGCAGAAGGTGACGAACACAAGCGCCAGCGCAAAGATCTGATGCCCGCCTTCGCTTACCGCCATGTCAAAGACCTGTACCCAGTCTTCTGGTCGAAGTCGAATGAGCTGATCGAGTGCCTGAGAGTCGCCACCTCCGCCTCTGCACAACCCGTCAGCCCTGAGAAGCAGTCGCCTGCTGTAGTAGCAGCATCAACCCCGAATACTCCCGTTCACGCCCCCGGCACCATCGACGTCGGTCACTGGGCCTCCCGCGCAACCCTTGACATCATCGGCCTCTCCGGCATGGGCCGCGACTTCAATTCGCTTGCGGATCCCTCGAACGCGCTGAATAAACACTATCAAGCCGTGTTTACACCTGGACGTGTCGGCCGTGCTCTACAGATTCTAGGTGCTTTGCTGCCGTTCTGGCTTCTCTCACGCTTGCCAGTGAAGCGGAACCACGAGATGAATGCCGCAAGCGCGTACATCAAGCAAACCTGCCGTGAGTTGATCCAGCACAAGCGAAAGGCTATGCAGGAGAAGGGCGAGACGTCGAAGGATATCCTTTCCGTCGCGCTCTCCTCAGGAAACTTCACGGACGAAGAGCTAGTGAATCAGATGATGACTTTCCTCGTCGCCGGCCACGAGACCACAGCTACATCCACAATCTGGGCCATCTTCCTCCTCTGCCGCCACCCCGAAGCACAAGCCAAGCTCCGGGCCGAAGTTCGCTCTCTGCTCCCCTCGCCTTCCTCTCCCATCACAGCAACACAGCTAGACAGCTGCCACTATCTCCACGCCGTCTGCTCGGAAGTGCTGCGTCTCTACTCCCCTGTCTCGATGACGTTGCGGATAGCGGATAAGGATGCGACGCTGAACGGACACTTTATACCGGCTGACACGACGATTATTTTGGCACCGTGGGCGACCAACAATTCCAAGAAACTCTGGGGTGAAGACGCGCATGAGTTTAAGCCAGAGAGATGGCTGGACGCGGATGGGAAGGCGAATAACAAGGGTGGAGCGGACAGCAATTTCTCGTTCCTCACCTTTCTCCACGGGCCAAGAAGGTATACTACTCCCTATCCCCCTCCTCGCTCGATCCTCATTGCCGTGCATCTACTGACTAAAGTGATAAGTTGTATCGGCCAAAAGTTCGCCCAAGCAGAATTCGCCTGTATCGTCGCGGCATGGGTTGGCACTTTCGAGACGACCTTTGAGGAGAACTCACCACTCGCGACTGGTGAGCCGGAGATCAAGGGCGGGATCACCAGTAAGCCGAAGGGAGGGCTGTGGGTGAACTTGAAAGAAGTGCCAGGCTGGTGAGCATGGACAGCCCATGTACGAGCCAGGCAGGCACGGAGGAATTGACTGAATTTGACCGGTGATCTCAAGCTAGGTCATGTGTGGGTATGTACGAGCATACAGTGCGGTACAGTCGAGTCTACATGTATTCTATGACTTTCAGGACCTTACCCGGCAACCTCCATGGCCTTGTGGCACTTCGTGCTTCTCTGAGCGAGCTGATCGTAACGCTCTGCAGCTTGACATCTGCGCGTCCCAGCGTAGTGTAGCCCTGGCTTGTGCTGGCTGGCAATGACTGCCTCCAAAATAGTCAGAGGCAGTATGCTGAAGGGCGCGGGTACTGCTTTTGCAATGCGCCATCAAGAAGGTCCGGCGGCAGCCTTCGTCCGCCAGAGCGGCTTTTGCCTGAGGAACGGTATACCTTCCTGTGTCCGCTGTTGGTCTACCGCAGCAGGTCGGTTTGCGTCGTGCAATACCAGTCGGCCGCGATTCGCTCCGCGTCTAGTAATCGCCATCGCCAGCTCCAGCGACAATGACGTTGTTGATCTTCAACACCATCCGACAAAGCTGCGTAGCAAGCAACAACTGCTGCCTCTTCGAGATCAACGGATCAATGACGAAGTGCTCTCTCATATCTGCAAGTCAAGTCAGCCACCACCTTCATCTCCATCCCACCCACTCTGGAATCCAGGACTCACCATTACTCCCCGTCTGCATACAATCCACGCCCAACACACCCACCCCCTCCCCTCGTCCCTGCCTACCTTTCAACTCCGCCAAAGTCTCAATAGGACTCAACCCCGAGTTCTCCGCAAGAGCCATAGGCACAGCATCCAGCGCCTCCCCAAAAGCCCTCATAGCATACTGCTCCAGACTCCTGGTTTCCAGACTGGCCCTCTCAACCGCAAGACTACACGCGATCTCGGCTGCGCCGCCGCCGTACACGATGCGTGAGTCTTTGACCAGGTTTCGGACTACGCAGAGGGCATCGTGGAGAGAGCGTTTCGCTTCGTCGATGATCATTTTGTTGCTGCCGCGGACGAAAACTGTGACTGCGCGGGAGTTGGCGCATTCTTCGATTACGAGCATCTTTTCGCGGGTCGTGCCGAAAGACATTTCGCGCACGATGCCGGCTTTGCCTAGCTTCGCTGCACTGAGATCCTCGAAACGCGGCACGATGCGGCCGTTGGTTGCAATGGCGATCAACTCGATCTCTGGCCCGCCGACCCAGCGGACTGCTGGCAAGTCATTGGTTAGCAAGAGGTGGTTCGCTTCGTCATCGAAACCCCATTGGCAGATCACGACGTTGGCGCCTGTGTCCTTGATCTGGCGGATCATCTCTTCGAATTTCGAGGCTTCGTACTTTTGTAGCGCCTTGTACTCGGCTACGCTGGTGATGTCGAGCTTGTGCTTTGTCTTCGGCTTTGGGGGCTCGAAGGCGCATGTTAAGATCGCGAGTTTGGCGTCCTTGACCTCGTTCGGCATTTGAGGATGCGAGAAGTCTTTGTCGACTATCACGCCTTTTACTAGGAGGGTGTCTTCTAGTGCACCGCCGACTTTGCCGTCCACTTTGATGAGCTCGAAGTCTACGTCTTTCCGCTCGAGATCTGCGACTGACAGCACGGCGTCCACAGCGATCTGTGCGAAGTGGTCGTGAGCTTTGCTGACGATTTTGCTGCCTAGCGAGGTCTTGGCGACCTTGAAGAGGTTCGCGTTGTCGGTTTTACTGAAGGCGATGGAGTCTGAAATCTTGTCGAGCTCGGCCACGGCGATTTCGCAGGCGGTGTCGTAGCCATCAGCTATGCGGATTGGGTGAATGCCCTTGTCAATCAGTTCCGCAGCCTGCTCCAGTAGTGCACCAGCCAGTACGACTACGCCAGTCGTTCCATCGCCTATCTCGGCGTCTTGAGATTGGGAGAGGGAGACCAGCAGCTGTGCAATGTTGTCCTTGATCTCCATCTGCCCGAGAATTGTAGCGCCATCGTTTGTGACTGTGATGTCTCCATCGGGGGATATGAGGATTTTGTCCAGACCTCTCGGACCTAATGAAGTCTTGACAATGTTGCTGACTTGCCGAGCGGCGAAGATGTGTTGCTTGACTGCTTCGGCGCCGTGGACTCGGGTCTTTTTGCCTTGGTCTCGGACTATGATGAAGGGTCGTCCGGACTCATCGCGAGTGAATTGTGCTTCTCTGTGTCAGTGATGGGAGGATCGTTGTGAGGTGAGGGCTGCGTACCGTTGCTCAAGTCTATGTCTGATGGCACGTGTCAGTTACGTGGTCGTCCTGATAGGGCACGATGTTCATACTCATCGCACTCCCCGCCATCTTGACCTCTGTACTACCCCTCTTCCGCCGCCTATGCTCCTCTGCCTACAGACTCCGCTGCAAGGCTTCGATCTGATTCGTTGCTGCACTGGCTTTCTTTGTGTATCTACGAGTTGGCCGGGTTGTCCAGAATGAGGCGATAAATTTCAAGGTGTTACTGATACTTCGAGTGCATGCAATATAGGTACTTCAGTCACTTCCATCTGCCACATCACATCACTCGAACTTTTACTGATCCAAACGTCGCGTACTGGTGGTCCAAGCTTCAATTATCACTACGCGACATGGACGCGGAGAGGGCTTCAGTCCATCGCTGGCTCAAAACCCTTCCACCACCATCCCCCCGCACTGCTACACGTCCGCCGCCTATTCTTGTACGTGTCGCGAGGGCATATACACCTATCTGAAACATTGGCGACACTGTATTGACGAAGCTGCAGCCACGACATCCTCCGGCGCATAGCTACCTAACCCTCACCCCAACTGCCAAAACTCGCATTGCGCCAATGCCTCGTATGTCTCTACTCAGCACTCACTTGTCTACACGACTCGATCCTCATGTTGACCACGACAGCTCAGCCGCCATCAGCGACGACGAGTCTGACGGTGATGTCCCCGAGGAGATTCCCGCCAAGGCAGTGAAGGCGCCAGATCCAATGGAGGAGGATGAGGACGCGGATGAGGACGAGGAAGACGACTCCGAGGAGGCAGAAGATGAATACGTCGTCGAGAACATCCTCAAGCACAGGAATAACAAGGGCACGCTACAATATCGCATCAAATGGCTGGGTTACGACGACGAGGCAGATATTACATGGGAGCCGCTGGAGAATCTGTGCGTTGCTCTTACTGCCTTGTTGAGCCCAGATTCGTCAACGCAGGCAAAGCTGACCTCACACCCCGCGTAACAGCAAAACCGCCTCAGTAAAGCTCTCCGAATACCACGACCGCATCGGCGGCCCCCCCACAAAAGCCGCCGCCTCCTCCGCCAAAAAGTCCCTAACCACCAAACGCTCAGCCTCCGCCCTCGATTCACCCGCCCCAGCAACCAAGAAATCCCGCACATCCACAGGCGCAGCAAACAGCACGCCCTCCTCCTCAAAAGACCTCCCCAAGGGAAGCTGGGAGGATAATATAACGAGGATTATTAGCATCATTGAGGAGTCGGAGACGACGAAGAGCAGAGCCGGGGCAGGGAAAGTGTTGATGGCTTATGCGGATTGGAAGGACAACGTCAAGAGGAAGCATAAGTTATCAACGTTGCGGGGGAAGGCGCCACAGCATCTGCTGACGTATTATGAGAGGCATTTGTGAGTGGACTTGAATGTTTGCGAATGCGGGAGGGAGGATGCACACTGACAGTGCGATCCAGGGTCTTTAGGAGTGACGAGGACGCCACAAAGGCCGAAGCAGAGACATGACCTCTTTGAGAAGTGGTAGAAGATGACCGTGAGCAGTTTGACGAGTGTATGAGAATCCGACAGGGCGCCAAACCGCAGCAGACCGGCCGCCACGAAAGGCAAGGCACGGCGAGAGGCCGCCGATGCCACCACCTCCCAAAACCTTGGCTAAGGAGCATTAGGGCGATGCGCTCGATGAGGCGTAAAAGTAGTGGAGGCACTTTGAACAGATACCCGCCCTGCCCACAACAGGAGGCATGGCTAATGTACTGGATGAGAACCCCAGCGGGATACTCAGCCTTTTGCTTTCCTACTTACTTCCCACCTCCACCAACCTTCGTACCGCCTCTCCTCTTATACTTCCTCGGATCCTTCCTCGACATCCTACTCTTATCCCTCGTACCTTTGCCTCCCTCCCAAAAGCCCGTGCCTTTCTTGCTGACGAGCGAGCTGTGGCAGATGCTGCAGTCCGAGGGACGGTAGGCTTGTTCGCGGGAGCAGTGACCGCTGTAAGGGGAGGGCGGGTCAGTGAGGGATACCACAGGATCACAAGTGACGAGAGGTGGATAAGCAGCGCGTAAAGGCATCGCAACATCAAGGGAAGCGACGGGGAACGGTCCAAGCTCCGGCCAGATGTATGCTCGCAGACCCACGCGATCGGTCCAGCGTACGGGATGCCGATGGGCTTCATTTCGGCAGCGACAAACATCGCGCCCACCGCTATCCAGCACTCTCCCGCTTCCCCATCAAACTACCGCGATCTCGACCTTTCCCTCGGGCCCGGACAACATCGCCTGCAGACTAGAGATATGGAGACCGCGGTCCATGTCGGCAGCAAAAGAATGCGCAATCCGGTGCTTCCCCGTGTACGCTACCGTTTCCCCGTGGAAGTATGGCATCTTGTCCGTGTTGTCGGAATCGGAGCATGCCGCCCGTAGTCAGGATCTGCATCAAGATCCGGGGAAGGCGGGAGGCTCATGCAGCCTAGATGCAGGTACCGCGGATATCGTCGGATTAGATCGTGCATCTCGACGATGACATAGAGGGTAGAGTGGTATGTGGAATGAGAAGAAAGAGTACGTACCAGATCATGCCGTTGGCGTGTTCGTTTGGGTGGTCGGTTGCTGCGTCGTGGCAGCTGTGGTTATTGTTGGTCAGCGTTGCATTGGCAGGGTACGGGAAGTGAGGATGGCTTACCGATCGCATGCAAACACCTTGTTACAGCACGAGAACCTACATGCATGTCGTAGTCAGCTTCCCATGTGACGTTCCTACTCACTCCTCCCGCTCCGCCCGACCTCTCGGACTCTGGTGGATCACTCGTGCATACGAGGGCCAGTTCGGCTGATGACATCCATGCCAACGACCGGTGAAGGGTTAACGTACCGAAACCATCTGTACGACTTGCTGTAATGCTCGCAGCGGCCGCGACGGGGCAGCTCTGTGCCGGCTACGATGCCCAGGGTTTCGCGGGTCTGGGGTTTAGAAAGGTACCTGGTCAGCTTGATATCTCTGCCTCGAGCAGTGATTGGGGATGAGGAGCGGAGATCTGGGCCGGCTCTATGATGGCAATCCCGCGAAAGCATCTCGAGCAGCAGCGCCTTGCTCGCCCGCTTCGGTCGGCGTTTCAAAGTGTATCGGTCTAGGATGCGGAAGAGAACTCACCTTCTTGCGGACTGGCGCTTTGCTTGCGCGTACTGCGACTTGTTAGAAGATGTGTCTTACTGACGGGCGGTTGGAGAACTTACTCGCAGCTGCACTGATCTGTAGGAACTTGACTTCAGGAATCCGAAATGCTGTCTGGCTTCAGTGATTGCATCACCTGACCGTCATGCCCTATACTGACACGTCTTCTTGTGACACTCCCGACATATTGCCATGGTCGACTCGCCCCGAACTGAAATCACGCCAGGCGCGGGATGTGGTGTCGAGCACTCGGCGCAGGTTGGTATGAAGGAGCTGCGATTCACATCGATCAGTCCATGGACCGGATGTCGTAACGGTATGTTGCAGCTTCAAAAGCTTACCTTGGCAGCATGTCAACCACGGTACAGCCATCGAGATCCAAGTAGCCCGCTCGAACAGAATTGGCATGCATTAGGTCCGCCCTGAAGCCAACGGAGAAGCGAGTTGTGCACTTCTTGCAACTCGCATCGTGGATGCCAGACCCATCGCTTGCGGTGACATTATGCAATTTCTCAACGTCCATGATGTCTTTGCAGCGCTCGCATTTGACACTGATGTTGAGTGTCGTCAGTTCCATCAACTAGAGAATGCTACTGTCAGTCTCGCGTGCTATCTATCGAGATGCCCGGCTTGCATGCTGAATGGTCTGTGTCAAAGCCTGTTCCACTTCCTCAAATCTGACTTATGCTTCTTTCACAACCTTTCGCGACGCCGAATCTATAGCAACTCGATCGCTGAGAAATCAAACGGAGGAGGACTTGAACTCACCTCTATGCCATACAATTCCAGCTGCGGGAATGAGATCAGCACTCCCTTCTCGACAGGCGCAGAGACGGGTGCTCCTCCATCCTCGGAATCATGGGAATTTTCAACATCGTCCCCGCTGTCATAAGAATAGCCATCGCTGCTCGAAGAGTCACTCTCATCATCCGTACCTCCGACCATGGTCCACTCCGGTGGTCGCTCTATCACATGCAAGTGGGGCCTATCAGGATCCGTAGACCGCAATGCTCCGGTCTGAGCTGGCGTGACAGTCTTTTGGGGAGTAGACACTGGTACTGGCCGTAAGTCAGGCTCCTGCTTACGATCCTTTGCCATCTCATGCAGATGCTGCGTAAGATAGTTGATCTGCTGAGTGAGTGTGGCGTCAAGGTGATCCTCAGAACGAGCCTCGAAGGCCGTTTCTACATTGCGTGCCTCCTTGCTCTCCTCGTCTAGCATAATGGTCGAGGCTTCCAGCGGATACAGTGCAGGTAGTAGTAAGGTGAACGATCTCAGTGACCGCAACGATGCCGGCCATGATTGCCGCTTCGGCGAGTCGATTGGCAGAGTGTAGCTGAAGCCATCAGGTGATTTTGCGAAGTGTGGCAGTCGACCGAACCTGGCTTCAAACTGTCTGGTGTCGCTCTGCCGCTTCTTCTCGGCGTCAACTCTCTGCTCTGAAGTGAACCCTTGCAGCGCAGGCAACCGAGGTAGAAGTGTAGTAACGCTCGCTGACGGTACTGGGACTGCTGTTGGCTTCGGGGGCCCTCTGTTCACTACGAGCTTAACGGTCTGTGCCATCTCACCGGAGAGGATGGACTCCAGCTGCTTGTCGAGTCTGTTCATAAGCCCAAGCAAAGTTGCGCCCGGTGCATTGTCACAGAGTGCGTGGAAGCCATTCTCAATATTTATCTGAAAGCCACG